>JAGDYQ010000076.1:1445220-1478149 GCA_021962125.1 Bulinus truncatus
GAAATTGTTACTGTTTATTACTCTATTCAATGAGGTTCGTATATTACTTCAGTTATATGCATTGGTGAATACTGGGATATACTCAAAAAGGGTGTACTTTTGAGCTTCCCGATACACCAGCCGTTGAATAGGCCTCTGGTTCTATACCCTGTAATGTCCATGTTAGGAAGGCCACTTGTTCTATACCCTGTAATGTCCATGTTAAGAAGGCCACTGGTTCTATACCCTGTAATGTCCATATTAAGAAGGCCAGTGGTTCTATACCCTGTGATGTCCATGTTAAGAAGGCCACTAGTTCTATACCCTGTAATGTCCATGTTAAAAAGGCCACTGGTTCTATACCCTGTAATCTCCATGTTAAGAAGGCCACTGGTTCTATACCCTGTAATCTCCATGTTAAGAAGGGAGATGATTTCCTATCGAATCCGCGATCACCGCTGAGACATCTTATCAACGCCCCTTTCTGCACCCCCTTCAACTAGCAACGTGTGCACCATAGAGGGCGTAAAGTGCCCGACGTAGGTAGGTGTTGATCCCAAGATCTGTGCCACTCCTACCGTTCCCACGTCATCATTGAAGGTCTAACCTAAAAAAAAAAATGTTCATGTATCGGGTTTTTCAATTCAGGAAACAACTATCTTAACTGCAATTAAAATGTAATGTTGTACTAGTATATGAATTTTTCATTGGCTGGAATTTTTTTTTTTTTTTTGAGAATTTTGTTTACTTTTCTCCTCCTTTTTACCTGAATTTATGTGGTTTTAGAAAATTTCGGAACGTAACCCTATTTTTACAAGACTTATAAAGTCTTTTTTTATGCTTGTTTTTTTTTTTTTAAAAAAAACCGCCCCTGCGAATAACAAAGTTTATTTATTTATTTTTGTAATTCCTTATTTAACTAACCTACGCATTATTTCAATTCTAAACACACTACATCTGAAAAAATAAATGTAAATACATTTAGGAAAAATTTATTTTGAAATAGTTATGTTTTCTTCATGGCTTATTTTTTACGGACATTAAAAGTTACAATGTATTCTCCGGCAGCCTAGTCTGCGATTGGTTCGCTAGTCCGTCAAACATCGGCAACCTACGGAGATGATACTCTCGCTCTTTCGGTGGAACCCAGTAGGAGCTTTCATAAGCTATGTTCTCGCAGAAAGGAACGAGACGACAGACATCAATGAGTTAAAACAAAATTTCACCCATGGCTAATTCTGACGCCGTCATTCTGAATGATGGTTTCTTTTGATCAGCTGAAAAAACAAAAACCCAATGACTCACACGCCTCCTCTTAGTTTGGTTTATCTGGCTGCTCATTTTTCTTTATAGAACGTATGTGTCATTTATTTGCTTCGTCAGTGTGTGTTTGTGCTTGTGTTGTGTGTGTTTGTGCTTGTGTTGTATGTGTTTGTGCGCGTGTTGTGTGTGTGTTTGTGCGTGTGTTGTGTGTGTTTGTGCTTGCGTTGTGTGTGTTTGTGTGAACACAAAGCTACGCCATATCGATGTTGTTGTTTTTTTTTGTTGCTAGAGGTATAATTATAGCAAGTCAATCTAATCATCATTTCAGAGTTGATTATTAGAGTATCAGAGTTTATCAGTGCAAGAGTATTATTAAAACTAACTTCTGTATTCATGGATAGTGAGAAAAATTAAAGTAGGATGTTAAAATATACAACATATTGTAACACATAACAGCAGTCAGCTTTGTGGGATGTTAAAATTTACAACATTTTGTTACACATCACAGTAGTCAGAATATGTAGGAGCTTATGGGAATATATAGGAGCTTATGGAAATATGTAGGAGCTTATGGGAATATCTAGGAGCTTATGGGAATATGTAGGAGCTTATGGGGAAAATGTAGGAGCTTGTGGGAATATGTAGGAGCTTATGGTAATATGTAGGAGATTATGGGAATATGTAGCAGCTTATGGGAATATGTAGGAGCTTATGAAAATATATAGGAGCTTATGGAAATATGTAGGAGCTTATGGGAATATGTAGGAGCTTATGGGAATATGTAGGTGCTTATGGGAATATGTAGGAGCTTATAGGAATATGTAGGAGCTTATGGGATATTTAGGAGCTTATGGGAATATGTAGGAGCTTATGGGAATATGTAGAAATATGTAGGAGCTTATGGGAATATTTACGAATATGTAGGAGATTATGGGAATATGTAGGAGCTTATAGGAATATGTAGGAGCTTATGGGAATATGTAGGAGCTTATGGGAATATGTAGGTGCTTATGGGAATATGTAGGAGCTTATAGGAATATGTAGGAGCTTATGGGATATTTAGGAGCTTATGGGAATATGTAGGAGCTTATGGGAATATGTAGAAATATGTAGGAGCTTATGGGAATATTTACGAATATGTAGGAGATTATGGGAATATGTAGGAGCTTATAGGAATATGTAGGAGCTTATGGGAATATGAAGGAGCTCATGGGAATATGTAGGAGCTCATGGGAATATGTAGGAGCTTATGGAAATATGTAAGAGCTTATGGGAATATGAAGGAGCTGATAGAAATATGTAGGTGCTTATGGGAATATGAAGAGCTTATGGGAAATGTAGGAGATTATAGGAATATGTAGGAGCTTATGGGTATATTTAGGATCTTATGGGAATATTTAAGAGCTTATGGGAATATGTATGAGCTTATGGGAATATGTAGGAGATTATGGGAATATGTAGGAGCTTATGGGAATATTTGGGAATATGTAGGTGCTTATGGGAATATACAAGAGCTTCTGAGAATATGTAGAAGCTTATGGGAATATGTAAGAGCTTATGGGAATATGTAGGAGCTTATGGGAATATGTAGGAGCTTATAGGAATATGTAGGAGCTTATGGGAATATGTAGGAGCTTATGGGAATACGTAAAAGATTATGGGAATATTTAGGAGTTTATGGGAATATGTAGGAGCTTATGGGAATATGTAGGAGCTTATGGGAATGCGTAAAAGATTATGGGAATATTTAGGAGTTTATGGGAATATGTAGGAGCTTATGAGAATATGTTAGAGCTTATGGGAATATGTAGGAGCTCATGGGAATATGTAAGAGCTTATGGGTATATTTAGGAGCTTATGGGAATATTTAATAGCTTATGGGAATATGTAGGATCTTATGGGAATATGAAGGAGCTTATGGGAATATGCAGGAGCTTTCGTGAATATGCAGGAGCTTATGGGATTAGCCAGGAGCTTATGAAAATATGCATGAGCTTATGGGATATGCAGGAGCTTATGGGAATATGTAGGAGCTTATAGGAATATGCAGGAGCTTATGGGAATATGCCGGAGCTTATAGGAATATGTTGGAGCTTATGGGAATATGTAGAAATATGAAGGAGCTTATGGGAATATTTACGAATATGTAGGAGCTTATGGGAATATGTAGGAGCTTATAGGAATATGTAGGAGCTTATGGGAATATGTAGGAGCTCATGGGAATATGTAGGAGCTCATGGGAATATGTAGGAGCTTATGGGGAAAATGTAGGAGCTTGTGGGAATATGTAGGAGCTTATGGTAATATGTAGGAGATTATGGGAATATGTAGCAGCTTATGGGAATATGTAGGAGCTTATGGGAATATGTAGGAGCTTATGGGAATATGTAGGAGCTTATAGGGATATGTAGGAACTTATGGGATATTTAGGAGCTTATGGGAATATGTAGGAGCTTATGAGAATATGTAGAAACTTATGGGAATATTAGGAGCTTATAGGAATATGTAGAAATATGTAGGAGCTTATAGGAATATGTAGGAGCTTATGGGAATATGTAGGAGCTCATGGGAATATTAGGAACTCATGGGAATATGTAGGAGCGTATGGAAATATGTAGGAGCTTATGGGAATATAAAGGAGCTGATAGAAATATGTAGGTGCTTATGGGAATATGAAGAGCTTATGGGAAATGTAGGAGATTATAGGAATATGTAGGAGCTTATGGGTATATTTAGGATCTTACGGGAATATTTAAGAGCTTATGGGAATATGTATGATCTTATGGGAATATGTAGGAGCTTATGGGAATATGTAGGAGCTTATGGAAATATGTAGGAGCTTATGGGAATATAAAGGAGCTGATAGAAATATGTAGGTGCTTATGGGAATATGAAGAGCTTATGGGAAATGTAGGAGATTATAGGAATATGTAGGAGCTTATGGGTATATTTAGGATCTTATGGGAATATTTAAGAGCTTATGGGAATATGTATGAGCTTATGGGAATATGTAGGAGCTTATGGGAATATGTAGGAGCTCATGGGTATATTTATGAGCTTATGGGAATATTTGGGAATATGTAGGTGCTTATGGGAATATACAAGAGCTTCTGAGAATAATTAGAAGATAATGGGAATATGAAGGAGCTTATCGGAATATGTAGGAGCTTATGGGTATATTTAGGAGCTTATGGGAATATTTAAGAGCTTATGGGAATATGTATGAGCTTATGGGAATATGTAGGAGCTTATGGGTATATTTAGGAGCTTATGGGAATATGTAGGAGCTTATGGGAATACGTAAAAGATTATGGGAATATTTAGGAGTTTATGGGAATATGTAGGAGCTTATGAGAATATGTTAGAGCTTATGGGAATATGTAGGAGCTCATGGGAATATGTAGGAGCTTATGGGTATATTTAGAAGCTTATGGGAATATTTAATAGCTTATGGGAATATGTAGGATCTTATGGGAATATGAAGAAGCTTATGGGAATATGCAGGAGCTTATGGGATTAGCCAGGAGCTTATGAAAATATGCATGAGCTTATAGGATATGCAGGAGCTTATGGGAATATGTAGGAGCTTATAGGAATATGCAGGAGATTATGGGAATGTGCCGGAGCTTATAGGATTATGTAGGAGCTTATGGGAATATGTAGAAATATGTAGGAGCTTATGGGAATATTTACGAATATGTAGGAGCTTATGGGAATATGTAGGAGCTAATAGGAATATGTAGGAGCTTATGGGTTTATTTAGGATCTTATGGGAATATTTAAGAGCTTATGGGAATATGTATGAGCTTATGGGAATATGTAGGAGCTCATGGGAATATGTAGGAGCTCATGGGAATATGTAGGAGCTAATGGAAATATGTAGGAGCTTATGGGAGTATGAAGGAGCTGATAGAAATATGTAGGTGCTTATGGGAATATGAAGAGCTTATGGGAATATGTATGAGCTCATGGGTATATTTATGGGAATATTTGGGAATATGTAGGTGCTTATGGGAATATACAAGAGCTTCTGAGAACAATTAGAAGATAATGGGAATATGAAGGAGCTTATCGGAATATGTAGGAGCTTATGGTAATATGTAGTAGCATCTGGGAATATGTAGCAGCTTTTGGGAATATGTAGGAGCTTATGGGAATATATATGAGCTTATGGAAATATGTAGGAGCTTATGGGAATATGTAGGAGCTTATGGGATTATGTAGGAGTTTATGGAAATATGTAGAAGCTTATGGGAATATCTAAGAGCTTATGGTAATATGTAGGAGCTTATGTTAATATGTAGGAGCTTATAGGAATATGTAGGAGCTTATGGAAATATGTAGGAGCTTATGGGAATACGTAAAAGATTATGGGAATATTTAGGAGTTTATGGGAATATGTAGGAGCTTATGAGAATATGTTAGAGCTTATGGGAATATGTAGGAGCTCATGGGAATATGTAGGAGCTTATGGGTATATTTAGGAGCTTATGGGAATATTTAATCGCTTATGGGAATATGTAGGAGCTTATAGGAATATGTAGGAGCTTATGGGAATATGTAGGAGCTTATGGGAATGCGTAAAAGATTTTGGGAATATTTAGGAGTTTATGGGAATATGTAAGAGCTTATGAGAATATGTTAGAGCTTATGGGAATATGTAGGAGCTCATGGGAATATGTAGGAGCTTATGGGTATATTTAGGAGCTTATGGGAATATGTAGAAGCTAATGGAAATATTAAGGAGCTTATGGGAATATGTGTGAGCTTATGAAAATATGTAGGAGCTTATAGGAATATGTAGGAGCTTATGGGAATATTTAAGAGACTTATGTGAATATGTAGGAGCTTATGGGAATATGAAGTAGCTTATGGGAATATGCAGAAGCTTATGGGATTAGCCAGGAGCTTATGAAAATATGCAGGAGCTTTTTGGAATATGCAGGAGCTTATGTGAATATGCAGGAGTTTATGGGAATATGCAGGAGCTTATATGAATATGCAGGAGTTTATGGAAATATGCAGGAGCTTGTAGGAATATGTAGGAGCTTATGGGAATATGTAAGATCTTATGGGTATATGCAGGAGCGTATGGAAATATGTAGGAGCTTATGGGATTATGTAGGAGCTTATGGGAATATTTAGGAGCTTATGGGAATATGTAGGAGCTTATGGGAATATGTAGGAGCTTATGGGAATATGTAGGAGCTAATGGAAATATGTAGGAGCTTATGGGAATATGTAGGAGCTTATGGGGATATGTAGAAGCTTATGGGAATATGTAGGAGCTTATGGAAATATTTAGGAGCTTATGGGAAAATTTATGAACTTATGAAAATATGTAGGAGCTTATGGGAATATGTAGGAGTTTATAGAAATTAGTAGGAGCTTATGGGAATATGTAGGAGCTTATGGGAATATGTAGGAGCTTATGGGAATATGTAGAAGCTTATGGGAATATGTAGGAGCTTATGGAAATATTTAGGAGCTTATGGGAAAATTTATGAGCTTATGAAAATATGTAGGAGCTTATGGGAATATGTAGGAGCTTATGGGTATATTTAGGCGCTTATGGGAATATTTGGGAATACGTAGGTGCTTATGGGAATATATAGGAGATTATGGGAATAATTAGAAGCTAATAGGAATATGCCGGAGCTTATGGAAATATGGAAGAGCTTATGGGAATATGCAGGAGATTATGGGTATATGGAGAAGCTTATGGGAGTATGTAGGAGCTTTTGGGAATATGTCGGAGCTTATGGAAATATGTAGGAGCTAATGGAGGAGCTCCTTCATATTCCCATAAGCACCTAATATTCCCATAAGCTCCAATCTATTCCCATAAGCTCCTAATATTCCCATAAGCTCCTACTTAATTTCATAAGCTCCTAATATTCCCATAAGCTCATACATATTTCAATAAGCTCCAAATATTCTCACAAGCTCCTACACATTCACATAAGCTCCTGCGTATTCCCATAAGCTCCTACATATTCCCATAAGCTCCTAATATTCCCATAAGCTCCTACCTATTCCCATAAGCTCCTAATTTTCCCATAAGCTCCTACTTACTTCCATAAGCTCCTAATATTCCCATAAGCTCAAACATATTTCAATAAGCTCCAAATATTCTCACAAGCTCCTACATATTCACATAAGCTCCTATGTATTCTCATAAGCTCCTAAATATTACCATAAGTTTCAACATATTCCCATATGCTGCTACATATTCCCATAAGCTCCTTCATATTCCCATAAGCTCCTACATTAGGCTGTGATTTAACTATCTATCCTCCATCTATCCATCCATCATACATTCATCCATATGTCTGTCTGTCTTTTTGTCTGTTAATACATCCATCCATCAATCCATCCTACTATCCATCCATCCATCTATCTATCTATCTATCCATCCATCCATCCATTCAACTTTCTATCTATCTATCTATCTATCTATCTATCTATCTATCTATCTATCTATCTATCTATCTATCTATCTATCTATCTATCTATCTATCTATCTATCTATCTATCTATCTATCTATCTATCTATCTATCTATCTATCTATTTATTCTAATCTATTCTATTGTGCAGAAGTATGGGGGTGCAATGACTCAGGAGGCGCCATAAACCCCTGGAGAAAGATAAGTGTGTTGACGGAAATAACTGACACCATCCATACCGGGGCCGGCCACGCGCGATATCAAGAGCAGCATTCTGGTTTTTTTAAATAATACCAAATACCGTTATTTTAATTTATTTAAAGAGCTGCATTCCGGTGTCTTCAGTGATACTATTGTCAATGTATCAATATTTAGAGGAGCAAACAAAGTTAAATTAAATAATAAAATTGTGTCATTTGGAGCCGCACTAAAACCGTTCTCAATGGACATGCAAACTAGGAGCCTAGGTCTCTCATTGTGATCGAGACAATTCGGATATTTATTAATTAAAACTAAAATTGATGCTAAGTGCTCCAACGTGTAAATTAGCCTTGGTTCTCCAAACATTTCTGGATATCTTCTTTTGGGGCCTCCAACTTCCTTAGAAGGGCTCTGGCAACTCCTAGTCCATCAAAGAGCCATGACGAGCCGCGAATGACCACCATTTTTCTAGAGCACACGCTTGTCTGTGCAGTAGACTTGATTAGAAAGAACGGTTAAGAAGCGTCGACATGTCGTCAGTAAAGAATTTCGTTAAAAAGAACTTTCTTATAATAATATTTTTGTTTCTCCCCTTTGCTTTCTAAACTCTTACTTTTGCATCACTCGACGTTGGACACATACCTACAAATCTGGACCAAAATCAAAATCGAAATTGAAATGCTTCACTCTTCTTGTTATAATGAGATTTAGCCGGCATATTATTTGAGAAATATGCATACAGTAAACAGATGTTTGAAAGACACTGAATGAATGTTATATACAGCGAACATCAGGAGGAAAAATAGAAATGCAAAGTTATGAATGTGCGAATGAAGAAGGAACGAAAAAGATACTGAATACATTCGAGTGTATAAAAAAATTGCGCTGTAGTTAAATGCAACATATTATTGACAAAGGGCGGTAAGCAAGATGCGTTGAAACAAAAGCTAACAGCGTTGTCTCCCAGTCTGACTTATTTCTAAAATTTGCAATGCTGATTTTGTGTTTTTTAGATGCTTTCCTAGACTCATTAATGAATTGTGCAGTCTGTCTGCAAGAGAAAGAACACACACACACACACAAGCTAAAACAGGCACACCCACGCTAATACACAGACACACACAGACATTCATGAACCTTGCTCTTAGATTTTGATTTGTCTTATCATTTTTTTGTGTTTGTTTTGCAAGTATAAATAAATATTTTCTTCGTCCTTGTTCAATTGTACTTCATTTACCGCACACATTATACGGCTGTATTTGTATAAAGTATTTAAAAACAAACTAAATCAGACGAAGATCTGAAATTTCGGAGAGACGTTATGTTCCTTAGACATTTGACAATGGACTTAAATGTGTGGAGAGAAAGGGCGGAGAACCATTGTTAGGTATTGGGGGGCGGGAGTCATGGTCAGATATCTAGAGATAGCTGATATTTAAGAGATAGCTGATATTTAAGAGATAGCTGATATTTAAGAGATAGCTGATATTTAAGAGATAGCTGATATCTGTTGGCAAAAAGTTTTAGAGATATGTGGTGACCCTAGGCAAAAGTTCATACAGGGATCAAAAGATCATTGGATTTTTTTTTTTTAAATTTATACTGTGTTGGGTAGGCACCATTCCGGTAGTGAGGGCCCAAAGCACATTTTGATATTTGAACATTTTTACAAAGTGAACGATATTGCCCACCCCATCACTCCTCAGCTAGTGCTGAAACTATACGAGGGGAGCCGTAGTGCTGAAACTATCCGAGGGGAATCTTAGTGCTGAAACTATCCGAGGGGAGTCTTAGTGCTGAAACTATACGAGGGGAGTCTTAGTGCTGAAACTATCCGAGGGGAGTCTTAGTGCTGAAACTATCCGAGGGGAGTCTTAGTGCTGAAACTATCCGAGGGGAGTCTTAGTGCTGAAACTATCCGAGGGGAGTCTTAGTGTTGTAACTATCCGAGGGGAGTCTTAGACTAAATGTAATGGGAGGGGAAGAATTTTAATTTAAGAAAGCGATGAAATCAACGAAAAAATATAAATACAAAAAAAAATTATTATCACATTATTATTTTTCAGAGAATTCACGAAATAGCTTTAACTTCCATCACATTAATGCATAATTAACATACTTATTTTACTGCCTTAATCATTTATCGATCAGCTGTTGTCTGGGTGAGGATGCTAGATATTTTGCAAATATTGCTGATTTTTTTTTCTTCTAATAATAGCGATAATACTTACAAAAGTAGGCTTCGTTCGCTTGATTATATGAAGATAAAGATATCAGTTATTGAAATCAATATTTACGTTAGATGAGTGTGTCGTATCTGATAACTGTTATTACAGATGGTGATAGAGCAATAATAGTGATTATTATTTCAACAATCATTTAAAAGAACTTGTCGGATGTAGACTGTATCCTAATTTTAAAAAATGGATTGGGGGGGGGGGGATGTTGCCTCTAGCTAAATTTTACAATGGGGTTGGGCTCCCACCAAATGTCTGAGAAGGACCCTGTCTCAAAATGTGTTATGGGTCCTTCTAGATTCATCTTGTAAGGACCCCTCATTTTCCATGTCTTTTGCGCCGCTTGCTCCAACACCCCCATCAAACGACGCCACTGACTTTGCCCAAGACATGGCCAACATTAGGATGCTATAGACATTACAGAAGTAAATAAATACCTAAAGTACTAGTTCTGTGTGTCAATAAAGAATTGAACTGCCTAAAGTATTAGTTCCGTGTGTCAATAAACTATTGAACAACCTGAAGTATTAGTTCTGTGTGTCAATAAAGAATTGAATTGCCTAAAATATTAGTTCCGTGTTTCAATAAAGAATTGAACTGCCTAAAGTACTAGTTCCGTGTGTCAATAAAGAAATGAGCTGCCTAAAGTACTAGTTCCGTGTGTCAATAAAGAATTGAACTGTCTAAAGTACTAGTTCCGTGTGCCAATAAAGAAATGAACTGCCTAAAGTACTAGTTCCGTGTGTCAATAAAGAAATGAACTGCCTTAAGTACTAGTTCCGAGTGTCAATAAAGAAATGAACTACCTAAAATACTAGTTCCGTGTGTCAATAAAGAAATGAGCCTTGTCAGAAGCTGTTCGCTAAATAAAAGATTTGACAACTTTATTCTGATGAGAAACATGTCTCTGAAGACGATGAAGATTACAACTGTTAAACACCTTCGTTGTCATTAGGCTATTAATAAAGTTTTTGAATTGATGATATGCTGTATTAGTTTAGAAACTGAAATTGTCTATTTAATTTACTTAAAAGAGAAATGACACATATTTAAGAAATTTAATGATGTAAATATTTATCTCTAATGTGGTGAACTCAATTTAATAAAACAAAATTTATTTTGACTATTATGACAAACGAAAGTTTATGACCAAGTAAACTCAAACGAAAGTTTATGACCAAGTAGACTCAAACGAAAGTTTATGACCAAATAAACTCAAACGAAAGTTTATGACCAAGTAAACTCAAACGAAATTTATGACCAAGTAAACTCCATTTCCTGAAAGCGGTACTACGCCCCAACAACTTTCTATTTATTTTTCCAAGTTACATAAGTCATCTTTTTTGGCACATTCAAACATCAAGCGATAAAGGGAGAAAAAAATTTTAATAAAAAATTTTTTTTTTTACTTTCTTGGTTGACAAGTTCTATTTTTTGGACACATTTTCAAAGTGTGATTCATTAAAACTAATTTCCATGCATTAACCAACATATTAAGTTTGATAAAATGTCGAATACTGGTATTATAAATTAGATTATTCTTTATAATTTAAAGAAACCACTTGTCCATACCGGTACATTACTTATAAATGAATACATTATGAGAACACCTCTGGACAGTCAGCGTTGACTAGTATTACGTAACGATCAGTTCTGGTCAGTAGGTGAACCAGTTTGTACAACAGGACTAATGGCATTATATAAATATTTAATGAGATACTAGCTGTACCCTGCAATACATTTGCATAGAGTTATATCCCCTTAGGCTTGATCGGCAGGCAAGGTTATTTGTTGGTTTCGGGCAGATCCGATTTTTTTTTTCATGATTGTATTTTAAACTGGAATACTGTTATATTAATTCTTTACTTTCGATTTAACACAGCGCCCAAATCGCTATTATTATATTATATTTTCCTAAAAGAATGGGTCATTTTTGAACACTCCACTTTGTGACCCACATCTAATGCAACGTATAGCCCTGTAGATCGCCTTTACATTTCAATTCACTAAGGGAGTTAAAAATTACTCTGTTTATGGATGAAAGGTTGTAGGAGTGTTGAAGAACAAAATCCAATAATATATTAATTATCGCTATACTTTTTTTTTTAATATTCATTGTGAAGTGGATTTACAAAGAAAGAATGCCAGTCAATGCTGCAAAGTTTTTTTAAAGTGACTTCAAGATTAGTGTTGGAAAAAAATTAAGGTAAAATAACATCACATAGTAGCATTGCTTTAAGTTCATTCTTTCGTTAGTATATGCGTAAATGTGGATGTTATTGTTTGTGCAATTAAAATTATATTTTGGCTAAGATCAAAGTGTAGTATTTGCACTGGTGGATATTTGCCATTTAGCTATCTTAATCTTGGAGACATACCCTGGTCTATACTCTATAGGGAAAAGATCATTGGGGCTCTCCTAGCCAGGAAAAAAAAACCTTTTGCGACTGTTGTGGTACTGTGGTGGATGAGTAAAATCCGAGACCATAGTATTCACAGCTGGTGGTGGTGACGTATGTGGTCAGCATACAACACCCTTCCACTCTGTCCCACTCAAGCACACCTTCGCACCCTGCCATTTCGGTTGGGGGAGGGGGGTTCAGGCACTTTACACCCTCCCATCTATCCGAGTGGCAGAAGAAAAAAAAACCTTGTCCTGCCATTCTTGACTATCAGCAGTACACAACCCCTGCCGGCAGATGGTAGTGGGTACACTCACCCCGCCGCAGACAAGCATCAGCATCGCAAACAGAGCTGGTGTGTCAGGCACACGACACTCTGTCATGCTGGCAGTGATGGCGCATAAAAATATACTTTAACATTCCTACTTATGAAGGCAGCGTAAAATTGTTTCCTTTTATTGGGGGGGGGGGGGGCAGCAGTTTAAAAGAAATGTGTTCAACACTTATCTAGATTTGATCAATTTAAAATTTGTCAGTAGTAAGATGCAGAATTTTAAAAGAGAAAAAAAAATGCCCGCATGTAATGCACTGTGAAGGGTGGAAGTTCAGGCTCCAGTAGACACCATTGTCGAGGAGTTAAAGTTGATGGTGTCGAGGAGTTAAAGTTGATTTAAGTATTCATTAATTAATATTGGTTTGTGCATGTGTGTTAATCACACTTTTCTAGTAACTCAAGAGAGTGTTAATTTTTATGTTACTATGTGACGTAGTTTTTTCTAGTTGACGTCATATTAAGTTGCTTAGAGACAAGCTTGGTAGATTGAGTAAGTTGCTTTCTAGTTCTTGAACATACAAGACGTATTATTATTTAACTCTAGAAGAAGTCAATATATTCGCTTTCATATGGCAACTCATATATATATTATTTGATCTTTTGAAGATGTGCCTTTATGATTCAACATGTTTGCTATGTTAATGTCTTCGTAAATAAATGTACCAATGAATCAGCAACATTGAATTGTGCATTGATTTGAGTAGTGTTTGTGTGTGAGGAATAAGAGACACGCTACCACAGTAACGCCTCCAAGATCAGTCTGACTGCAACTGCAGTCAGACCCCCATAACATCAAGAGACCTAACAAACCTTTACAATGGTGGCCAGCATGGAGAACCCAGCAGCCAGAGCAGTCCAGTGATCCAGACCAGTCCCCAGAGCAGTCCATTGATCCAGACCAGCGAACCAGACCACAAGAGCAGTCCAGTTATCCAGACCAGTAAACTGTTACCAATTTGCAGCCCAGAGGAGAACCAGCACATAGAACCAGCGTGCTGCACACAAGAAAAATAATTGAGATCTTATCTTATCTCAATGGCAGACTGAGACCAAGTCTCAAACACTGACTGCGATAAATACTCTACGGTCCGGTCAGTTCTGCATCTATCTCGAATACCATTTCGAATAGATTTCATTTATTATTGAAAATTTCCCACGGCATAGGATCAAGGTCAAGGTTTGACACTTTCATTCATCTCATACGGAAGTAGAGTCAATGTCAAGGATAGATGGCCGTTTAGGACTGATTATTGTTTCTTGTGCCTCCATTCAGAAGATCAAGTCAAGACATGGAGGAAACATCACCAAAATTGTAAAGTACTAATTCAACATTTTTATATTTATTTACCCTCATATATGTCATATTTTCAGTGTCCATATTTGTAGATTTATTACTAAAAGGGAGGAAGGTGTGGCGACCTAAATATAGGCCAGCTAATTTGGGGTTCTATTAGGGGTATATTAGTGTTTCATTTGGATCTATTGCACTTAATTGTGTCATTAGTAATTATTTAATAATATTTGGATCCACTTGAAATACTGATATCATTTAAATATTTAGTTGTTTTTGAGCAGTTTGTTTATTTATTGTCCTATTTGTTTGTATATATTTCGTCATAATTAAATTTAACTCAGTCTAGTGTACGTCTGCGTTTTGTTTACACATGCATTGTATTCTCCTGTTCACTGTCAACATCTAATAGGAAGCTGATTCAGTTATTGTTTGTCCTGTAGTGTGAAATTTATAATTATACATACATTTTTATAAATATTTTCTATTTATTTATTGTTTTGGACACTGAATCCCAATCCCATGCATATAATATAGGACATTTATTTATGTAAACATTGATTGATATATGTGATATTTTAAATAGTGCCAATTGTATATATCAGTGCCAGTGAAATTTTTTTTTTCCTTCTTCTCCAATATTGTTGAAATCTATTTGAATCTATTAGAAATTATTAATTGAATATTGATTGGTTTCTTAAACCATAAATATGGATACTACAAAAACAATTGAAGATTTATACAAGGTTTATAGAGAGAGAGGTTTAAAGTTGGGTTATACAGGAGATGAACTCATCTTGTTTATAGAAGAAAATGAAGCAGTAATATTAGCTAAAGCAAAACAAGACAGACGAGAGCTATATAAAAAAACAACATTAGAAAGAGATATTAAACATTTTGAATCTATCAAGCTAGAAGGAGCATGCTCTAGTGATATGTGTGACAACTGTAATGAAGTATTTCATTCTGTAGGTGAGTTAGTAATTCATTGGAGAGATACTTTGTGTGGTCTTAATGCATTTGCAGGTGACTATAATGTGTCGGTGCACAAAAGAACAAAGAAATCAGCATATAGCTGCCAGCACTGTAGTGCATTTTTTGGATCTCTAGATGACATATATATGCATTTAAGAGTTAGGCATAGCAAAGTAATTGAACATCACTTAAACACATTAGATAACAGCAATTTAGAACAAGATAACAATAACGCTGCAATAATTATAGATCAACAAGATAATGACCAAGTAGTAATATCAGATACAAATACAACAATAGATCCTAAACAGCAAGATGACAGTAATTCATTAAAAAAAATTATCAAAGAACAAAGCCAACAAATACAAACATTGACTCAGAGTTTACAATCATTGATAAAAAAATTTGAAAAATTTGAACAACATATGACAACTTATGTAACTGAACAGTCCAACACTACATCAACAATAATAGAGAAGTTAGATGCACAAGTAATAAGTAAAGATAACAATCAAGTACATTTAAACTCCATGCATATTGTTAGAGACCTAAATGAAACATCAATAGACAAAACTTCAAAAGAAAATGAACAACATACAGATGCAAAATTTAAGAAAATTCACTCAATTTCAGTTATTACACACACCAGTAAACAAAGTAAAACAAAGTCAGCACATAGACACAAACCAGTATGTTTTATTGTAATAGTCATAATCACAAAGCAAATAGATGCTCCATTAAATTTAAACATATAAAATGCTACAACTGTCATAATTTTGGTCACAAACAAAATTTTTGTCCCTTTAGAAATAAACAGGATAGTGGTACATATGTGAAAAATAGTAGAAATAGACAACAACCACAGGAGACATATAGTAATAGACATACACATAATTTAAACAACAGAAATAGACAACAACCACAGAATGTCCATAGAAACAGACAGGTACACAATAGGACTAGTCATATAGATTGGAAGGCATACAGAGTAAGAAAAGATTATAAAATAAATAAACATAATGATTATTTGAATAAACCTCACTGTAGTTTTTGCAAGAAGCTTGGTCATGAAAAAGAAGAATGCTTTGAGATAAGAAATATTTGTAAAGGCAAGATGAGAGAACACGGACAATCAAGAGGCACATTATTTGATAGGAAACACACGTAATAAAATAAAACAGAAACAAGACTTAGATGAATGTAATAGGTACATGAATATTGGCATATGGTAAAACATATATGAACTTATATTATAATGATGGCACATGACAACTATGCATATATACTGGCACAATAAAACACAACATATATTAGATTAATTGTATAGCACATTGTATGGCTTAAGGAACTATTTTTATACATTTGATAGATTATGGCACTGATAAGTGATAATAATGATTATAGGCACATATATTGGTAATAATGATATGAAATTTTTTTTGTGGATATATATTGATTATTTAATTGAATTAATCATATTGGTTGAATTGATATATTATAATTGGCACATAAAAATTGATTTTGTTCACTTTGATTATTATTGAATATGGTTGGATATTATTGAATATCATTGATTATTATTGAATATGGTTGGATATTATTGAATATCATTGATTATTATTGAATATGGTTGGATATTATTGAATATGGTTGAATATTATTGAATAGTAGGTTGATATTGATATACTGATGAGTTGTTATTTATGATGGATTATAGTTATAAAGAAATGTTGCACATTTTTGGAGGGAGGGGAGGTGTCGAGGAGTTAAAGTTGATGGTGTCGAGGAGTTAAAGTTGATTTAAGTATTCATTAATTAATATTGGTTTGTGCATGTGTGTTAATCACACTTTTCTAGTAACTCAAGAGAGTGTTAATTTTTATGTTACTATGTGACGTAGTTTTTTCTAGTTGACGTCATATTAAGTTGCTTAGAGACAAGCTTGGTAGATTGAGTAAGTTGCTTTCTAGTTCTTGAACATACAAGACGTATTATTATTTAACTCTAGAAGAAGTCAATATATTCGCTTTCATATGGCAACTCATATATATATTATTTGATCTTTTGAAGATGTGCCTTTATGATTCAACATGTTTGCTATGTTAATGTCTTCGTAAATAAATGTACCAATGAATCAGCAACATTGAATTGTGCATTGATTTGAGTAGTGTTTGTGTGTGAGGAATAAGAGACACGCTACCACAGTAACGCCTCCAAGATCAGTCTGACTGCAACTGCAGTCAGACCCCCATAACATCAAGAGACCTAACAAACCTTTACAACCATCTACTTACGACCTACTGGAAATTACCATATAAACTATATATATATATATATATATATATATATATATATATATTGGCCATTATAATATTTACTCAGGGTGTGGGTTAAACAGAGCACCCCTCCCACTATTGAGTCAATCCATGGTAATGTGTTGAAAATGGAATCAATGGGTAAATAATGTTCACTTCATATTCAAAATCTTCTCACTCCCCCGGCCAATAGCCACAATTATCTATTTGAACTACAGAGTATGTTTGACCTGTGTTTAGATCCATACGTTCACTCTCCTGGTATATGACCCTAAACAGAAAAGAATACATGTTGTAAAAAATACAAAGATTGTCGGACACCACCGCATCACGGAACAAGAACAGCATACATTCTAAACACAAACAAAGCGGTTAAGGAAGGAGGAAAGAAATCTGGCGCCTACACAAAATAGTTGTTATAGATAGGCGATCATCGTTTTCTAAGAAAGAATAATTTTTTCAATGACATTCTGTTTCAATCAAATCTGTGTATCTTATTTTCTCACAGTGTTTTGTTTTTTCTCTGACCTCAAACTTTGTGACTTAAATATTTAAATAATTTGCAGTAATCGAAATTTGATAAAATCTTGAATCTATTAATTATATTGTAGCCGACCCTTCTCCCCCTCCTTACCCAAATATCGTATTTCTAAGAAAAGTGGAAAAGTTTTACCAAAAAAAAAACTGTCATAGAGGTCAGGACTTACTTTGCCCCACAGCTACGGTGGCATCTACTGGACTTAACTACCTTTCGATTCGAATACTGGCTCAGAATAGTCAGTGTCTGCTATGTGCTCCTCTTACGCTATTCACACTTACCGTGAGCCACAGATAAGATATAATACAGATTGCGCAAGCCTCGTTTTGAAACAATGTTTTCATCGCCGCCATTATTGATATGTACTCTCATCAGTCCATTCATTGAATAGAAATGTTCATTATATTCATAAATCTCCTAAAAACCCATGAACTCATGAATTAAATAATATATTATTACTTTTTTTTATATTTATAAAACAAATTGAATTTTTTTTATTCATAGTTCATGTTTTGGAAACAAAAACGAATGACAACAATGGCGCGAGGGTTTTTAACACAAAACCGACGACTATTTATATAGAGATGCGCTACCTGTATAATAATATAATAATAGCGATTTGGGCGCTGCGTTAAATC
This sequence comes from Bulinus truncatus, assembly GCA_021962125.1. Classification (NCBI taxonomy): domain Eukaryota; kingdom Metazoa; phylum Mollusca; class Gastropoda; family Planorbidae; genus Bulinus; species Bulinus truncatus. Next base: position 1,463,841 of record JAGDYQ010000076.1, read on the forward strand.
GAAAGTAAAGAATTCATACAACAGTATTCCAGTTTAAAATTAAATTATGAAAAAAAATCGGATCTGCCCGAAACCAAAAAATAACCTCGCCTGCCGATCAAGCCTAAGGGGGATATAACTCTATGCAAATGTTTTGCATGGTACAGCTAGTATATGATATTTGCCGTGAACTAATAATATACAAGGGAGGAAGTAACTGCAGGCGCTTAGGATGCGCTTCTGGCGGTCCTCAAATTTTGATTGATTAAAACATCCACAAACGCTACACCCCCCATATTATTATCAGGGCGTTTTCTTTTATTTTAAGGGCCCGTAATTGCATTCTTCGCACGGAGCACCACATTCCTATACACTTATAGATAGATAAGACAGCTGTTAAAAGTTTGTTATAGATGTGTGACTCCCAGGTTGAGGCTGAGTTATGTCAGCTGAGGCCCCCCGAGCGCACAAGCAAATACTGGGCCCTCTTAATGAAACAGAGGCATACAGAAGCGCACGTCTTTAAATCTGCCCCATATCCCAGACTGGTCTATCTATGAAGATCGTTATCACAAAGCAATAAACTGCACCTCCACTCCACCCACCACAAACATACACGCGCACCTCTTATATGTTAATGTTCTTCTATAGAACCCCCCCCACCCCCCCTTCTCCCCCGTAAAAAAAAGTTTCTTTATTGAATTTTTATTTTTTGTTATTCTATATTTTGTCTAGCGTGCATTATTAATTTTAAAGAATGTCTTACCAGAAACAAAACAAAATAAAAAAAAAAAAGAAAATTCAAAAGCTTTATGATAATCAATCAAGTTTTAGGGACGGGTAGGGGTGGAAGGGGGTGTGTGTGGTGGTCGACTAATGACATTCTAGGAAGCGACGCTATGGTGTGGGGGAAAAAAAATCACTGTCCAGCGATGGCCAGTGGGGTGGTATAAAAGACCCTGGTTTATTGTTCCAGGAAGCTAGAGAGGAACCAAGCGCAGGCGGCTGAGAAGAGATTCCATCGTTAAACAGATCATTAGAAATAAACCGACAAAGTTTCCCAAAGAAAGAAAGGTAATCGAATCATACATTTATTGGTAATCGAATCATACATTTATTGGTAATCGAATCATACATTTATTGGTAATCGAATCGTACATTTATTGGCTTTTCTTTTTACTTTTAGAAGTTGTTCTGTCATTCTTTAACTTTTAGATACACGTAAATAGATAGAGAAGACAGCTAATTAAAAGTTTGTTATAGATGTAATAATGGATACACTTATAGATAGAGCAGACATGTATTAAAAGTTTGTTATAGGTGTAATAATGGAGACACTTATAGATAGAGAAGACAGCTGTTAAAAGTTTGTTATAGGTGTAATAATGGAGACACTTATAGATAGAGAAGACAACTGTTAAAGGTTTGTTATAGATGTAATGATGGATACACTAATAGATAGAGAAGATAGCTGTGAAAGGTTTAATAGGTGTAATAATGTCAATTAGTTGGACTACGTAGATGGGTTATGACCAGAATCTTTCTTATGGATAGGCAAAGAACGCATCCACCTAGGTCCCCTAAACTCCCCTACTGTCTTTCAGGCCCCTTCCAAAATTAGCTCATATAAGATTTGTACTGAGTGTTTCCCCCCCCCCCCGAGTCTGGTATTTTTGCTTAGGGTGTCATAATATCGCTGGAAGTCTCTATCTAGGACCCCCAAATATCTCTTGATGTCTATGTCTAGGACCCCAAAATCTCTGGGGAAGTCTCCGTCTGGGGCTCCTAAAAATATACTGAAGACTCTTTATCTAGGCCCCTCAAACATCTCTAAGAATATTATATTCTGGTTATTCATTTTTTGTTTATTGCTTTTACAAAGAATAAGTTCATTTTAATTAAAGGGCTACATTTCTCTTCTTTTTTTTAAATAACTGCGAAAGACGATATAATATGACTCGCTCAACTCCACCGTAGCCTCAGAATTTTAAATTTATGTGAACTAATTACTATTACATACTATCATACATAATACAGTTATGGTCAAATTACTAATAAAATGTTTTTAATACTTTTGTCAAGTTCCTAATAATTATTGCCTCATTCATCAATAGAAAATGTGAATTTTAAAATTCAACGAAAAATTTTTTTTTGTATTTTTGTTCATATTTTACTGGTCAGAATTCTGTCACTGGTGCATTTCCCAATCATCTCATCTTACGTGATTGAAATGTCGTCATTTACGAGTTACCTTCCCTTGTGACATAAGCCTGCACCGTCTGGCTCATAGACAATTAGATTTGTTCCCCCCCCCCTTTTAAATATATTCATGTGATCCTCATTACTTATAAATGTTAAAACTGTAGTTTCGAATAGATTTTATACATTTATTGTGAATACAATAAACCTAGAATTTTAAAAAAAAGCTATAAATAATTATATGAAAAAAATAACCAAAAGGAGTAAAGAAGAAAAAATGGCAATAAATTATTATTTTAACCAAACGACATTTTCTCGCTTTTTTTTTTTTGGTACATTTTTATTAGATTAAAAGTGAAAATACATTGTAGAAATTGAACATTAAAAGTTAAATTTGATCGAACCACTTTTGTATTTAATCAAAAACTAACAAACTTAAAAAATTAATTAATAATAAAAATAAATAAATGCCTTAAAGGAAACTGTTGAATGAATCATGCCAAACAAACAGACATACAGACTGACGAGTAAAAAGGTAGATAAAAAGATGAATACAACGTACTCAAAAAGATATTGTTTTGAAAGCATGTGGACTTGTTGTATCCCATTAGACACAATTATTTTAATTTCATATTTAAAAAAAAAAAAAGAACAGACTGTATTATTTTCAAATTGACATCAGACTGTCTCTTTGTCTTATTTGACTCCATACAATAATAAAAATAAAACATTTGGACATTTTGCATACAAGTCGTATTCTATTGTTATGTATGATGGTGATGGTTGGCAACCGGTGGTACGCGGGTCCAAGGTGGTCCGAGAGAAAAAAAATGTGCAGTTCTGCAGAAAAAAATTTTACACAAGCAAATTTACTTCTTAAAAATTATGTTACGTTGATTGCTTGTTTTCGATAATTTATAAAAAGATATATCGTCGTAATCACACACACACACACACACACACACACACACACGGGAAGGAGCTATGACGCCACTGTCTAAAATCAACTGGTCAGTAATGTGGATCAACTAGAAACGAATGCATGGACTTAGCGGACCGGAGTAATAAACATAGCAAATTTGGTGGTCAGTTTGACTTAAACGGTTGCTGACCGATGATGTTAAATAATCGAGTGGCGTTTTATTTGTCCAGTCTATTGATAATTTCTTTTTTTTTTAAATGCCCGTTGCCCTATTTGGCAACCAGTGGTGTAGCGAGTGGGGGGGGGCAAGGGGGCATCATTACCCGAGCGATACTCACTAAGGGGCGCCAATTGGTTTTACATTTTATTTTACATACACTATTATTTGTTTTCGAATGGGGGGGGGAGTGCTAACAAGGTATTGTGCCCTCGCTATGCCATTGCTGGCAACATAAACAATTTACATTAATAGACAGAACAGTCTTTATCTAATAGTGAACATTAAAGCTAGGCGCTATAGGGTTAAATTATTATTCAGAGTCATGTTGTTGAATATCATAGATGTGGCGTCATGGCTCGTACCTCCAATCTATTTCTTGACTTGATATGGACTCATTCTAACGTGTAAATATAGTTTCAGGCAAGGGCGTCATGACTCGAACTCGACTGACTCTATTGCTGGCTCGATATGGGACTCATTCTGACGTGTACATTTAGTTTTAGGCAGGGGTGCGAGTCTACATTATTGTAGTGAGTACTCTGTGCTTACAGCAGTGTTTCTCAAACTTTGAGGTAACGACACACTAAGAATATTCTCGAATTATCTCGACACACCTAAGTAATTTTAACTTTTTTTATTAAAAAGATAACATTTTTTTTACATATTACAGTGATGTATATTACTGTGATATATCAGTGTGATGGATGACACTGCGTTAAGGGGAACACAACAAATTCTATCGGGGCTCTGAACTTTCATAATTCTAAACCAGAAGCAACAAAACTTGAATGTTGAACAAAAATATTCCTATTATAATTTTGATAGTGTCGTTTTGTGGTGGGTCCTCGGGGAAGTTGACACGGAGGCAAAACGTGGAGTGAATGAACCTGATAGAGTTAGACCTTGACCTTAATGCTTCAAGTTTTGTTCCAGTGAATGAACCTGACAGAGTTAGACATTGACTATATTGCTTCAAGTTTTGTTCCAGTGAATGAACCTGACAGAGTTAGACCTCAACATTAATGCTTCAAGTTTTGTTCCAGTGAAAGAACCTGACAGAGTTAGACCTCAACATTAATGCTTCAAGTTTTGTTCCAGTGAATGAACCTGATAGAGTTCGACCTCAACATTAATGCTTCAAGTTTTGTTCCAGTGAATGAACCTGATAGAGTTAGACCTCAACATTAATGCTTCAAGTTTTGTTCAATTGAATGAACCTGATAGAGTTAGACCTCAACCACTGGCGGCGGAGCAGGGGGGGCAGGGGGGGCAGCGCCCCCCCCTTAAACTTTTAAGGGGGGCGGCGCCCCCCCTTGAATGTCCAGTCTGCCCCCCCTAAAATTTTAACTTTTTTAACTTTGTAATTCATTTTAGTTTATATGTGTCATTTTCATTTTCATAATTCATTTGATTTATTTCTTAAATTTAATATTTGAAAGAAATTATAATGAATTGGCATTTTACAGTAATCACATTATTGAGAGTTGTTGTGGCATATTTTAAAATTAGTTGCAAGTACCCGGCTTTGCCCGGGTTTAAAATAATGTTTTCTGTTTATTTAAGAAGCGTAATTTGACGTTTAATTAAGATTTAAAATAAGACGCGTAAAAAAGGGTTTATTTGCATGCAAATTGCAATAAAAGGGTACATTTATCTTAAAGCAATGTGATACACAACATTTTTGGCAGTTCCTCTCTCTCTCCCTCCCCTCCCTCCCTCTTTCCCTCCCTCTCTCTCCCTCTTTCCCTCCCTCCCTCTCTCCCTCCCTCCCTCCCTCCCCCTCTCTCTCCCTCCCTCCCTCTTTCCCTCCCTCTCTCTCTCTCTCTTAGGCATGACTGTATCAAAAGATAACAATTCCTATGGATGAAGGAATGTAATAATGTAGTAAGTAATGTGATATTTGGTTCCCCGTACCGATCATATTTATAGTAAGTTAGCTATGTGGGAGAGTAGCTCGTAAAACCTGAAATCAGGGTAAAAGTTTGCCAATTTTCATGTCTTTGATATCCAAAATAATTAATTACAATTAAAGTACCCATTGAGATGGAACGAAACCTGTTTAAGAACATTCCCCATGTAATTTTGTGTACGTGTACCCAGTGGCGCAACCAGCAAAAAATGCTGGGGGGGGGGCTCACATATTGAAAAAAAAGACAGTTTGACAGTCTTTTTTGTAACTTTATAACGTAAATTATGTATTGATGATTTGGGCTTGAGCCCCCCCCCCCAGTTGCGCCACTGCGTGTATCAAATTTCACGTTATTTGGTTGTCTGGATCTTGAGTTTTAAGGGAACAGACAGACAGATTTGCAAATGCGTCTTATAAGTATAGAGAAGTATTGCCATCTACCGAATGACGGCAAATGTAATTTTTAAAGCAAATACAATTATTTATTATCTTTTCATAAATTACTTTTTGTTTATTGAGTTTCCCGTTTCCGGTTTCTTATTCATCATCATTCATGATAATTATCAGTAATTTTCTGATCTAATTTCACTATTAAATTTGTAAACAAACTGACATTACGAATCAGTTGACGACAGAAGTGCTCAATGTTCATTTTTATTTTTTTAATATATTATTTTTTAATAATATCGATTAAATACTTGCTACAGAATTACTATATTCTATTATAGAATTAAGGGGGTAAAATTTGTCTTTCGGTTATATTTTGTCTTGCCCCTCCTTAAATTTCCAAGGCGCCCCCCCCCCCCATGAATTTTGGCTTGCCCCTCCTTAAAATATTTCGTTCCGCCGCCGGTGACCTCAACATTAATGCTTCAAGTTTTGTTCCAGTAAATGAACCTGACAGAGTTAGACCTCAACATTAATGCTTCAAGTTTTGTTCCAGTGAATGAACCTGATAGAGTTAGACATTGACTTTATTGCTTCAAGTTTTGCTCAAGTGAATGAACCTGACAGAGCTAGACCTTGACCTTAATACTTCAAGTTTTGTTCAATTTCTTAGAAACGCTTAATTTTACAATTAAATCGTCTTAATAATGTTATGATTATTTTATCAGATAAACTAATTAAGCCGGCATTTTAAGCAAGTTAAGATAACATTATCTTAATTTGCTTAAAAAGCCGGCTTAGCCTAATTTAAAATAATATTTTAGAATTCCTTCTCTTACCGAATAAAAAATTACTAGACAACTACACCGCTAGAAAGAATGAAAAAAAGAAAATGGCGGACACAGACGCCAACTCAATCTAATGTCCTGCCCCCCATACATGATAACTGATTTCGTTGTTGATTTATTAAAAAAAAACATTTTGTTTTGCTTTATTTTTGTAATTTCATAACAACTTCATAGCTCAGAAGCAAAGCAATTTTAAATATTGTTATTAAATCTCGCGACACACCTGTAAATCTCTGCCAAGTAGTCTGTCACTTGGACTATCACGTAGTCTGCCAAGTAGTATGTCACGTGGACTTTGACGTAGTCTGCCAAGTAGTCTGTCACGTAGACTATCACTGTCACGTAGTCTGCCAAGTAGTCTGTCACGTAGACTATCACGTAGACTATCACGTAGACTATCAGGTAGACTATAAGGTAGACTATCATGTAGACTATCACATAGACTATCAGGTAGACTGTCACGTAGACTAACAGGTAGACTGTCACATAGACTATCACGTAGACTATCAGGTAGACTGTCACGTAGACTATCAGGTAGACTATCAGGTAGACTATCACGTAGATATTAGGTAGACTATCACGTAGACTATCAGGTAGACTGTCACGTAGACTATCACGTAGACTATCAGGTAGACTGTCACGTAGACTATCACGTAGACTATCAGGTAGACTGTCACGTAGACTATCAGGTAGACTATCACGTAGACTATCAGGTAGACAGACTATCACGTAGACTATCACGTAGACTATCAGGTAGACTGTCACGTAGACTATCAGGTAGATTGTCACGTAGACTACAACACAGGTATTTACAGTCTTTTAGGTAAAATGCCGTGGGTTCCGGGTTCGAATTTAAGTGCCGTCTGGCATCATTATTGAGACATAAACTGAAAGAGCCAGAAGAAAGTCATTGGTAGAATCTCATTTTCAGTTGATGAACAAATGTAAAAAAAAAAAAACAATAAATAAATGAGGGAAAAGAAAAATATTTCTCAGTACAACCGTTGTCTGGTTTTTTGGTTTACAAAACAAAAACAGAACAAAAAAAAACAACACAACTGTGCATAGAGGAACTCAGTTATCAAATCACTCTGTTTACATCAAATGACTCTGTTAACATCAAATGACTATGTTAACATCAAATGACTCTGTTTACATCAAATGACTCTGTTAACATCAAAAGACTACAAATATTTATTGGGAAATTATGGCCCTTGATACAAAAGTTTGTAAGTTTTTAAATAATGTTTTTTTTTTCGTCTTTTCTTTGAAAAATGTAAAGTTTCATCGCCCATCATTTATAGTTGATAAATTTCTAAGTGAACTCCGATGAAAAAAAAAATGTTAGGAATGTTTCTCTATGTTCATGAAGATTGTAGATCAAGGAACAATATGTGTTTTGTGGGTGGGGAGAGATTATTGCTAAATAGCAGAATGTGTTTTGTGGGTGGGGAGAGATTTTGTTTACTTTCTGAGTCCATTATCATGTGTAGCAATGTTGGTGATTCTAATCCAGGACATCTTCCATCAAGACGACGTTAAACAAACAACATAAAAAGCCCCTGCGGTTTTATTCGTTGTCCATTCTGCCATCCTGAAATGCCGTCAGACAGTTGTTGGACCATGAAAATCTCCTTTAACTGAGGTCTCCCTGAACAACCCTTCCCAACAATTGGTGAAAAATTGTTCCATGTTTTTGAGTTGACCCCCCCCCCCACAGACACACATACACACAGACAAACACACAGTTACTTCATCCCTGACCTATCTGACTCATCAATAAATGTGTGTGACGTTTTCTCATTAGCCGTGCATGTACACAGTAAAGTATACACACACATATGTAATTACATACACACCCATACTAGAATGTATGACGTGCATTGCGTATAAATCAGTTTTGAAATCTTTCATTAAACCCATTAGTCCGAGACGCACTTATAAATTTATAAATACAGTTTAATCTAAGGACATAATTATTTCCTAAATGAAAAAAAAAAAAGTATAAAAATTGTTTTGCCCACATTCCGTCCCCCCCCCACCCACCGGGGTCAACCTCCCCCCTCCCCTCTACCCAATGTTCTTCAACACAACCCCCTCCCTCCCTTGTACTCCCTCTTTCGATACAAAAAAAATTGATGTACAGAACCCCCCCCCCCCCCCCCCCCCCCCCCATTGTGGTGAGATCCAGCAATGCGCAGCGCATACATTGTCGTATTGGCCAATTTTAGTTTCACCCTGCATGCTCGGCGTTGTTGCGTCACTCTGATTTCCTCTCGTCTGCGCGTGCTTCAGTGCGCGTGCGTCTGTTGGTGTATTTTTTAAACGCGTGAGTGTGTGTGTGTGAGAGAGAGAGAGAGATATATAGTGTTTCAGTCTGTATGTGTGTGTGTGTATGCATGAAGGCGCTCTCTTTACGAGGGCGGTCAAATTACTTTATGCGTCTCACTGCCTAGCCGCCCTGACTCTTCCCCCCCCCCCCAATCCTCAACTAGAATGCACTCCCCTGCCCCTCCTCCCCCACTGGCCCTCCCCACCCACTCATATGATTCCTATTCCGTTACCCCCTCTAAGCAATTGACAACGTCATATGTTGGACGATGTCAATAAAAATGATTCACTGCGCATGTCTAACGGACACTGGCTATATTTACTACATTATCAAAAGTTTCCTTTTATTTAATAAAAAAAAAAGTTCAAAGTAAGCCGTGAATTTAATCCGTACAATAAACATCATATCAAGCGTCAATTAAAGGTGATAATAAACACAATTAATTACACGGAAGTCTATGTGTGCCCCTAATAAAAACAAACAAGGGAGCTTATCTGACTCAGAATTGAAAGAAACAATGATATAAGAAGTTATCTTTCTTGTGTCTGACACGTGGCGTATATTGTTGTGGGGAGGGGGTGGGGGTTGTTTGTTATTCCGCCCATTTTCACATGGAGAAAGTAATAAAAATACAAGACAACTACAGAGGGTATTCGGTTAATGAACAGTTCGGACAGCGAACAAATCGGACAACGAACACTTTCAGGAAAGATTTTTGTGTTCGGACAACGAACAAAATTCGGATAGCGAGAAAAAACGAATTCTAACGAAAACGTCCACAATTTGTCCTGAAATGGATGTGTGCGTGCGCCGACACGTCATCATTCATAATACTACATAGCAGTGAGGCAGCACCGTATGACGCTTAGGGTAGTGTACGACGACACAGTTTTATTAGTGTACCATACATGTGTAGTTGGTTTATGTCCTTGTGGTTTTCGTATGTGCTTCTCTAAACGCCTTATAAAAAAAAAACCCTGAAAATTTGACAATATTATGGGACCTAAAAAGAGTGGAGTGTCAAAAACTGTGCTTAACCATAAAAACCAAGCAAGAGATTATAACTAAAGTAGAGAGTGGACAAATAATGACTGATGTTACCAGGCAGTACGGCTTGAACAGGTCTACTGTAGGCACAATCCTAGCTAAAAAAAAGATATCATCAAGAAGACTCAAGCCGCTAAAGGACTAACAAAAATTACATTTGAGAAGCAAAAAAAAAGTGTCATCCAAGATAAAATCGAGAATTTGCTTTTAGTTTGGATAAATGAACGGGAGGTGTGACTAGTAGGACCATCATTCAAGAGAAGGCTGGAGAAATTTTTGAGAAATTGAAAGAACAAACTCCAGGCTCGTCCTACGAAAATCTAGAATTCAAGGCTACCACTGGCTGGTTTGCAAAATTTAAAAGGAGATCTGGCATTAAACAAGCGGATGTCAATGGGGTTGCTGATCTCTACAATTACATTGCTATTTATCATTTCCTAGAAGTCCTGAAAGAGAGAGAAAAATAACCCACATTGGACATATTCTTTAACGCCCAAAGAAAGGTAAAGAACTGATTAATAAGCAAGACTATATGTATGTATCATATCTGTAATAAATAAACTTATTAAGAAATTATTCTTGTACATGACATTTTTTTGTTCAATTTAATTTTTAGGATCTCCAGAACGAATTAATCGAATTCACATTAATATGTATAGTAAATATGTGATCGGTTAAGGAACAATTCGGACAGCGAATATACATTTGGAATGGATTATGTTCGTTAACCGATTACCCACTGTATTGTTTAATCTTACTAAATCAATTAGTCTTGATGTATTTGAATGAATGAGTCTTGATGTATTTGAATCAATGTCTTGATGTATTTGAATCATTGAGTCTTGATGTATTTGAATCAATGAGTCTTGACATACATGAATCAATGAGACCTCGCGTATCCAAATGATGAACAATTAACTAATGTTATCAACTGGTCATCAAGTATCAGAATCAATAACTCCAAACAGATCGATGACACAAGGGTTAGCTTTACACTTCCACTTTATTAACATTCATGGTAACTATAAAAACAAGTCATGTCATTATAAAGCGATTAAAATAATCGCATCAAAAAATTGCCCAATTTTTTTATGCGTAACACGACCGTGTATGAATTTTGATTTTTTGCAAATAATACAATACCACTTGAAATCTAAATCATTTTTGTATTTTTACATTTCTGTTAAATTGGTTCTAATTTAATTCAATTTTTTATTACCTTTTTTATTTTTTTAACATAAATCTTTTTATTAACGTATTATATACAATAAATTATAAAGTATTATTTATTTATTTGAATATTGTCGTTTCTATGACTATTAAAAGTAAAATACATTTTTTTTACAGTTATCTCCCTTATAAAAAAATATCGGTGATACCTAGTGTGATCGTTGGTATCCGGCTTTCATCAGGGGTGCTAGGCATTTTTCTGATTAGCATGTGGCTAATGTCAGTTTTATTTAGACAAAGAACTATAGGTGGTTTTTAAGGTGAAATAAGACCCAGGGCGACCATACAGACTTAGCCCCCCCCCCATGACAAAATAAAATCAAGTGTAATGTAGGTCAGGCGTTGGTGGGGGGGGGGGCAAGAACCTGTTGGATATAAATATTGATGGGATTTGTCTTCTGTGCTAGAAAATTGGACATAAACAAATTATACAGAATGCGCCATTTTTTTTTCTATTATGTATTGATTTTTCTCTACCCTTCCTACGCTACTGGTCTATACCCATCACCATCATACTCTATACCCATCACCATCATACTATATACCCATCACCATCATACTCTATACCCATCACCATCATACTATATACCCATCACCATCATAATCTATACCCATCACCATCAAAATACTCTAGACACATATGTGCAACATCATACTCTAGATTCATCAACATCATAATCTATATCAGGGGTGGGCAAAAGTTTTCTTAGGAGGGCCACATTGAAAATGTATTTGTTATCTGCGGGTAGCATATTGCATATATTGTCTACTTCAATTACAATTTACAACGTATGAAAATATGAATTAAAGATAATAACTATGTATTTGTCATTTTATTTCACATTCACACTCTATTACACATTCCCATTACATTTTAAAAATACGAACTAAATCAGATCTGTGCTAAATTGGTAATCAAACTTTACTATTCATTTTAATTAAAATAAAGTTTATTGTTACCTGTCAAAATAATTATGAAGACAAAGGAACTTAATTTACATACAAGCTGACCACAGAGTACAATTATAATTAATGAGAAGTATGTAACTGTTCACAATTTTGAATAATGTTTGTGAACCGTGGAAACAGTATACTGGTTGTGATTCGCATGACTTAATATGAATTGCAGTCAGTCAACATCGATGTGTTAGTAGACGTGTTTATTTTCATACAAGACAACCTTTGCTCACAAATGTATGTGAACCTTAATAGTGACGAAAGCTTGGCATCAAGGTTTTTAGGTGTTGAAAAGCCATTGCTGGAAAACATCCTTAAAACTTTAGCAAAAGAACTGACTTGAACTTCTTCAGGTCAAAATCAGCTTGTAGGTCAAGCAGCTCTAACTAATATTCTCGAGCCATAAAACCGATTTCATATCCCTAGTTTCGAATCCAATAGTCAGGATAAAATGTTTAAAATACAGCGAAAACTTAAGCAAAGAAAATTACCATCGACAGAGGATCGCAACATGCATTCGGGCCGCATAATATACTCTTGCGGCAGTGTGGGGCTGTCGTCTAGTCTGTCTATTGGCAGTGTGGGACTGTCATCTAGTCTGTCTATTGGCAGTGTGGGGCTGTCATCTAGTCTGTCTATTGGCAGTGTGGGGCTGTCGTCTAGTCTGTCTATTGGCAGTGTGGGGCTGTCGTCTAGTCTGTCTATTGGCAGTGTGGGGCTGTCATCTAGTCTGTCTATTGGCAGTGTGGGAATGTCATCTAGTCTGTCTATTGGCAGTGTGGAGCTGTCGTCTAGTCTGTCTATTGGCAGGGTGGAGCTGCCGTCTAGTCTGTCTATTGGCAGTGTGGAGCTGTTGTCTGGTCTGTCTATTGGCAGAGTGGGGCTGTCTGTCGTCTAGTCTGTCTATTGGCAGTGTGAGGCTGTCGTCTAGTCTGTCTATTCATAAAAATTATCGGTCTTATCATTAGTTAGCTGATTCAACGTTGTTCTCAAATTTCAGCTATTCTAGTCTGCAACAATATTTTTAGAGGTTTTCCGCGCTTACAGTGAACTATTGTTGCAGTGTTTAACTACAGAACTTTGTTTAATGTGAACTATTGTTGTAGTGTTTAACTACAGTTTTTTGTTTGATGTTTAATTTGCACATAATATTGCATTAGTCAAAAATAAAACAAAAAGTTTATCTATGTATGCAAATATACACAGACCTGCCCTCGCCGGAGTCATCGGAAATTGGATTTTAACGAGATTTTGTGACTGTGAGTTGAGACATAATTTAGCTATCAGCATTTTGTTTACCAAATGACTGATTATACATTCAAATTATACACAACTACTACACATACCACTCACAATTTCACGGGATAATTGAATTTCGGACATTTTCTTTTTAAACAGTACGTTTCCATGACAAATGGTTGTTCTTTATTCGTTCTACACAACTTTGGGATTGTATGCACGATGTGACATTCCAACAGCGAAAGACAGGGGTGTAGACTTATGTGGGTCAATGAGCGCCACAATCCGGTTACAGATATACATGAGGGTGCACCGTAATGGGCAACAACCAGAAATAATTTTACAGCCCCTAAAAAACTAACTCTCCCCCCCCCCTTTCCTCCTAATTGTGCAGCAAAATATCAAAATTTAGAAAGCAAGGTTCCTCCTACCCGAGGGATGAGGACCTTTAACAAGAGTTCCTCCTACCCGAGGGATGAGGACCTTTAACAAGAGTTCCTCCTACCCGAGGGATGAGGACTATTAACAAGAGTTCCTCCTACCCGAGGGATGAGGACGACCTTTAACAAGAGTTCCTCCTACTCGCGACGCCTCTGTTCCTAATAAGCAGGTTTGTTGTTGTTATTGTTGTTGTTATAATCTATTGTTACTTTCGTTGACTAAATCTTGATTAATTGCGTCTATTTATAATATTTTCTACTGCATGAAAAAAAAAAACACAGAATGTGAATCTCATTGACATCAGGCGTGGCCTCCCCCCACCTTAACCCCCAGTCCCCCGGGGATTTTTTAAAAATCAAATCCAGTGCATGTTTATGATGAAGGTAGCAGAGAAACAGACAGAAATTGATTTGAAATTCTCTCACATGTCCCGCGAAACGAGGACTACGTGTATAATAATACAATCTAATTTATTTTAATGTAACCTAATTCATTTAATAGAGAGAAAAAATATTCCATTCAATTCTGAGTCTGTTTTAAAAAAAAACAACTATTGGCACACTCACTTAAATGAACTATTGGCACACTCACTTAAATGA
>JAGDYQ010000076.1:1478649-1505767 GCA_021962125.1 Bulinus truncatus
ATATAGATAGATAAATAGATAGGTAGCTAGATAGATAGATAGATTAATAGATAGATAGATGGATAGATGGATGGGTAGATAGATAGATAGATAGATAGATAGATAGATAGATAGATAGATAGATAGATAGATAGATAGATAGATAGATAGATAGATAGATAGATAGATAGATAGATAGATAGATAGATAGATAGATAGATAGATAGATAGATAGATAGATAGATAGATAGATAGATAGATAGATAGATAGATAGATAGATAGATAGATAGATAGATAGATAGATAGATAGATAGATAGATGATAGATAGATAGATAGATAGATAGATAGATAGATAGATAGATAGATAGATAGATAGATAGATAGATAGATAGATAGATAGATAGATAGATAGATAGATAGATAGATAGATAGATAGATAGATAGATAGATAGATAGATAGATAGATAGTATTATTCAATCATAAAATCTAATTCTTTAACTTAAGATGGTAAAATTTAAACAAATCAAATATAAAAAGAGATGGGAAACCTAAATAAACACGGAACACTTTAACTTTGAAAATTGTGCACAAGTTTTCTTTGAATTTCGTTTTTACTATTTTTTCATCATTATTTTATTCACTTTTTTTCTTTGACACGACGTCATTTTGACCCCGATAACCTTTTTTTTTTGTTCTGTTAAATCTCTGGTGATGTTTGCTGTAGACCAGTATCTCTCAAACTGTAGTACGGCTTACCCCAGATGGTACATGAAGAGTTTGGCAGTGCACGGGCTGAGAACATTTGGGTAAACATGACAGGCTAAACGCGTAAAAACAATATAAGAATTTTTTTAACTAAGGGTACTCAGTATTACGAAAATAAAAATGGGGTACACATATGTCGATAGTTTGGGAAACACTGCTGAAGACCAACAGAACTACACACACGCGCGCAGTTCAATTAACTTTGTGTAATAAAGAATCTTGTAAGCTGATTTTTTTTCTGTAGTTTTGCAATTACAGACAAAAATTTACAACTTCCGGGAACACAACTCCTCACACCCTACTGAGTAATTTCCCCTCCTTTTAAAAAATTAACCAGACACCCCCCCCCTTCCCCTCCCCCCCTTTTCACCCGCCTCAGGCAGTGAACAATGGCGTGAATAAAATAACAAATGTTTTGTTTTTCTCTCAATTTTCATTTCATATTTCATGTTGATGTGGTCGAAAAAAACAAACATAAATAGGAAAATAAACAATAATAAAATAGTAATAGCTTGGTAATAACGAGATAAATTGGAAGTAAAAATGTGATTCTTGAGAAATGAAAGCAAAACAACAGCCAGTGGAAGAAAACAATATATTTGAATAAAGATTATTGTACGAAAAAAAATTGATATGCAAAATAGAGAAAAAAATTATATGCTTTTTTTCTAAAATAAAATCAACAAATGTTATTTCACACAAATTTTATTTCACACAAATGTTATTTCATACAATTGTTATTTCACAAAAATGTTATTTCATACAATTGTTATTTCACAAAAGTGTTATTTCATACAATTGTTATTTCACATAAATGTTATTTCACACACATGTTATCTCACACAAATGTTATTTCACACAATTGTTATTTCACACAATTGTTATTTCACACAATTGTTATTTCACACAAATGTCACTTTGTGAAGTCCTAGGCCCTGGCTCTCTTGTGTTGATTATTTCTTGTGGCTTATTAGCCGCCTTCCTCTGTTGTAGCGATATAACTGTTACTCAGACAACACTCTGACGTAGTCTAGGTTTGAGCAGTATAACTGTTACTCAGACAACACTCTGACGTAGTCTAGGTTTGAGCAGTAAAACTGTTACTCAGACAACACTCTGACGTAGTCTAGGTTTGAGCAGTAAAACTGTTACTCAGACAACACTCTGACGTAGTCTAGGTTTGAGCAGTAAAACTGTTACTCAGACAACACTCTGACGTAGTCTAGGTTTGAGCGATATAACTGTTACTCAGACAACACTCTGACGTAGTCTAGGTTTGAGCGATATAACTGTTACTCAGAAAGCAAGCAGAAGAACCAACCTAGAAAGATGCGTTGTTAACACAGCTATTTATTTACATTTGTGTACACAATAATTCAATGTACATTGGGTATCTTTACAAGTCCATAATGGAAAAATCACTTTTCCTATACTCTGACTAATAATCAGTCTATTAGTTTAGTTATTACAATCGTCTCTGAGATTCTCCTACGCTCTACCCACTCCCAACGTCGACTGTCTCTCAACTACTCCTGTGTCTACTGCTGCCACCCACCACCACCAAGGTCAACGGTTATCAAACGTGTCCGGTGTCCGGTGACTTGTGTTTACACACTGGCAGCCAATAGTCAATCGTCTGTCACCTCATTTACCATCATTCGGACCCATTTTACTTGTTTGATGTCCAATATTGATGGGAATACTCCCCAGTCTCTGTGTCCAACGTCCCCCCCTCTCCTAACATGAATTATATATAACAACTCCCTCTTATTTAACTCGTTACTTTTGAATCTCATAAATGGCGATCGCAACTTGTAGACGTGATGCCAGTAACAGGTTTAACAATAAAATACCAGAAATGAGATTCCAATCAAAGGTTCAATCTCAGCAATTATGAACAAACCTGTAGAACCACCACCTTCGCACCTGACCGTGTGTCACGGCTCACCTTTTTCGTGAAACACGTTTTACTTGCAGATTATTTTACACTAAATGTAATTCTTCTTACACTCCATGAAGATCTTCTTACACTCCATGAAGATCTGCTTACACTCCATGTAGATCTGCTTACACTCCATGAAGATCTGCTTACACTCCATGAAGATCTGCTTACATTCCATGAAGATCTGCTTACACTCCTTGCAGATTTTCTAACACACACTTGAAGATAAAGGGTAACCCTTGAACGACTCTTCCTCTTACTTGGTTTAGCGATGCATTCTGTTTTTTAAACACTCAGCATGCCAGATCGTTGTCTCTATTGCTTGCCCACTCGTAAGTGTCCGGCTGGCCTTTGGGTGTCAAACCTATCTCTGTTCACAGATGGCTCCCTTAGGAGGAAATGACCGACCCATGTCCATTTCTAACCCGCTATCTATCGGACGATGTGAATCTTTGTTTTATATTAAAGGCATACAATTCAGATAAAAGAAAATTCCGAAAGCTCTATCATATATATTGATATCATACCTGTCATGTATATTGATAAAGAGAGAGAAGAGAGAGTGAGAGATAAGAAAGAGAGAGAGAGAGAGAGAGAGAGAGAGAGAGAGAGAGAAAGAGAGAAACTTTAACACTGGCTTAAAGACTGACATATATATTGATCATATTTGTCATATATATTGATATCGTGTCTGTCATATATATTGATATCATATCTGTCATATATATTGATATCGTGTCTGTCATATATATTGATATCACATCTGTCATATATATTGACATCGTACATGTCATATAAATTGATATCGTGCCTGTCATATATATTGATATCATATATGTCATATATATATATATATATATATATATATTGATATTATATCTGTCATATATATTGATATCACATATGTCATATATATTGATATCACATATGTCATATATATATTGATATTATATCTGTCATATATATTGATATTATATCTGTCATATATATTGATATCACATATGTCATATATATATTGATATTATATCTGTCATATATATTGATATTATATCTGTCATATATATTGATATCACATATGTCATATATATATTGGGTCCACATATGCGACTAAAGTCATGAAGTAAACAATGTTATTTCCAGATGTATTTACTCACCCATACTGCCCCCCTTCCCCCCCCCCACACGCTACACACATCTTTAATCTTCTGCGTGTAATAATGTGATCAAGAACTTGATATACGACTGTGTGCCTCGGGTGGACATCACTACTATACTACCCCTCCCCCCCCCCACCTCAAACCTTCTAGACTCGGGAGCCATAACTCAAATACGAGAAAACAGCGTTTCTTTATAAAAAATGAGAATAATAATTGAGAAGTTTGAGGAAGGGGTGTGGGGGGGGGGGGGAGGGGTGCGAAAAGAAAATAACAACAGGATGTCTGAATATGGTGAAGCTTAAGTGGCTACACGCCATTTAAGTCCGCACATTGAAACAGCCGGTTAAAACTGCATATTGAAACTGTTATTACATATATATATATATATATATATATATATATATATATATATACAGTGGATTCCGCTTAATTGGGACACCGCTTAAATGGGACAGCCGCTTATTTGGGACAAAGCTCAGAGAAACCAAACCAAGAAGCCAACAGTAAATGTGTATGTTTAATTGGGACAGCCGCTTAATTGGGACAAAAAGCCTCGGTCCCGATGTGTCCCAATTAAGCGGAATCCACTGTATATATATATATATATATATATATATATATATATATAT
The DNA here is from genome assembly GCA_021962125.1 of Bulinus truncatus. Taxonomy (NCBI): domain Eukaryota; kingdom Metazoa; phylum Mollusca; class Gastropoda; family Planorbidae; genus Bulinus; species Bulinus truncatus. Next base: position 1,483,125 of record JAGDYQ010000076.1, read on the forward strand.
ATATATATAGAGAGAGAGAGAGAGAGAGAGAGAGAGAGACGTTATCTTTGGATTAAAATAATTCCTGTCCGATTTTTTCGGTATAATCTACTTTAATAAACTGCCTATTGGCCACATTTCATTGGTTCAGGTTTAAATGTAGTAGTCTGACGTGAACTACATGTCATATTAATGTATATGATGAACGCTAAATAGGTCAACAGATGTCAGATGCCGGCCTGTTTATCTTCTCTGCCACAGACAGTAGTAGCCATCCTTCCACTGATGATGTCCAGTGTTTCACCGACTGCCTACCACTGGTCTTGTGGTTTTTGTTTCCTGGGCAGAATTGGTTGTTTCTGAAATAATTAAAATACAGTAATATCATACTCTTGTCAAGATAGTATATACACACACACACACACAAACACACACACACACGCGCGCGCACGCTCGTTCTCCTAGGTGTCTAGGTAAACCCATCGAAATGAAACTTCAGGTTCGTTGGTCTGTTTATATGTTGTAAAGATGTACAAAGAGAAGAAATTGTCTGGTAGCTTTTACGAATTCCTTCTTCAAAGTATACGTGTCTAGATGCAGGACTATGGACTATATGGTCAAGTTGTCTAGACACAGGACTATGGACTATATTGTCAAGTTATCTAGACACAGGACTATGGATTATATTGTCAAGTTATCTAGATACAAGACTGTATGGTCAAGTTATCTAGATACAAGACTGTATGGTCAAGTTATCTAGATACAAGACTGTATGGTCAAGTTATCTGAATACAAGACTGTATGGTCAAGTTATCTAGATACAGGATTGTGGACTCTACGGTCAAGTTATCTAGATACAAGACTGTATGGTCAATATACCTAGTTATCTCAATAAAACTGTTAGAATTCCTCAATCAAGATATTTATTTATATATGCCTAGTACCCACAAATATGTATGGATGTATCCGCCTATGGTGTTCAAAAAGATATGACCGACTCGTTCATTAACTGTAGACTTATTTAATGAAGGCAAAAAAAAAAATCGCCCTAAAGTCAAAAGGAAATGTCAAAATAACAACAAAGTCGAGCTCGGTAACAAATTAGAAATATGTGTTTCAAATTTAACTAACCAACTATACTTGTAACAATCAGAGGTGGGGGGCGGGGGGGCTTGGTACTTGTTGTACCCAGTATACGTAAAAAAAAGTAAAGTTCCCTTAGCCCTATCGCGGCGCCATCGGAGCAGATGAAGTGTGAATCAGTGGCGTACCTAGGGGGGGGGGGCGGTGGGTGCGGTCCGCACCGGGCGGCACTTTTTATTACTTTTTAGGGGGGGGGGGGGCAAAAATGTATAGATTAAATTGAAATACCTAAATGAGAGGGCGGCAAAATCGTCTTCCGCCCTAGGCGGCCGATACCCACGGTACGCCGCTGGTGTGAATTCTTCTGTTTCTTTAACCTCGACAAATGATTGTGTGGTTAGCACAACGCCCAGCCGCCTTTACTTCCCCAACTTAAGTCAGGTTCCCATTTAAAGCTGGGTGGACTTGTAGGACGACTTTGAAACACATTTCAACTGGAAAAATTTCATGGTTCTCGACTAACCCTAACCCGAACCCAGGACTCTCAGGTCGACAGTCGAGTATCTACACCACTCGGCCATCCGTCCCACTGTAATCGTACTGGTACCCTTTATAATTGCACTCGTACTTACACCGTGCATATTTGTACTGGTACTTGTACCCTGTATAATTGTACTGGTACTTGACCCTGTATATTTTCACTCGTACTTGTACCCTGTATATTTTCACTCGTACTTGTACCCTTATATTTGTACTGGTACTTGTACTCTTTATATTTTCACTCGTACTTATACCGTGTATGTTTTCACTCGTACTTGTACCCGGTATATTTGTAATCGTTCTCACACCGTGTATATTTGTACTGGTATTTGTACTCTGCATATCTGCACTCGTACTTGTACCCTGTATATTTGTACTCGTACTTACACCGTGTATGTTTTCACTCGACTTGTACCCGGTATATTTGTACTCGTACTTACACTGTGTATGTTTTCACTCGTACTTGTACCCGGTATATTTGTACTCGTACTTACACCGTGTATGTTTTCACTCGTACTTGTACCTGGTATATTTGTACTCGTACTTACACTGTGTATATTTGCACTCGTACTTCCACCTTAGATACTTGTAATTTAAACAAACGTGAGTACTTGTACTCGAACTTACACCTTTCTGCACTTGTACTCGTATTTGTATAACAGAATATTTTTTAGATCAACAATGAAATTGGTGGACATTTTATTTTTTAGACATAGTATTTATAAGTAAAGTTATCAGCCAAGTGGAGACAACGTGATATTTGGCGGGAATTTGTCTGGTTCTTCTCGAGCATGAGCGAAAAAAATAGCCAAACAAAATTGTTGGGGGGGGGGAATAGGGTTAGGGGGACTTCAAAAATAGAAATATGACCGATGCTAATTACAGACAAGGGAAGTAATAATTATTCTGTTTTCCCGTATTGGCAAGAGTTATGGGTCTTGCACGATAATTTTTAACAGGACTAAAAAAAAAAGGGAAAAACTCGAGACGTTTTAATTTGAGATAATCCAATGAGTTAGTGTGTGAATATATGTGGGGGTGTGATAGAGTGAGTGTGTGAATATATGTGGGAGTGTGATATAGTGAGTGTGTGGATATATGTGGGAGTGTGATAGAGTGAGTGTGTGTGGGGGGGTGTGATAGAGTGAGGGTGTGTGGGGTGTGTGATAGAGTGAGTGTGTGTGGGGTGTGTGATAGAGTGAGTGTGTGTGGGGGGTGTGATAGAGGGTGTGTGTGTGTGTGTGGGGTGTGATAGAGTGAGTGTGTGTGGGGTGTGATAGAGTGAGTGTGTGTGTGTGAGTGTGTGTGTGAGGGTGTGTGTGTGTGTGCTTTATTTTGTTTTTCATTGACTGTTAATACAATGTGCAGTGATAAAAAAAGTATTTAGGTAAATGGGGGGGGGGGGGGGCGCACGATTGCAATGGTGTTTGGCAGGTGGGTAACAGTGGTGACGACTTGAGGTATGCATGCAACGTCACGGCCTAGGGCCACAGTGACATCAATCACCTGTGTCCTCCCTAGGGTACGCCGCGGAAGTAGAAAGTGTAGCTACAAAAACCATTACTGGTTCGTTACATAAATCAAAACAATAGCCTCCAACCCTTAACTTCATATGACGTCAGTCCGATTTCATAGAATAACCTCTCCCTCATTGACAGGTGTGAGATGCTCTCATCCTCGCGAATTCCGTGTATGGCTATGTCGACGTGTTTTGTGGACCAATTCGCGAAAAGGCTTAAGGTATCCTCAAACCAAAGTGAAACTTTCCGCTGCGCTGTTTCTCACGTGAGATTTTTCTAAGCGCGAAAAACTCTCGCTTCACCTAGGCGAAGCGAAAGTGGGCGTCACCCGACCGGATATAATGATTTTTTTAACTTTCTTTTTTTTTGTTGAAGACGTCGGCAGACATTTTCTTCTAATTATACATTTTCTACAGTTATTGTATTTTACAAGTAAAAAGTGAAAAAACAGTTAAGCTTTCCTCTAACCAAAGCGAATTTCGCGTATCTAGGTAGCTCGCGAAATTCGCCCCTCTTTCGCGGCAATGTATTTACATGGAGATGCTCAAACCGCGTAGAATTTCCGCGGCGGTGCAGAGAAATTTCGCGGCATCGCTTCTTTCAGAGTTTTTTCGCGTTTCGCGAGTGTAAACAATCCAAAATGGCTGCCTAGAAACATCGACTCAAATGAAAATCAAGGTTAAAATTGATATAAATGTCTTAAAATTAACAAATAAGACTTACATTTATATATAGCAACTTGAATTACATCAGATTATACCAAAAAGTAAGTGTTTTTTTTCACTTTTTACTTGTAAAATACCATAACTGTAGAAAATATATCATAAGAAGAAAATGTCTGCCGACGTCTTCAAATAAACAAAAAGAAAATTAAAAAAATCATTATATCCGGTCGGCTGACGCCTACGTTCGCTTCGCTTAGGTGTAGCGAGGGTTTTTCGCGCTTTGAAAAATCTCACGTGAGAAATAGCGCAGCGGTTCGCTTCGCTTTGGTTAGAGGAAAGCTTTACTTTTTGGTATAATCTGATATAATTCATGCTTCTATTTATAAATGTAAGTCTTATTTGTTAATTTTAAGACATTTATATCAATTTTAACCTTGATTCTCATTTGAGTCGATGTTTCTATGCAGCCATTTTGGATTGTTTACACTCGCGAAACGCGAAAAAACTCTGCAAGAAGCGATGCCGCGAAATTTCTCTGCACCGCCGCGGAAATTCTCCGCGGTTTGAGCATCTCCATATAAATACATTGCCGTGAAAGAGGGGCGCATTTCGCGAGCTACATAGATACGCGAAATTCGCTTTGGTTTGAGGATACCTTAAGTCCAATGACATTGTCGTGTCGCGTCTATTTAGGACTACCCATTGATAGTAAAATATGATTATTGAGCACAGCAGTTATTCAGCTGCTGTTTATGCTATTTATCATTATTAAAGGGAGGGAAAACAAAAGACACTTATATTTAGAAGATTGTTGTGCAAACGGAAGCAATGAGAGCTGTGGTTATTGCCCCTGATTGAAATGTAAATCATGAAATACAATGACTCACAAAGAAACTGACAGAAACTTTTTTTCCGCTCTTGCACCTCACGAAACGCACAGGGCCGTTAAAATTGCAAATACCTGTCCGGTCCCGTGCCAAGAGCCCCGCTAAAAACAGGGGCAAACAGGGGCCACCTATTAGTTCACCAGTATATGTGTCAGTCTTCTGAGTGGTTGTTTCAGTTTATGTAACTTCTGAGGGCTTTTTTTCCGATGTAAATACCGCGTTATACTGTTAGGTTGGCCTTGGATACACATACGTACAGCGATCTGGTGTTCCGAAGATCTCCAATTCAACCCTGAACGAAGGTGGCCTAACGTTTTTGCTCAGTCCAGGTACGGTTTATCAAGTTGTACCGTAATGCCAAGCTGTGCCGTTATATCAAGCTATTCCGGTATATCAAGCTGTGCCAGTAAATCAAGTTGTGCTGGTTTATCAAGCTGTGCCGGTATATCAAGTTGTGCCGTAATGCCAAGCTGTGCCGGTATATCAAGCTGTTCCGGTATATTCAAGCTGTGCCGGTATATCAAGTTGTGCCGGTATATCAAGCTGTGTCGGAATGTGAACATGGCAAAATTTCACTTATCCGGCTGGCACTCGACCTAGTCTATACATCACGTTCTGATATCTCACGTGATCAAACGTTTGACATTAACAGCTCGAGAACGGTGACCTTTCAACCAACGATTGTTTCCTTGTTAATTGTCCTTATTTTATATTTTAAAAAAAAACATGGGGCTATAAATAGCACAGGAGCGGCTGTCAACCACGTGAAATAGGGTTTGACAGAAAGACTGAGTTAGTACAGCCAGTACCGTAGATAGTACAGCCAGTACCGTAGATAGTACAGCCAGTACCGTAGATAGTACAGCCAGTACCGTAGATAGTACAGCCAGTACCGTAGATAGTACAGCCAGTTCCGTAGTTCTCCATTAATGACGCACTGTGCGGGTTAAAGACATTTGTGTACCCTCCTCTTAATTTGATTATTGCTAACATTTTATTTCGGCGACCCACCCTCGTTCGGAGCATTTTGCGGCCCGCAGCGCCCGAGAAACCTTTTTCCTACGGAACGGAATACAGCCCTTGTAGAGCTCTGGCCTGGCATACAAATTCTATCAACCTTTCCCGATACACGGCCGTCTTCACTCTTTTCAATTCCGGATGTTTAAAAAACAAAAGTGTATACTACAATTTTATCTAAAGCGTTCCAAAAATAAATCTGTTGATTTACGCATCAAATATATTACATTGGCATAAATAACAATTTCAAAACGTAAATAGGCCAAAATTTAAATTATCTCAATTCTAACACCCCACATCCCAATTGTTTCCTAAAGCATGGAATATTTTATCTATAACTGCCAGAAACTAAACAGGCCTTTGAAATGTCTCTATAAACAAATCAAACCCCCTTCCAGGTTCTTTTCTCTTGCCAATAATAACACGTCGCTTATTATATTTAGCCTGTTAACCTATTACAAGACAATCTGGCCACTTTTGTCGAGCGCCCTCAATACTGGCACGATGAATAACAAACTGAATAATTATGCACAATTTCCTGGCCAGATTTCTCTCTTTGTTACCCCCACTCAGACCAAAGCGATATTATGTCAAAAGTCAGTTATGGCCAATCGAAGAGTCCGTGATTGGGAGATTTCGATTCTGACTTGTTTCTTTTTTTTTATCTCGCTGGTCCGAAAACATTCAGTACGTTGCCGGTGGTCAATTTTTACTATGACCCATAACTGCCCCAATTCCGCTACTGTTAATGTAAATAGCTTATGTTAATGTTGTTGGATGAAATGCAAGTCTATTGAAAGACTGATTGCTAAAAAAAAGGCTCAACAGTGGTTTTTCAATCTGTGATTCCAGTGGGTACATTCCTAATAGGTGTGGCCTTACGTGTGGGTGGGGGTGGGGTGGGGGGTGGAGGGGGTTTAGGATATATTTTAGCTTTTGTTCATGTATCGAGTTCTTAATTAATCAAGTGTTGTAGATAGATAGATAGATAGATAGATAGATAGATAGATAGATAGATAGATAGATAGATAGATAGATAGATAGATAGATAGATAGATAGATAGATAGATAGATAGATAGATAGATAGATAGAGAGAGAGAGACAGATAGACAGACAGACAGACAGACAGACAGACAGATAGATAGATAGATAGATAGATAGATAGATAGATAGATAGATAGATAGATAGATAGATAGATAGATAGATAGATAGATAGATAGATAGATAGAGAGAGAGACAGATAGACAGACAGACAGACAGACAGACAGACAGATAGATAGATAGATAGATAGATAGATAGATAGATAGATAGATAGATAGATAGATAGATAGATAGATAGATAGATAGATAGATAGATAGAGAGACAGATAGATAGACAGACAGACAGACAGACAGACAGACAGATAGATAGATAGATAGATAGATAGATAGATAGATAGATAGATAGATAGATAGATAGATAGATAGATAGATAGATAAAGAGACAGATAGACAGACAGACAGACAGACAGACAGACAGACAGATAGATAGATAGATAGATAGATAGATAGATAGATAGATAGATAGATAGATAGATAGATAGATAGATAGATAGATAGATAGATAGATAGATAGATAGATAGATAGATAGAGAGACAGACAGACAGACAGACAGACAGATAGATAGATAGATAGATAGATAGATAGATAGATAGATAGATAGATAGATAGATAGATAGATAGATAGATAGATAGATAGATAGATAGATAGATAGATAGATAGATAGATAGATAGATAGATAGATAGATAGATAGATAGATAGAGAGAGAGACAGATAGACAGACAGACAGACAGACAGACAGACAGATAGATAGATAGATAGATAGATAGATAGATAGATAGATAGATAGATAGATAGATAGATAGATAGATAGATAGATAGAGAGACAGATAGATAGACAGACAGACAGACAGACAGACAGACAGATAGATAGATAGATAGATAGATAGATAGATAGATAGATAGATAGATAGATAGATAGATAGATAGATAGATAGATAGATAGATAGATAGATAGATAGATAGATAGATAGATAAAGAGACAGATAGACAGACAGACAGACAGACAGACAGACAGACAGATAGATAGATAGATAGATAGATAGATAGATAGATAGATAGATAGATAGATAGATAGATAGATAGATAGATAGATAGATAGATAGATAGATAGATAGATAGATAGATAGATAGATAGATAGATAGATAGATAGAGAGACAGACAGACAGACAGACAGACAGATAGATAGATAGATAGATAGATAGATAGATAGATAGATAGATAGATAGATAGATAGATAGATAGATAGATAGATAGATAGATAGATAGGTGATATAACGTCCGCCACTGAGTCTAAAGCTATTACAATGTGTACCTCAGTTGGATACATTCAAGTGGTGATGGCATTGTTAGAAACTGACGTCATACATTCATAAACATTAACACAACACAACACACACACACACACATGCCGTTAAACATAGCTAACTGCGCAAACTTTAACTTGGTCATTTTGTATTTCTTCTTAATCACTTGTCGGTCTAATCAAAAGATTCAGTTTTGTCCTGTTATGAACAGCTTAAATGAGGATCGTGTCTCGTGACTAGCTCTCAGTCAGTTATAATACACACACACGCACACACACGCATACATTGACTTAGTCAATATTATGGAATAATTAACAGATCCAGGCAAACTACGGTAGTACAAGTTGGTCATATTTTGATATCACATGAATCTAAATGGACTGAGTTATAAGAAATAATGTAATGGGATGGGGGGGGGGGGGAGCCACAAGTTGGATTATTTACATCAATTGGCTTTTTTTTTTTTGGTTATTCCAAAAGTATGTTTTCTGAAGATAGTACGGCACTGTTAGTACTACATTAATTGAAGTTTTAAAATACATCAGACAGAGTAAAATTGAGTGTTCGAATATTTGACTGTTGGGATCAAAACATTAAAACCAGATCATCAATCATATAGATCAGTCCAAATCAATCATATATATCAGTCCAAATCAGTGCTCGATTTAAGAAAAACCAGTGCCGGGGATGAACAAAAATTTCTGCAGAGCCGGGGATAAATGTCTATGATTTCATCCCCGGCTGGGATATATTAGCTACAGCAGAGCCGGGGATATCCCCGGCATCACCGGCGGTAAATCGAGCCCTGGTCCAAATCAATCATATAAATCAGTATAAATCAATGAATCAAATCAAATGTTCGCTGGTGAATCAGTTAACGACCAGTGTGGCATGGTGTAGTGGACGGGTTTAAATCTCAGTACTGTCCCAACGACCCCAATTATCCCCGCCTCTGAAATTGAACATAATTAATTAAGACAATTGTTTCGTAGCTGGGGGGGGGGAAGAGAACTTTGCGCTGAGGCAATTTACTTACAGTGGGATTCAAAAATGTCTAGTTATGATCCTCCATCTCAAGTAAATCATGTCTTAATACTTAGTACATTGGGCCGCTAATACTTGGTACATTCGGCCGCTAATACTTAGTACATCGGGCCGCTAATACTTAGTACATTGGGCCGCTAATACTTAGTACATTGGGCCGCTAATACTTAGTACATTGGACCGCTAATACTAGCTAGTCCTTACAGAATACTAGAGTGACCTTTTATTTTCATGCTTGAAGTCGCACTGAAAACTGTGATTCTATTGATGTAGTCCATCTTACAGATTTGTATTTCTATGAATTAATAAGCAGAATTACAGTCTTACAATATTGCGGTCACAGGTTGTGCATCGCTATAAACGTACATGTAGAAAGTAATTTCTGGCAATTTTTGTTCCATACCAAATAGTATGTCTCCCATCAGAACCTTGGGTTGCTCCATACCAAATAGTATGTCTCCCATCAGAACCTTGGGTTGCTCCATACCAAATAGTATGTCTCCCATCAGAACCTTGGGTTGCTCCATACCAAATAGTATGTCTCCCATCAGAACCTTGGGTTGCTCCATACCAAATAGTATGTCTCCCATCAGAACCTTGGGTTGCTCCATACCAAATAGTATGTCTCCCATCAGAACCTTGGGTTGCTCCATACCAAATAGTATGTCTCCCATCAGAACCTTGGGTTGCTCCATACCAAATAGTATGTCTCCCATCAGAACCTTGGGTTGCCCCATACCAAATAGTATGTCTCCCATCAGAACCTTGGGTTGCCCCATACCAAATAGTATGTCTCCCATCAGAACCTTGGGTTGCCCTATACCAAATAGTATGTCTCCCATCAGAACCTTGGGTTGCCCCATACCAAATAGTATGTCTCCCATCAGAACCTTGGGTTGCCCCATACCAAATAGTATGTCTCCCATCAGAACCTTGGGTTGCCCCATACAAAATAGTATGTCTCCCATCAGAACCTTGGGTTGCCCCATACAAAATAGTATGTCTCCCATCAGAACCTTGGGTTGCCCCATACCAAATAGTATGTCTCCCATCAGAACCTTGGGTTGCTCCATACCAAATAGTATGTCTCCCATCAGAACCTTGGGTTGCTCCAAACCAAATAGTATGTCTCCCATCTGAACCTTGGGTTGCTCCATACCAAATAGTATGTCTCCCATCAGAACCTTGGGTTGCTCCATACCAAATAGTATGTCTCCCATCAGAATCTTGGGTTGCTCCATACCAAATAGTATGTCTCCCATCAGAACCTTGGGTTGCTCCATACCAAATAGTATGTCTCCCATCAGAAGCTTGGGTTGCTCCATACCAAATAGAATGTCTCCCATCAGAACCTTGGGTCGCCCCGGCTATGTAGGCACCACGGGGTGCACAGTCAGCGTTTCGAGTTATTATTCTATTTAAAAAAAAATCCAACCCACGGCGTAACCCTGACCGCGTCAGTCGTAATTCTCACCGTACTCTCAGACCTTCCAGAAGTTTCTCTCTCATTTACTGGCTGTGACTCCCTTTCTGTCTTCCTTTACCCTTCACTCTCTCTCTCTCTCACTCTCTCCCTCTCTCTCTCTCACTCCCATATATACGTTTCACTTGGTTTATCAGCTAAGACCTTTTTTCATCTCACACTTTCTGTCCATCTCTGTTTAACAAGAAGAATTTAAAGGCTGCAAAACAGTCGATAGCGAAGAGATTTCGGTCTGCTGTAATGGTTAGATAACTCCACTCAAACATTTTCTGCCTATAATGAGCAGATAACCCTTAGTAAAAAAAATTGTAGGCTGTAATGGATAGATAACCGTTTTCCAGCTTTATTCTCTGCACATCATAAAAGAGGAAGGGATGGAAGGGAGGGGTGGGTGGGGGTTGTACTCACCGCGTGCTATTTACTTCCCCTTTTCTGACTCGTAATAGTCTCCCCTTCTACACTTTTCTTCTTTTCCCCCCTTTTCCTTGGAGACCAAGGCGCGTACACGGGGGAGAGTGAAGATAAATGAAGGCGCGGGAGAAGATGAAAGGGAACTAACGCCCTCCTCGGGTGACCTGCTATTACCTCCCCTGCATTGGCATGATAGAGAGACTGCCGGGAAGCAGAGAGCGAAACGTTATTTTCCCGGGGTCGTAACGGACTGTGGAAAGACTCCATTTTCTTTTTATCAGACTTCAGGATTCGCTTTTTTTCATAATATTGTTTTATACTGAGAATCTTCCACCCCCACCCCGACTCACGCCTTCCCCCCTCCCTTTGTACATTCACCACCACCCCCGGTCACCCATTCAACACATACAAACAAAGAAGTTTATCAAAAACAATTTCTTTTAGTGTGACCTATTAGGAAATGTTCAAGCCTCGATTGTTATTTTAATTGGGTAGAACCAGCGGCGTAGCGTGGGTATCGGCCGCCCAGGGCGGAAGACGATTTTGCCGCCCTCTCATTTAGGTATTTCAATTTAATCTATACATTTTTGCCGCCGCCCTAAAAGTAATAAAAAGTGCTGCCCGGTGCGGACCGCACCCACCGCCCCCCCCCCAGGTACGCCGCTGGTTCTCAAACTGTGGCTGATGCAGGACACACCAAGTGTGTAACGAAGTGGTTTGAAGTGAGTCGCCAAAAATTACGTTTTTAATCAATGGGCTTAAGCTAGACTGGGGTCCTTAGATCGTCGAATTGACAGGGGACCATAGATTGTCGAATAGACAGGGGTCTTAAGATTGCCGAGTTGACAGGGTTCCTTAGATTGTCGAATTGTCAGGGGGTCCTTAGATTTTCGAATTGACAGGGGTCCTTAGATTGTCGAATTGACTGGGGTCCTTAGATTGTCGAATTGACAGGGGTCCATAGATTGTCGAATTGACAGGGGTCCTTAGATTGTCGAATTGACAGGGGTCCTTAGATTGTCGAAATGACTGAGATCCTTAGATTGTCGAATTGACAGGGGTCCTTAGATTGTCGAAATGACTGAGATCCTTAGATTGTCGAATTGACAGGGGTCCTTAGATTGTCGAAATGACAGGGGCCCTTAGATCTTCCCCTCGTCTAAACTGGGATTCTTAGATCTTCTCCTTGATTAAACTGGGGTCCTTAGAGTCTCGGTTATACTAGGGTCCTTAGATCTTCTCCTTGATTAAACTGGGGTCCTTAGAGTCTCGGTTATACTAGGGTCCTTAGATTCTTGGCTATCCATGGGCCCTTAAATCCTCAGATAGGCTAGACCTAGACTGGGGCCCTTAGATCATTGGCTAGACTGGGGTTCTTTTATCATCACATAGGCCAGGGCCATTAGATCACTGGCCAGACCTCGTCCCTTAGATCCTCTGATATGTTGAGGCCTTTAGAGCTGCGACTAGACTGGGGCCTTTAGAGCTGCGACTAGACTGGGGCCCATAGATCATCGGTTAGAACAACAAATAAACTCGATTGCGACAGTTTGACAAGCATTGTACAAAACCTAAATGAGTTGTTTGTGTCGTCGTGATTCATTTTGTCTCATCCGGGACAATTTGAGTTTTTAATAAGAAGTGTACTCTCCACCTGTTGACAGACGCAGCGGAACCACGACAATCGCCCACTAACACTCCTTACCCTCCCTCACCCCCCTCCCCATCACATTATTCCCATTCAGTCCGTCCGGTCGTTGTTCCAACGGAAACACTATTTAAGTCCACCAGTTCCCTCTTGTCCCTCTATGGGGGGGGGGGGGGTGCTGCAGCCATATGGTGATTTAGTTGTTAGCTTAATGAAAAAATGTTTCTCGCAATATGCCCCAACGGCGGTCACGTGCGGCTCTGAGAGCCATATGTGGCTCATTGTTGTGAAATGCGCTGCTCAACTGGGGGGGGGGGGGGACAACATAATTAGAATTCTTTTTTTTTTTGTTGTTTCTTTAGTTTCTTAACTTTCTTGTTGGCTGCATCTTTTAATTGAATTGTTTACGTAAAAACAATGAGTAGAGTCGTGCCTCAACACTTTGCACTTCGACTTTCACGGCTTCAGTATATTCAGGTTTTATAGGCTATTTATATACACACATATATCCAGGGCCGTAGCGTGCGGGAGTGAGGGGTGTGGGGCCGGGCCCCTCTGCGTTTTGTCTGGCCCCCTCTGTTTATTTGTTCTACTTAGTAAAATGTCCCCCCCTGCTATTGCCTGGTCTTGCTGTAGAATGCCTGGTCCCTGCTGTAGAATTTTCACGCTACGGGGCTGCATATATCTCCTGATCAAACCACAGATTATATTGACACATATAGACTTGCTGTACACCAATCTACTGATCGAACCACAGTAGTATATTAGTGTAAAGCAAGTCTTTTGTGTGTCGATGTATTGTGTGGTTTGATCAGTATATTGGTTGTTCAGCAACTCTTTGTGTGCAAACGTTTCGTTATTCAATTCAATGCTTAAAAAAGGTCATGGCATGTTTCGCTGTTGTTAATGTTATGACTTGTTAATATAGACTAGCTGTACCCTGCAAAACCTTTGCATAGAGTTATATCCCCTTATGCTTGATCGCTAGGCTAGGTTTTTTTTTTTGGTTTCGGGCAGATCCGATTTTTTTCATGGTTGTATTTTAAACTGGAATACTGTTGTATTAATTCTTTACTTTCGATTTAACGCACACTGGAAATGAGTATTATTATATATGATATTTACATAGATTTAAAACCAAGTGGATATATAATAGAACTAATGAGTGGATTTGTTAGACAAATAGACAAAGATATATATATATATATATATATATATATATATATATATATAGAGAGAGAGAGAGAGAGAGACAGAGAGAGAGAGAAGAGAGAGGGATAGAGAGAAGAGATAGGGAAGTATAACCAGTCGCCTTATTGAACAAATTTTCCATTTTCTTTTCAAGAGTTACGTAAAAAAATAGAGTTGTAACATTTTGATACCATAAGATGATAGTTTTAAAAGATTAAAATATCAATTTACAGTTACACGTTTCTTGATTTGTTCCTTGAAATTTTTTTCCTGGCAGCAAACAGCCAAGGATCAGAGAGGTGTCATTAATAAATCTAAAAACAACTAAAAAAATTTTTTTTTTTTTTTAAAAAAAAGATAAACACAAAACTAAATCTCCAACTTTATGTTAAAAAAAGTTTTTGTGAATTTTCCACAATGAAACATTATTTTTTTTTTTTAATTTTGTAGTAGCCATAGCTCTGTGATATAAAAAAAAAATTAGGTCAAATGGAAGGCTGCTGTTGTGTTTCCTTGTTGATAAACTGTTGGTGTTTGTATGTATGCGTTTCTCTTGCCTGCGGCCACACACAGAGAACCGAAGACAGAACCGATGTCCGCTCGACCTGGATGCACCCACACCCACAAAAAGGCTAGTCCACCTCGAGTTTTCGGAATGTGCCCACTAGGCTGCTCTGGGCCACTCCGCCCACGCTCTTGGAGGAGCCGGACGTGGGCTGGACGTTCATGTCCACCAGACCGAACTTGGCGTCCTCCTCAAACTGTTTGTCGAACTGGATGATGACGTCACTCCACGTCTGCTGACCAAAAGAATGAAAACAAAAAAGTTAATTCATGGTGGGTAGCGGAAAGAGAGTCGTAATGCATGGTTTCCCGGACTACGGGAACATGCCCGAAGAAGACCAATACGAATATAGGGCCTCTTCATGTTAATTTATATATATATATATATATATATATATATATATATATATATATATATATATCGTTAAACATTTTGTTTAATTTGTTTCATTATCTTTAAAACGCTAAGAAATCTCGGTGCAAATGTTAAGCCCATTTGATAAAATATATTAGTTCAAACAAAAAACTCCAACCACATACCCTGTGAGCGACCCGTCAAAAAAATTTTCATTACCCAATGTGGCCTGCGTTTCAAAAAGTTTGCCTACCTCTGCACTAGGACGACACTTATGATAAAGTTACCATCCATTTGATGCAAAACGTTAACAATGCTTAAAAATGTGTGTTCGGTGTCAGGAGATGTATATACGTAATGTTCATGTTAATTTCCGCAAAGAGTTCAGGCTTAATGTTAACATGTTGATTTAACCAACTTGATGTTTAATGTTAACAATCTGTAAGGCTTGATCGGTAGGCTAGGTTATTTTTTGCTTTCAGGCAGATCCGATTTGTTCGTGATAGTATTTTAAACTGGAATACTGTTGTATTAATTCTTTACTTTCGATTTAACGCAGAACCCACACCTCTATTATTTATATATATTGTTCTGGCTAAATTCAGGGGGGGGGGGGGGTAATAGTGTCCCCGGTAGTCTTAATTTCTCAGGGAGCCCAGAATTTCTGGCTGCGGCCCTGGCCTCTTTCGTTTTAGGCTTTTACCACTGAAAGTTGAGCTGATGCTGATGTCAAACAACCTCAGTGTGTACCCACCATATCCGTTACATTCGGTAAGTTGCCGCCGTAGGACTCCGGCAGATTGTCCGCCTCAATGAACTCAAGTAGCTCAGCGTGCTTAGATCCGTGGAAGAAAACCTGAAAAAGAGAGACAAATACCAAAACGCAACATCATAATCAAACCTGAAAAAGAGAGACAAATACCAAAACGCAACATCATAATCAAACCTGAAAAAGAGAGACAAATTACCAAAACGCAACATCATAATCAAACCTGAAAAAGAGAGACAAATTACCAAAACGCAACATCATAATCAAACCTGAAAAAGAGAGACAAATTACCAAAACGCAACATCATAATCAAACCTGAAATGCTGCGTGAGATGCTGAAATGACATATGAATTAAACTTGATACCTCATAACTAGTGTTGTTCTCGTTGACGAAAACTAAAACCTTCGTTGACGAAAATCTTGACTTTTCGTCAACGAGAACTAAAACTAAAACTAAAATTATCAGCAAGACTAAAACTAGACAAAAACTGAAATTACTACAGAAAAAACGAAATAAAAACTGAAACTAAAATATGACCTGGGACTAAAACAACACTACTCATAACTCTTTTTTTTATTATTATGCTGCATTCCTACGGTGTCCCTGTAATGGTTGAGATGCCATCTCTTGATATCACATAGCTCCGACTGGGACTGATATGTGCAAACTGCGGCTCGCGGACCAAGTACGGCACCAGCCTTACTGTTCGGTCCAGCCCGCGATAAAAAATTTAAACCCACTTGATTTACATCCACCCATCTAATCTTTGTCCGGTCTGTCAGTCAAAATTTAAAGAGCCCTATGTGGCCCACGTTTTCAAAAAGTTTGCACGCCCCTGCACTAGAAGGGCACTGATGATAAATTCTTGTGTTCCCTTTAGTAACTGGCATCTCGATACCAATCACCACGCTTATCTGACTAACACAAGGGTTGGCAGACAACGGCCCACGGATAAAGAACGTCCCATCAAGCTTTCTTACCGCGCTCTCCGAAAGTTCACATCAATGAAGCTTACATTGAATGTATACTTCAATAATACAAACATTCCACCCATCTGCTCTTATTTTAAATTTAACATCCCATTGTGGTCCGCGGTTAAAATAAGTTTCCCCGTATCTGGACTAACATTACCAACTTCATCAATTCGACCTTGCCGAGCATCAGGGCTTTTTTTCAACCGAACAGATTCAACGGGTTTGAGACTATCCACCTCTTACCATAAGAATCTCTAAGGCAACTGGCCTATATCACCACCGTTAGACAGCGAACTCTTCTTTCCGAAAAAGATAAAAAAAAAAACATCCAACAATCGTTATTTCACATTGTCTCGGTTTTAAACGGGTGTCCGCGTCATGCCCAGTGCGAGACAGACAGACAGACAAACAAATATACAGACACGGTGTGGCTTTGAGACAGACCAACAGATAGATAAAACGTGAAGATATTGCTAACACTTATGAGATCAATAGAACTAATAGAATAGACTCACTCTGTCTAAAAGTTTTTGTTTCAGGAAGGGTTTGAATAAAGCGAAAATGTTTCCATAAGATGGCGGCTCGTTCACAATGTGGACTGCTCTCAATCTGGCTGGGAAAACATCCTAAATCAGCAGACGATAAAAACGTAACGTTATCTGTTGTAGGTATGTAATAAAGTTCAGTTTATGAATATTTTAATAGCTGTCTTTATATGTAAAAATGCATCAGCTTTGAATAGTGTTTACATAGAATTCCAAAATCTACATTTAGTTACATGTAGTTATGTAGAGCATTCGTACAGCATTTTACATTTAACATGGCAATTTGAATAGTATTTGCAATGCCATAAACTTCACATTTACATACCATTCACCTAACAACTCTAATGGTATTTACGTAGCAACTACACTAGTGGAGCCATTGTAAAGCCATCGCATCTGCATAGCAATACCCTTTGCAAAAAGATAGATTGCGTTTTCATATTAATGTATTTGAAATGCAATTGCATTTGCGTATCTTTTGCATTCTTAGATCGCGAACAAAATGTGCTTTGCTATTGACTTTGCATTGCAATGGGAGTAGCTAAGCAAATTACAAAATATGTAGTGTTTTTTCATCAGCACAACATGGCCATATCATTTACATAGTAATGACAGACTATGTTGCAAGTCGTTTTATAACAATGCGCGAAATACAACATTGTGGCAAAGTAAATCAAAGCCAAAAAACGGTAAAGTGTATTGTGTTAAAAAAAATGGCACAACACCGTTTTATTTTATACATTTTACTGTCAAGTTACACAATAACATTTTAAAAAAATTTTACCCAAAAGAAGTTTAAAGACTGGCATTTACAACCAGGCCCGTAGCGTGCGTGGGGGGGGGGACAGGTGGGGGCCAAGCCCACCCTGCGTTTTCTCTGGCCCCCTCTGTTTATTTGTTCTGCTTAGTAAAATGTATTACCTAGCCCCCTCTGCTACTACCTGGCCACTGCTGTAGAATTTTCACGCTACGTGGCTGCTTACCTCTGATGTCTGTGGATTTGGTAAGCTCTTTTACGACCTTGACATTGAGTCTATTGAACGACATATTTCAATGGATCATCTGTTACACTGTACGACATATTTCAATGGATCATCTGTTACACTGTACGACATATTTCAATGGATCATCCGTCATTCGCTTAGCCCAAAATGTTAACACAAATTGTATTGGATTTTATTACGCATTTTTTTTTCTTACTCTCCTAAACTAAAATTCATAAAAAATGTTAACATCAATCGTTCACTTAGATTCCTTAATGGTTTACCATTCCTTATCATTGCGTGCCATACAATTACCCCCCCCCCCCCGGGGCCCAAAAAAAAAGTAAGACGTTACATAACAAGTGAATCGTTCTTATGTGTTTATCTGTATGTGTGTGTTTCTGTCTCTCTGTGGTTGGTTGAGTATAAGGCGTCGACTATTTTTTTTTTATTCTCCACCGGACACGTATTGTTTTATGTGTGTTGTATAATTATCTAGGTTTGAGTAAGGGGAGATAATATCCCAGTCAGTAAAAGGGGATGAAAGAGAGTTATCTCAAATTAGACATGAAACAAAATGTCTCATCAAATGTAGGCCCACTCTCGTCGTGTGGTTATCGGAGAAATAGATTAATTAGTCATTAATGTTGTTGTTGTTGTTAGCTATTATATTGTTGTAAGTTTGTTTGTTGTTTTGTATTTTGCATTAAATGTTCATTGCGATGAACAATCTGATTTGCAGAGTCTGAGCCGTCGGTCTAAATTAACGAATCGGTCAATCCACATTACCCATTCTATTTTTCTATTCTGTGGTCTACCCAAAAATAACCTGTGACGGTCTATACATTGGTGTAATCTTGAATGCATAAATTTGTTATCTGCCCCTGTTTCTTGGCAATTGTTTTACATCATTTGTTACTTCGTTGTTGTGAGGGGCGCCGGGGGGGGGGATTAAACAAGCGAATATCAACTTTATTTCGGGTTGCTATGCAGAAAGATAAAAACAAAAATAAACCGACAGTATTAGAAAGTTATATATGCACGGTGTGTAAGGTGTACATTCCTGGTACATGGTATACTTACTGGGCCGGCTTGTAGGTAGAGATATGGGTGAGTACCAGCGGCGTCGCTATCTGCTTTGGGACCCCCCTCTCGCAAATATTAGGGGGGGAGGGGGGGCTCCTTAAATAGTAATTCCGCCTATCGGGGATTGGGGCGGGGGGAGGCTCTTAAAGTCCCTAGGAGTCGCCAGCTTTTCAGGCTACGCCCCCCCCCCATAGCGACGCCACTGATGAATATGTTTATTTTTTTTAAACTTGTTTGGTTGATTGGCTGCGTAGTCGATAAGCTATTAATTAAGTTGTTATGCTTATTGGCTGCTAAGCTGTTGTGTTTTTTTAATTGGTCGACCGTTTTGGCTGGTGACTGGGCGAAATAGTTCAAATAAGTAAACATACAACAACATACAACAACATACAACAACATACAACAACATACAACAACGTACAACAACATACAACAACGTACAACAACAAACAACAACATACAACAACATACAACAACAAATAACAACAAACAACAACATACAACAACATACAACAACATACAACAACAAACAACAACATACAACAACAAACAACAACATGCAACAACATACAAGAGCATGCAACAACATACAACAAAATACAACAACAATACAACAACATACAACAACAAACAACAACATACAAGAACAAACAACAACATACAATAACATACAACAAAATACAACAACATACAACAACAAACAACAACATACAACAACATACAACAACATACAACATCTGCACACTAGTATGAAAGGTCCTGACCTGCCACAACCTACACAACCTCCTGGCAAAGGAAGGCGAGGTGTGCGCCAGGTGAGATAAACTGAAGCCGGAGTAGTCAATCAGAAGATTGATTCCGTTCACCTGGGTTGCCTCATCCTGGGAACAGAACAGAGCTTGATGTTTAGTTTAACGAGTGGCGGTGTGGTGGTGGGGGTGGGGACGGTGTCAGAGATTGAAACACAGAATAACGGGACAATATAGCGCCCTGCCTGAGCCAACTCATTATGACCTATACAGTCAAGTTAGGATAGTTCGATATGCTTGGGGGAAAAAAGAATTTATCGATTTATCCGATTCTCGACCTTTCTGAGATCGTGCGCAGAAAAATAAATAATTTTATTCAAATTTTCGTCATGACATATTTATCGAGTTAAACGGTTTGTAAAACTTCTGGATTGACTAAAGCTAGTTGGACTATATATATCTATAAGAAATATCACCTCAAGATAAAAATCAAAAGTTTAGTAAGTGTGTCTTATTTATTAAAGCTCGGTAATAATTTTAAAAAAAATAATTATATACGGTAAGCATCCTAATAAAGACCACATTTTAAAATATGAATAACTTCTTGAACGACTGAATTTGCACTGCATAATTCCATATCAATAATTCATGAAGGTAGATAACTGTGTAGCGAAAACAGAATGGCAAATAAATCAAATAAAAATTGTAAAAAAAATATATAGAGTTATTTTAAAAAAAAATAAACCAAAAAAAAAAAAACAAAAAAATTAAACCAAAAAACTTATGAAATGTTATTCCAACAAATTTCACATATCAGACGTGTTAGGAACTTTTTTTTTTTTAATTTATAACGGATGCTAACGTTTTTTTCACTTTATGTGAACTAATGTGAAGTCAGTTCCAGATATTATTCATTAATAAATAGAATGCCTTTTTGTATATAAATATTTTTTGCATTTGGTTGAAATTGTTTATAGTCACCTCAGTTACTTTATGTATTGTGATGCAATCAGCTTTGATCAAATCAAGTTCTGAAAATCTCGAGTAATCCCATTTTCCTGGAAAAGGGTAAAAAAAAATAAACCTAGCATGAAAATTTATTGAAATAAAAAGATAATTAACCACGTGTACTCCATTTCCGGTATTCTATGTAACTTACTTATATCTACAGATCTGTTAAGTGTACTGGTGAAAGATTAAGAAAAAAACGGTTTACCTTAACAATGAACAAAATATTAAATGTGTTTTAATATTTTACAAGGGAAGCAATCAATGAAAATCATATGGAGCTAAGTATAGTTGTAGTTACTTTTCCTGTCAGACAGCAATTTCTTTTTATCAACGATGCATGATTGGCAGATACTATGGACGGGTACTTTTCTCATGTGTGTAAAGATGTTTAAAAGGAAGCTTCATTGTATCAAGGAGGTGTGTACAAATCTTTTTTTGAAATGTAGCAAAAAGATTTATAAAATAAATCAGGGAACTGATTGACGGATTTTAATGTCTGGTTTCTATTTACCTGGTTTCTCCAAAATGATGGCGGCGCCCTGTTTGTCTCTGACACCCAGGGGCGTGGTGTATCCTGTCTCAAACACGTGTCGTACCGAATAAGGTCTCAGGTCTGAAATAAAAAATATGCAATTAAGCCTGTTCCATTCTGGACACAGGACGTGTTAGCGCATTTTCATGTTATGTATCAGTACGTTTGTTAGCTTTCAGTAAATATTTGGAAATTTTGGAAATGTTTATAAATTCAATTGTGTAATGCATATATCTGTAAAAAAAATATTATAAAGACGTTTCTTTATATTTTAAAAAAAATTATTTTCTCTTAAATCTAACTACAAGTGGTTTGTGGTTACTGAAATAGGACTCATAATTGAAAACATTCGAAATTGTAGTCATTTAATCGTCCGAAAACTCCATCAATTGTTGCATAGCTCTGATACTTTCAATTAAACTCAGAACACAAGCTTATTATTTCATTTGATGAGTTTCTTAATAAATCTTGGTGAAACTACGGTCGTGCAGTATTTCGCACCAAATGAATGGGTTATTGAACGTATAAAGTGTATATATAATATATAAGCCCCTTAGGAGCCCTGAAGTCCGGCCCTCAGAGGTCCTATCGCGAAATGAACTTTTGATGTACACATGGCAGGCCAATACCTACAAAATGATATATATGTTATAGGCAAAGTGTGAAATGCCGGCATTCTATAGAATGCCTAGGCATTGTATAGAATGCCTGGTGATTTTAGGCAAAGTATAAAATTTTTAAATTGTGCATACTTTTCCTAGGCATTCTATACAATGCCTAGGCATTGTATAAAATGACTAGTGTCGTTTAAACAAAATATCAGAAAAGTACAACAAAAGCCTTTATTGATAAAAACGTAATTTAATATGGAATGAATGCAAAATAAAGCATATGATGTTCATACCGTAAAAAACAACGACAGCAGATTGAAGTATTTGCTTCAGCAGGTAAGACTGGATTCACACTTAGAATTGTACTGTACTTAATTTTCTTCTTTCTGACAAAACACTTCATATTTTGGTATTTTGATCTGTCATGTTCATATTTCACGAATTAGTGAAGAATTGATAAATAATGAAAAGATGTTGTTTCTGGTGAAAACAAGCAGAACACAACTGGAATTGTTGCAGCTGAAGGCGCACGAAACGCGAGTTGCTTCAATGATAAATGCGAAAACATTAAACAATCAAATC
>JAGDYQ010000076.1:1506267-1536964 GCA_021962125.1 Bulinus truncatus
GGATATGTATCAAAAGGGCTGCGCCGATGGCCCATTAACTTCTTTGAAGTAACCTTTTCATTTGTCTTGATGTACCTGACCCCCAAACAGTTTCAGTCTTTTTTTAAAGAAAACTCCTCGGGCTAAATGAAAAGTTTTGTCTACATGACCGGTCATGTCAGTAAGCAGGGAGTATATCAAAAACATTGAGTGAATCATGAATTTGTCCCAGACATACCACGGTGCTGGAAAAACGTTAGTCACGTGACGATGAGTGATTTGACACTGAAAGAGTCAGCTTGTTACAAGGTAAAACGTCACCGTTAGTTCAAGAAATAGTTTGATTTCTATCGGCAGCCATGTTTGAATAAATTACAGCCCGTGATTTCAAACCAGAATGTACACAATTATCAAAACACAAAACCGTGATTAATTTTACTGTGTCCAAATCAACAATGACAAGTTGTTTGAATGGAATGAACCACTTCCCCCACACAAGCACAGTGTTTACCTTAGTGTTTGGATTCAATTTTAGATCAATGTTTTAATTATAAGTATTATTTTGTTGTTTCTGGGATTTATTTTCCCGCCCAATTGTTAGTGTGACCTTCACGCATGCGTGTAATTTAGTGGTTATACAAAAAAAATGCTCAACACCATAGTTATCACAGTTAGCGATAACCTTTATTTACCCAGGTAGTTTAATCACTACCCTAAGACTACAAGATCAATGTCGTAGTCGTGTGATCACAATCACAGTCAGGAGCGATTGATTATACTGTATAATATAAACAAACAAATAAAAATACGTCTTTTGTTTTTTTCAAATTACTGTGTTACACTGGCTACCATCTAAGTGCAGAATTGCTCTGGGTTATAATTATTGCCGACCTCATCACCCCCCCCCTCCCCGTCCCACATCTCCTTGGTTTCTAAAATATTTTCAACAATAGATCAAAGTCTAATTCCCTGTCAATGATTCACCCACTTTCAAGTATTACACTTCAGAAACAAGAAACAATTCAAGTGGAGAGATTAACACTAAATATTATCCTGGACGTAGATGAGGCGGCAACTTAACAATTGGTGCGCCCCCCCCCCCCAATCCAACCCCCTACCCCTTGGTTATCATTATACGTTATTGACTAAGTTACGTCATCAAAATAACTTTGACTCTGACCATTGACAAAGTAGCTGTCATAAGTTTAGAGGCGATATTTAATTTTATTCATTTTACATTGAATCTTTAAAAAAAGGGCGGGGCGGGGGGGGGATGGGTGTAAATAATCAACAAGTCTTTGTTTTTATTTTGTCTTTTGTTTTATTTGTAAACAACTGTCGTGTCTAATTATAGAATACACGCAGCGCCTTGAACGTGAGGATGGTTTTTGTACTGCAGGAACCTCATGTTTCATTGTCCAGACTCAGGTCTGACCGCAGGTGAAACGACATCGACACTGAAAATGACGATGGGTGATAGAGAGGGGGCGTGGGTGGGGGAAAGGGGGTATAGCGCTGGACAGGATCTATTTCACAATTATGTCAAGGTCATGGAGTGGGCGTAAACATCAGAGTTCATTACGACCTAGATGGGATGGGATCTGATGGTAGGAATTATTCAGTAACAATATCAACTGTGGGGGATGGAGGATGGAACATCGTGCCTGTGGATGTGTACACCATACATGTGGATGTGTACACCATACATGTGGATGTGTACACCGTACATGTGGATGTGTACACCGTACATGTGGATGTGTGCACCGTACATGTAAATGTGTACACCGTACATGTGGATGTGTACACCGTACATGTGGATGTGTGCACCGTACATGTGGATGTGTGCACCGTACATGTGGATGTGTGCACCGTACATGCGGATGTGTACAGCGTACATGTGGATGTGTACACCGTACATGTGGATGTGTGCACCGTACATGTGGATGTGTACACCGTACATGTGGATGTGTGCACCGTAAATGTGGATGTGTACAGCGTACATGTGGATGTGTACACCGTACATTGGATGTGTACAAAGTATATGTGGATGTGTACACCGTACATGTGGATGTGTGCACCGTACATGTGGATGTGTACACCTTACATGTGGATGTGTGCACCGTACATGTGGACGTGTGCACCGTACATGTGGATGTGTACAGCGTACATGTGGATGTGTACAGCGTACATGTGGATGTGTACAGCGTACATGTGGGTGTGTGTACGACGTGCCTGTGGATTGTACACCATACATGTGGATGTGTACACCGTACATGTGGATGTGTGCACCGCAAATGTGGATGTGTACACCGTACATTGGATGTGTACACCGTAATGTGGATGTGTGCACCGTAAATGTGGATGTGTACAGCGTACATGTGGATGTGTACACCGTACATTGGATGTGTACACCGTAATGTGGATGTGTGCACCGTACATGTGGATGTGTGCACCGTACATGTGGATGTGTACAGCGTACATGTGGGTGTGTGTACGACGTGCCTGTGGATTGTACACCATACATGTG
This sequence comes from Bulinus truncatus, assembly GCA_021962125.1. Taxonomy (NCBI): domain Eukaryota; kingdom Metazoa; phylum Mollusca; class Gastropoda; family Planorbidae; genus Bulinus; species Bulinus truncatus. The sequence continues at coordinate 1,508,774 of JAGDYQ010000076.1, forward strand.
GATGTGTACACCGTACATGTGGATGTGTGCACCGTAAATGTGGATGTGTACAGCGTACATGTGGATGTGTACACCGTACATTGGATGTGTACAAAGTACATGTGGATGTGTACACCGTACATGTGGATGTGTACAGCGTACATTTGGATGTGTGCACCGTACATGTGGATGTGTGCACCGTGCCTGTGGATGTGTACACCGTACATGTGGATGTGTACACCGTACATGTGGATGTGTACAAAGTACATGTGGATGTGTGCACCGTACATGTGGATGTGTACACCGTAATGTGGATGTGTGCACCGTACATGTGGATGTGTACAACGTACATGTAGATGTATGCACCGTACATGTGGATGTGTACAACCTACATGTGGATGTGTACAACGTTTATGTGGATGTGTGCACCGTACATGTGGATGTGTACACCGTAATGTGGATGTGTGCACCGTACATGTGGATGTGTACAACGTACATGTGGATGTATGCACCGTAGATGTGGATGTGTACAACCTACATGTGGATGTGTACAACGTTTATGTGGATGTGTACACAGTACATCTAGCTTCAGCCTCTACTGATTCCATCATTGCCGAGCTATCATTGTTTTCATCTACCGAATGACCGTGAACTTTTTCTGACAATCTCAGACGTAAATGTATTTTTTGTATTATTATTATTATTATTATTATTATTGTTTAAGCAAACTAATATTAATGTAAGTACTGATTTAACATCGTTAAATTTAGATAATAATATTTTGAATAAAAAAGTTTTAAAAACAGGATTTTTTAAAATCAAAATTTACCATAAAGTAGAAAAAAAATCGCTTTGATCATAGACATATTTGTAGAAATTATACTGACTATTTAAAAGGTCGCAAGCGGCCTCACACTATAGGTTGTGCACCGCTGGTTATGCAGGTGAATTTTGAGAAATGCGGTTCTTCCCTACGGAATTCATCAACGCCATGGGTGCACAGCCTACAACCACACGAGCCTTTAATGGCTGCCGTGGAGAAATAACAACAAATTCAATTTAAAAAATGACCAAAGGAAACAATGGTAAACATGTTTCTTTCTATATCAAGAAGTTTGATACACCAAAATAAGATATTTTCTCATCTCCTGTTGGTAAACAAAGCATCTTCTTTGATTTTTTTTCTTTGGTGTGTGCAGATGTATAAATTATTCAAGACAAACTTGACCAGAACTAGCCAAAGTCAAGAGACGTATGTTAAACAGTGAACAATTAAACCAGTTAAACCTGATGTATCTTCTTCCGAGTGTCTTTGATAATGGATTTACTCTTCAAGCTAAATGTGCGACAGTTTCCCTTTTATGTGGAATGTATGGACGGTGGGCGGGGGAGATGTTGAAGAAGCTGTCTGGGGGGGGGGGAGGGGGGGAGCGAGGAATCTAGTTCTTGTAGATGAGTTTCTCAGCCCCCATTGTCTAGCACACATGGTCAGCACAAATGGTCATTAAATTTTCTTGTCTCATCGCTGGACATCGGACGTTTGTACGTCACCTGTAATATGGTTGTCCTATCTCACATTCATTATTATTATCATTATATGTTATAATAATGCGTTGAAGAAAGAAATCTTATCGAAGATGTATCTAGGATTTTATTATGGCCCTTTAATAATCACAGGATAGTTGGATTGAGTTGAGACGTAATCATGGGGAACATCGTTGAACGAAACATGGCCACAAAGATTTATCAGCACTCCGCTAAACGATTATTTATTTTTTTTATTTTTTTGTATTTCAAATTAAGTTCAAAATTCCCTTAATTCGTATGTAAACACACGAAGTTTCATAGAGATACAGAAAGACAGCTTAACACTGCATACTTACATACTGACTTACATACAGACAGAGAGAGAGAGACAAAAAGACAGACAGACAAAAAGACGGACAGAAAGACAGACAGAAAGACGGATATAAAAGACAAACAGAAAGACACACTAACATACAGTTACATACAGACTCTCATACAGACAGAAAGACAGATTAACATACCGAGTTACATGCAGCCTTACATACAAGTTTACATACAGACTTACATAAAGACTGACTGACAAGACGACACACACACACACACACACACACACACATATTTACTTTAAAAATGTAAAAGGAATTCAATTAAATAACAACAGAAATTAATGCCCATTATTAAACACTAGGGGAAAAAAAATAACTTCATTGTTAAATCATTTTTTTTCCTCTCAAATATCAACGCGCGATATATATGTGTGTTTCTAATTAAATGTATGCAGGCATATGACGTGGTTGGAAGGATGTATTAGCTGAAAGGATTATATACCATTGAAGGGTATGCAGGAATATCAAGAGTGTTTTCCCTTGATTTCAGAATGGGTTGAAGGTTAAATGAATGGTGATAGAGAAGAAAACAATGGGACGAAATTATGTGTCAAACTGACGCTCTTTTGCATATATATATATATATGTGTGTGTGCGTGTGTGTGTGTCAGAGCAAGTAATGGGTCACTGAGCTTGACCCATGACCCATATGACCCATCAAGTTCTTGACCCAGACCCATCATGACCCCCATGACCCATTGAAACAAGCTGCCAACATGGGAAATATTAAAATTGTTTAAAAGTAAAACATGCTTCAACAAACTATGTGCATGCCCTGCTACGAAAATTAAAGCACAAAAAGTAAAAAGATAAAATTTTTATATTGAAGGAAGGAAAATTTCAACTTATTGCAACAATTTCCCTCTGTGGCCATGAAAATAAAAAAAAAAATTTCCCGACGACGGGTTTTTTTTTAAGGGGTCGGGCGGAGACTAAGGATGGGTCGTGGGTCAGGGAACATTGACCCATGACCCATGTGACCCATCCAATTTTGCGACCCATTTGACCCATTGACCCATGACCCATTGACCCATTACTTGCTATGGTGTTTGTGTGTGTACTAGTAGTTTCCCGTTGCAGCTAAAGGTTTTATCTCAATAAAATGTTTAATATGAGAATAATTGTTTAAAAACTAACCGCAAACCGTGCAGCAAGACCAGAAATATATAGTTCGCAAATGTAATATTTTTAAACTATCAATCAAATCGGTTTTTTTTCCCTCCAATGACGTTAAATACAAACGGCAACGATGTAAAGTTCAACAAACAAACAAACAAGTGGTTACGCTTCCACTAACTACAGCAACTCAGCAAACAGTCTGAACTACCACGTCTCAACTCACTCCAACTAATCTGTAATGATTTAAATAGCTACACCGTCACACAGGTCCAAATAACTATTCTTTATTTCTTTCATTTCTTCATACAAACTTTAGTCTCTACAGTTTTTCATGCAACCGAAATCATCGCGCTATCTTAAATGACTAACCTAGTTAGTGACTAGTTTGATATATTCTATTGATAAAAAAAATATCGATATAAACATTAGCAATTCATGGTTTAAAAAAAAAAAAAGATAAAAAAGTAAACAATTATATTTTTTTTTTATTCTTGAAATATAAAAAAAAACTTAATTAAAAAGAAACCAGTCGTAATCAATAGAAGCAAAAATATGAAGCTACAGAAACAAAGAAAACATATAAATGTCAACAATATATCTACATACAACAATAGACAAATACCAGTAACTAGACTGACGTATTGCAAACAATAATGGGGCCTAAATCGTAAAAAAAAAAATGAACATTGGTTTTTACATGTTGCTAAAAAAAAACAGCACTTATTTACATATACAAGGGGAAAGCAATCGGGTGAAATTTATATTTTTTTTTGGGACAGCGTACAGAATTAATGCCCGTTGACCTATTTGCCTCATTCTGAGCGTGTATCTTTATTTTTGTGCACATGACTTAGTATTTTTAGAGCATTTTCGAAAAAAAATGCTCTATTGTCCCCGTTTTGTTTGTCTGTCTGCCTGTCTGTCTGTCCGTCCGTCTGTCCGTCATCACCCTAGATCTCAACAACCATAAGTCCTAGACCCATGATGTATATATCATTTTGTAGGTCTTGGCCTGCCAAGAAAAGACTTTTTTCCATTTCGCGATCTGACCTCTCAGGGCCGTAAAAGGGGCCTTATAAAGTACCGTTTTTTACTATATGAGCTATATTAATAATGGACCGCCCTATATCTCAGCAACCATAAGTCCTAGACCCATGATGTATATATCATTGTGTAGGTCTTGGCCTGCCAAGTGTACATCAAAAGTCCATTTCGCGATTTGACCTCTCAGGGCCAAAATATAAGAGTTTTTTATGTACCGTTTTGCTTATATTTAAATATAAATAATAAAAGCTAATCAAAGGGGCGTAATCATTATTTATTTTTGTAACAGTTATTCAACATGACATATTTCCCGTACTTTATATAAACATTCAACAATTGACGGAGTTTTCGGACGATTAAATGACTACAATTTAGAATGTTTCAATTATGAGTCCTATTTCCGTGACCACAAACCACTTGTAGTTAGATTTAAGAGAAAATAATTTTGTTTTCAAATATAAAGAAACGTCCTTTTAATATCTTTTTTCAGATATATGCATTACACAATTGAATTTATAAACATTTCCAAAATTTACAAATATTTACTGAAAGATAACAAACGTACTGATACATAACATGAAAATGCGCTAACACGTCCTGTGTCCAGAATGGAAAAGGCTTAATTGCTTGTTTTTTAATTCAACACTGCTTTCATAGTGTCCACGCAATGTCCCTATTAAGAATGCAATTCGCGTGTGTTTTATTTGAGCTTTTAAACAAGTTAATTTTAAATTTAAAAAAAAGGAATATGTACTCAGCACGTTTATTTCTACATCGTTATAAAAAAAAAGAACATTTTGTTTTTAAACAGAGCCCTGTCACGTGATACTAATGATGGGGTTAACTGGTTAGATCACGAATTTGAACTGGTTCAACTGCTTTCCATTTACAACAAAATCTAGCCAATCTAGATCAGTGTTGGTATACTCTCTCGTTTGTAATTTGTGTCTGATTTTGGACAATAGCTGGCATTACAAAGATAGACAGATAGATAGATAGATAGATAGATAGATAGATAGATAGATAGATAGATAGATAGATAGATAGATAGATAGATAGATAGATAGATAGATAGATAGATAGATAGATAGATAGATAGATAGATAGATAGATAGATAGATAGATAGATAATTTAACCATGACCTGAAATATCCATTCTGTCATCAATGGAGATCGAGCCAGTAACCCTCAGGACCACAGTCGAGTGCTTAACAACACGGCCACTCGTCACCTTACCACAAATTGAAAAACAGGGAAGTGACTGACACCTCCGGAATTCCAACCCAGCCATCAGGATGCCGATAAACACATGCCGTTATAGTGCAATGACAATAACGCACAATCAAGCGCTTGACAACTTAACCTCCTACCTAACACACACGAGTTAAGTACTGTCTCATGGCACTTAATGTCAACAAAACACCAAATAAGTTTCTTTTTTTTTTCAAAGGCATTCTTTCTGGGGCCTGTTCTTAGTTGAAAGGAAAGATTGCTTTCAATTAGGCCCTGCTTTCTAGTGTCAGCACCCTGCCCCGTACAAGGAAGTAAAAACATTTAGTTGGTAGCAAGCTGACTGGTGAAACATTGAAGGCATAGTTTAAAAAAAAATTGTATATTCCGGCCCTACAGCTTCTAGAGCCGGCCATTTTTGTGTTGTTATTTTTATTTCTATGAAAACAAGTGGGTAGACAGAAGATACAATGAAACTCAGAAATACAATCCAGTTTTTTTTAATAAACACTGCGAAACTGTGTTCCGTCTCTTCAAAACAAAGAGAATTACACAATATGTCTGGGCAATTTCTATTTTCATAAAAAGTAAAATGTCTGGTAAACAAATGCTTATTTTAAAATGAGCATTTGCCAGACATTTTACTTTTTGTTTTCATATTTAGTCTGGTGAACAACGGTTCTCAGCATTTTCCTCTCCCATCCCCCTTTAGTGTTTAGATTTTTTTCCCCCGTCTTCAGATGTCCCTTCCATGTTAACGAAACAAACCAATTTTTTTTTTGTAATTTATAGTCATAGCCATCCATACTAATAAACCAGAAAGCAGAGCTGTTTATAAGTCTTAAGGACCTCTATACAGAAATAAGATTTCTTAGATTTCTTGAAAGTGTTTGTCGGGGCCTCTACAGCATTTGAGTTGATAGTATATAGTATATAGTATATAGTACTGATTTTTGCGGGGTGGGGGGGGGGAGGCATTTGCCTTTTTAGCCATTCCCCTAAGAATGATGGTCCTTTTAGAAACAAAATATATATAATCGCATTTTAACAGGGAAAAGTATATAAATAAATATATATATATATATATATATATATATATATATATTGTGGAGAAATAATATAGTCTAAGTTTGATGACGCAATTCGCTAGGCTCCGCCCACCGCAGTATCTATGGCGTCATTCCGCCATCTTGAGTGTAAATATTGGTAGCTTTAGTGTATACGTCATTTGGTACAAATGACGTATATTAACCGACAGTTGGGAGCACATGCTTTGTTTTATAGTTAGTCTAGCTGTGGGCATCTATGTAGATGGATGCATATTTACAGTTTGCTTTTGTACTCCTCCTGATTCTACCTTTATGTCAGTGCATGTTCAAGTATTAAATGATTGTTTGATGTTACTTCACTGGAGTTAACTTCGTGATTTGTGTTGTCTGATTTATTACACCCTCTACAAGCATTATCATTAAAAGGATCCGTAACATATATTTGGCACCTCCGACGTCGAACTGACTGACTTAGCTGGATTCAGGAGCAGCGGAGTGAGTACATTAAGACTCGTTGTAATTACCGGTTAAGTATTCATCGGTGAATTACGTGGCGGCCACCACTCTGGGTGCGCGCCGTGAAAACTGTTTGTTGAAGTGGCCAACCCTATTGTTTGCTGAAGTGGCCAACGTTACTGTTTGCTGAAGTGGCCAACGTTACTGTTTGCTGAAGTGGTCAACGTTACTGTTTGCTGAAGTGGCCAACGTTACTGTTTGCTGAAGTGGCCAACCCTATTGTTTGCTGAAGTGGCCAACGTTACTGTTTGCTGAAGTGGCCAACCCTATTGTTTGCTGAAGTGGCCAACCCTATTGTTTGCTGAAGTGGCCAACGTTACTGTTTGCTGAAGTGGCCAACGTTACTGTTTGCTGAAGTGGCTAACGTTACTGTTTGCTGAAATGGCCAACCCTATTGTTTGCTGAAGTGGCCGACGTTACTGTTTGCTGAAGTGGCCAACCCTATTGTTTGCTGAAGTGGCCAACCTTACTGTTTGCTGAAGTGGCCAACCCTATTGTTTGCTGAAGTGGCCGACGTTACTGTTTGCTGAAGTGGCCAACCCTATTGTTTGCTGAAGTGGCCAACGTTACTGTTTGCTGAAGTGGCCAACCCTATTGTTTGCTGAAGTGGCCAACGTTACTGTTTGCTGAAGTGGCCAACCCTATTGTTTGCTGAAGTGGGCAACGTTACTGTTTGCTGAAGTGGCCAACCTTGCTGTTTTTCTGAAGAGGCCAACCTTGCTGTTTGCTGAAGAGGCCAACCTTGCTGTTTTGCTAAAGTGGTCAACCTTGCCGTTTGCTGAAGAGGCCAACCTTGCTGTCTGCTAAAGAGGCCAACCTTGCTGTTTGCTGAAGAGGCCAACCCTACTGTTGCTGAAGTGGCCAACTTTACTGCTTAAAGTGGCCAGAGTTGCTGTGTACTGACGGGGCCGACGTTACCGTGTGGCTGGGAATCACCTCCTCATCGTCAGAGGACCCCACCATAGGATCACCGAGGATCAACCAAGGATCATCGAACATCGCGGACAGGGATCACCAAGGATCAACCCGTGTGTTAGTCAACCCCACATCGAACATCGCGGACCGGGATCACCGATGATCAACCATCGAAGTCAAGGAACAGAATTTACTATTGTGTATTTCTTTATATGTAAGTTGGCATATTTTTATATATATATTTATTACTAGAATATTGAAATCTGGTGTAATTATTTGTTTGTTGTTCTTGGTGGAATTCTGTATTTAATACAGTAGAGGTTAAAATAGGGTCCACCCTGAGCAGCCGAAACATTTAATTTGCTGGTTTTTGAAAAGGAATATTGTATTTATTTTGTTAGTACTTGTATGTTGATGACATAATAGAATATTTTTTTTGTGTATGATATATAGTATCAAACATTTTCAGTTATTAGTTATAATTGTTTTTTTTTACTGCCATGTCATCAATTTTAAATATTGTTGAAGCTGGTAAAGCACTTGGTTTCACAGGCCAGGAGTTACAAACCTGGGTATCTGTAGAGAGAGAAAGGGTGGAAAAGAAAGAGATGGAAGAAAAACAGAGAGAGAGGGAAGAAAGAAAGGAAAAGGAAAAGAAAGAGATGGAAGAAAAACAGAGAGAGAGGGTAGAAAAACAGAGAGAGAGGGAAGAAAAACAGAGAGAGAGGGAAGAAAGAAAGGAAAAGGAAAAGAAAGAGATGGAAGAAAAACAGAGAGAGAGGGAAGAAAAACAGAGAAAGAGGGAAGAAAGAAAGGAAAACAGAGAGAGAGGGAAGAAAGAGCCGCAGAACGGGAAATGAGGAAGGAAGAAATCGCGAACGAAAGGGCGCGCTTAGAGTCTGAGAACAATAGACAGTTAGCTAACCCCGGAGTTAACGGAGCAGGTGATAGAGTGACCACATCACTTAAATTACCTTATTTTACAGAGGGCGTTGACAGTATGGACACATACTTGTCTAGGTTTGAAATGCTAGCTACTAGCGCGGGTATGCCGAAAAATACATGGGCAAAGCTCTGGATGTATGTTTGAAACTAAATGAAAATGAAATAAAAAATTATAATGTTGTGAAAGAATCATTAATGAAGATTTATGGTAACACATGTGATGGTTACAGGGAAAAATTTAATAATATTCGCCCATCACGAGAGGAAGACCCCAATTTATTTATCAACAACCTTAGTTTGTTTTTTGATAGATGGGTGGCTCTGTCTGGGGCGAAACAAGAGTACCATGATTTAAGGGAACTGATTCTAGTAGATAGGGCAATTAATGTGTGCCATAAAGATTTAGTGGCATTCTTGAAAGAAAAAGGGCCAAAAACTTTAGAAGATGTCACTGATTTAATGAGAAAGTATAAGTCTGCACATCCAGAAAAACCCATATCTAAGTTAGAGCCAGACCATAACCAGGATGTGCTGTGCTTTGCTAAAGCTGTACCATATCCTAACCGTGGCCGTAGCTTAAGTCCTGGGAACAGAAATAGATCCAGTGACCGACATGACGGGGACAAATTATGTTTCTCATGTGGGAGAGCCGGACATAGATCGCGAGACTGCAAAAGGGGAAATGGAGGTAGTGATAGTTTATGTTATCTGTGTAACGGGAGGGGACATTATGCTAGGAACTGCACTTGGTCCCGGGGAAATAGTCAGGGGAGAAAAGGACAACAGACCAGAACCATGGACAAGACCAGACAGAGACAAAGAGATAGGGTACAACAGGCAATGTTAGTTCAGGGGGGAGGTAATGGTTTACATTTTTACCCTGGGTTCGTTGGTGATGTACCTGTGAAGGTGCTACGTGACACTGGGGCAACGTGCGTGTGTGTCCGTAGATCATTGGTGAAAGATAGTGAATTCACGGGAAGAATGGGTCTATGTGCGTCATTTGATGGGACGGTACATGAGTTACCCATAGCCACTATTAATCTTAGAAGTCCATTTTACACAGGGCTAGTTGAAGCATTAGTCATCGAGAAACCAACTTACGACGTTTTAGTGGGCAATATTGAGGGCGTAACAGAGTGTGATCCCATGGAATTGGATAAATGGAAAAAACTTAATGATCCTACTAGAAACTGTAATGATGTGACAAGGGCTCAGGCTAAGGAGGAAAACCTCCATAATCAGTCATCAATTAGTAGTACAGATAACTGCTTAATTAATACTCAGGAAGTAAAAATTATACAAAGGGAAGAGAATGTAGTCAACTTTCCTAATCCACACATGACTGACAATGTTAAATCTAGTGACATTCCTGTGGATGAGATGTCTGACAGGGTCACCATAGATGGAGAGAACTTTTTTACCGAACAGCATAATGACGTGTCATTATCAAAATTAATCAACCGGGATAAAAAATCATTTAGAGATAGGGAAATCATTCAGTTAGAAAAAAGTGTTTGGGTCTTTTTAGAAAGACACAGTACATGAATAAAACGGTGAATCAACTTATAGTCCCAATGAAGTATAGGAAATTAGTTCTTAGGACAGCCCACGATTCACCTTTAGCGGGTCATTTGGGGGTTACTAGAACCAAGTATAGGATCTTAGGAAAATTCTTTTGGCCCAGGGTTACCAGAGACGTAAAGAGATATGTTAGGACATGTGACCTGTGTCAATCAAAGGGGCCCAAATGTACCAGGGGGGAAGCCCCATTACAAACAACCGATGTAGTTGACAGACCGTTCACAAAATTAGCTATTGATATAATTGGACCTATGCCAGTGCTGTCCAATAGAGGGCATCGCTTTATCTTAACGGTGGTGGATGTATGTTCCAGATGGCCAGAGGCGGTGCCTCTTAAATTCATAAGGGCTGAGGACATAGCACAGGCACTAATGACTATTTTTTGTAGGACAGGCTTCCCAGATGTTATTTTATCTGACAGAGGTACTCAGTTTGTATCTGAATTAACCAACCATTTTACCTCTGTATTGGGGATCAAACAAATCTTTACACCGCCATACCATCCCCAAAGTAATGGAATTTGTGAGCGACTGAACGGCAGTATAAAAAAAATGATCAGTAAAGTGTCTGATGACAATCCGGGAGACTGGGATCTCATGTTACCCTGTGTGTTGTTTGCGTATAGGGAAATTCCACAGGAAACAACAGGATTTTCACCTTTTGAAATGGTGTACGGTGCGAATCCAAGGGGTCCACTGTCCCTACTTAAGGACTTAATGATAAGGAAAGATTTATCCCCTGACGTAAGAACTGCCTATGAGCTAGTGATTGATACAAGACAGAGACTGATAAAGGCCTGTGATGTGGCTAGATCAAATGTTTTAACCAAAAAAAAAAAAATTATTGAGGGTTAATAGGGACAGGAAACTCAGACATATTAGGCCAGGTGAGGATGTACTTGTTTTATTACCTGACAAGACCAATAGATTATTTATTAAGTGGCAAGGACCTTTTAAGGTTACTAGAAAGGTGACAGACGTGGATTATGAAATTAATATTAGAAATAGGTTAAAGGTCTTTCATATAAACATGTTGAAAGTATACTATAATAGACCAATTGAATTAGTTCAGACCGCTGAGAGACAGGTTCAAAATTGTTTCATGTTAAGGGAGGAAGATGTGCCTGGCGCTGACATTCAGACATGTGAGGGACCTGAGGTTGGAAACAAGGAAACATGGGAGGATATAGCATTAAATAACCTAACTCATGACAAAGTGGTTGGTATTAAGACACTTTTGGGTGACTTTACAGATATTTTTTCTGATAGACCAGGTAAAACTGATATAATACAACATGACATAAAGCTGTCAGAAAAGAAGGTTATCCGTCTGAGACCATACACCCTCTCATTACATCACCGCGACTATATCAAGAAAGAGTTAGAAGGGTTACAGAAACAGGGTGTCATAAAACCATCAGAGTCACCATATGCAGCTCCCATAGTGTTAGTTAAGAAAAAGACAGGTGACATCAGACTGTGTGTAGACTATAGACAGTTAAATAAAATAACCATTATGGACTCGTATCCCATGCCCAATCCTGAGGAGTTAATGACCAGGCTAGCCAGAGCTAAATATTTTTCTAAACTGGATTTAGCGAGAGGGTATTGGCAAATACCACTGACCTCTGAAGTCAAACCATTGACTACATTTATAACTCCATTTGGGTTGTTCCAATGGAATTTCATGAGTTTTGGGCTAGTAAATGCACCAGCCACCTTCAATAGGATGATGGCCAAATTATTTTCCCATAGACAAGACACTGTTTGCTACCTGGATGACATTTGTATTTTTCATGAGGACTGGGATAAACATGTTAGGAGTCTAAGAGAAATTTTTACAGTTTTAAAGAGACATAATTTAACCGTGAGAACGACTAAGGTAGAGATAGGACTGACGGAAGTACTTTCCTAGGACATAAAGTGGGAAATAATATAATAAAACCCATAGGTGAATCAGTGTCAAAGATATTAAATATTGAAAAACCGCCATCAAAGAAACAGGTGCGCAGTCTTTTGGGCTTATGCAATTTCTATCGGAAGTTTATTCCGAATTTCGCTCATATAATGGAACCTCTGGCTAATCTAACTAAAAAGGGAGAGCCAAACAAAATCATCTGGTCTGATGAATGTCAACGGGCCCTGGAGATTATTAAAACCGCCTTCGCTCAGGGGCCCATATTAAAGTTACCTGACATAGGTAAACAATTCGTTCTGGCCACAGATGCCTCGGCCGTTGCGATAGGGGGGGGGCCCTGTTACAGAGCCACAATGGTGTGTTACACCCAGTGCTATATGTCAGTCGTAAATTGACCTCACCAGAGACAAGATATGCCACAATAGAGAGGGAGGGATTAGCCATCACATGGTGCATTACAAAATTGGCAAGGTATTTGTTAGGTGCCCAATTTATTCTTCGGACTGACCATGCGCCGCTGGCATTTATAAATTCCAAAAAGCTAGGGAATAATAAAGTAGCCAGATGGTCACTCCTACTGCAGGATTTTAATTTTATCGTCCAAGCTATACCTGGTAAAGAGAACGTTATTGCTGACACGATATCACGTTGCATTTAAAATGAGCTTAAGTTCTCAACAAACCTATGTCCTGGCAGTAAGAAATCCTGTGTACCATAATGTCTATGTTACATGTATTATATGTTTATATGATGACATAATGATATTTAATAATAATTGATGATTATGATAAAAAAAAAGAGAAGTCACTGAAAAAAAAATAATGAAGAGTAACTAGTGACATGAAAAAAAAAAATAAACAAAAGTCACATGAAAAAAAAAAATATTGAATGGAATAACAAGTGACATAAAAAAAAAAGTAAACAAGTCACATAGAAAAAAAAAAGATAATAAAATAATAAATATCAGTGACGAAAAAGAAAAATGATGAGAAATTTGAATTTAATTCAATATGTTTATGCATATATAATTGATGATATTTATTATATTGTTTGCATGTATTGATTTATGCTTCCATGCAATATTGATTTGATTAATCATTGGATAATTTATTTTGTTGTTATGATGATTTGGGATGTGTTCTATGATTGAACTTTATTTCATGTGGCTTCCTTTTGTCGGTATTAGTATTGGGTTTTACATGATTACATCATGCTTAGGTAGAGGGGAGAAATGTGGAGAAATAATATAGTCTAAGTTTGATGACGCAATTCGCTAGGCTCCGCCCACCGCAGTATCTATGGCGTCATTCCGCCATCTTGAGTGTAAATATTGGTAGCTTTAGTGTATATTAACCGACAGTTGGGAGCACATGCTTTGTTTTATAGTTAGTCTAGCTGTGGGCATCTATGTAGATGGATGCATATTTACAGTTTGCTTTTGTACTCCTCCTGATTCTACCTTTATGTCAGTTCATGTTCAAGTATTAAATGATTGTTTGATGTTACTTCACTGGAGTTAACTTCGTGATTTGTGTTGTCTGATTTATTACACCCTCTACAAGCATCATCATTAAAAGGATCCGTAACATATATATATATATATATATATATATATATATATATATATATATATACTAGCAGTGTACCCGGCGTTGCCCGGTAAGTCGGGAGTTCAAACGTGACACTTGAAACATTTCTAACACACCATTAGGTATGTGGGTGCTTGTTTATGTCACCTAACTGATGTGCAGAAATGTCTTACATTTTATTCGTCAAAAATTATGCTTTACGTGTCAACGCAATCAGTTTATTTAATTATTTTTTTTTTACTAATATTAAACATTTGCTTAAATATTTATAGGTAGGGGGCAGAGGGTGGTAGCCATTTTGAAATATAACTCTTCATGTTCATCAATCTGTCCACCAGGGGATGGTATCCATTTTGAAATATCCATCTTCATGTTCATCAATCTGTCCACCAGGGGGTGGTATCCATTTTGAAATATCACTCTTCATGTTCATCAATCTGTCCACCAGGGGGTGGTATCCATTTTGAAATATCACTCTTCATGTTCATCAATCTGTCCACCAGGGGGTGGTATCCATTTTGAAATATCACTCTTCATGTTCATCAATCTGTCCACCAGGGGGTGGTATCCATTTTGAAATATCACTTTTCATGTTCATCAATCTGTCCACCAGGGGGTGGTATCCATTTTGAAATATCACTTTTCATGTTCATCAATCTGTCCACCAGGGGGTGGTATCCATTTTGAAATATCACTCTTCATGTTCATCAATCTGTCCACCAGGGGGTGGTATCCATTTTGAAATATCACTCTTCATGTTCATCAATCTGTCCACCAGGGGGTGGTATCGATTTTGAAATATCACTCTTCATGTTCATCAATCTGTCCACCAGGGGGTGGTATCCATTTTGAAATATCACTCTTCATGTTCATCAATCTGTCCACCAGGGGGTGGTATCCATTTTGAAATATCACTCTTCATGTTCATCAATCTGTCCACCAGGGGTGGTATCCATTTTGAAATATCACTCTTCATGTTCATCAATCTGTCCACCAGGGGGTGGTATCAATTTTGAAATATCACTTTTCATGTTCATCAATCTGTCCACCAGGGGGTGGTATCCATTTTGAAATATCACTCTTCATGTTCATCAATCTGTCCACCAGGGGTTGGTATCGATTTTGAAATATCACTCTTCATGTTCATCAATCTGTCCACCAGGGGGTGGTATCCATTTTGAAATATCACTCTTCATGTTCATCAATCTGTCCACCAGGGGGTGGTATCCATTTTGAAATATCACTCTTCATGTTCATCAATCTGTCCACCAGGGGTGGTATCCATTTTGAAATATCACTCTTCATGTTCATCAATCTGTCCACCAGGGGGTGGTATCAATTTTGAAATATCACTTTTCATGTTCATCAATCTGTCCACCAGGGGATGGTATCCATTTTGAAATATCACTCTTCATGTTAATCAATCTGTCCACCAGGGGTGGTGTCCATTTTGAAATATCACTCTTCATGTTCATCAATCTGTCCACCAGGGGGTGGTATCCATTTTGAAATATCACTTATCAAGTTCATCAATCTGTCCACCAGGGGTACGTTGGCTATAAGTTTGAAACCACTTGGCTAAGGAAAACAAGTAAACAAGAAATACAAAAAAAAAATAATAAGAATAATTCTGAATTTCATTTCTATTCATATATTTTTTTAATATTATTATTATTTATTGTACATTTTCTTTCTTAGTCGACACACAATGATTTCAAGTTTTTTCAAGTTTCAGAAATATAAACAAAAAATCATTTCTATTTCTCTATGCTGTGAAGGACAAAGCTAAATTTAGAAATGTAACATTTAGTACATATCTCTGGTTGTTATTGTTGTTGTTTGGTTTTTAATTGAAATGTTCACTTGAAATAAACATTGAATTCTGAAATAATGGATCTGATTTGATTTGAGTGAAAATGCTAAAATTGAAAATGTGTATAATATTACATTCGAATTTTGTTGCCCTTTTTTAAAAAAAATTATTTCTCGAATAACAATCAATGTGTGTGTAAGACCACATGGGCTGAGATTAATACCAGATTAGGTTTGCTGTAGCTGTACTAATGTCTCAGAACAGTGCTGGGCCAACCTTAACAACGATCGGACATACTTCGTCTGATAATTGGTCCCATGAACAACAAGGCTCGGGGTACGTGTGAAATACATTTCCGCTACTCTAGTTTGGCTACAGATTTTTTTAACCCGATCTTCAAAATAATATGAAAGCTATTAGTCCCATCCCCACTACCACCTCCCTCCCCCGCTACCACGTCTGTATGTAAGAGCCCCGTCTATGTGTGCGTGTTTGTGTGTGTGCGTGCGTACAGAGCCGTACTTACTTTTTTTTTAGGGGGCTGTAGTGAAAAACCCTGTGAAAACATAGCCTGCAAATATTTGGCCCCTTAATCTTTCATAATATGTGGGGCCCTCTGACATCCCACTACTGCTACGTCATATACGTCATCTTAGATAACAGCAAAATGAAAGTCCCCATAGCAGCATAAGGGTGAGTGCGAAGCCCCGCCCCTCCCCTAGTGTGTACATCCTTATTGGCAATACTATGTGTGAGCGTACATTTTACCGAGACAGTTTTCAATGAGGTCACATCGTCCGGTAAAGCGTTCGACTGTCGATCTGAGAGTTCAGGGTTCGATCTCTAAAGGATATTTCAGGTCATGGTGATGAAAGTCCCCGCTATATTTTTCCGTGGTGCCTCCATGGACATTGCACTATAGTGGATGTTGAAAGAAGGGCACCATAAAAACAGCCCCCATAGGGTCTAAGATTTTACCTCATCCTTACAGGGGCGTCACACATCTAGAAGTGGGAACAAAGATGACAAGCTAAACCGGGTCAGTAATATTGCAATATTAACAGTATTCTAACAAATACCAGACAAAACAACAACAAAAAAACAGACTTTATCTCAAATCAATAAATTGATGTTAATAGCACACGAAAACAAAACAATACACAAGAGCACGACAGCTAAAGTTTTCAAAGTCTCGTATCAAGAGCTAAAGTTTTCAACACTCTCGTATCCACAGCTAAAGTTTTCAACTGTCTCGTATCAACAGCTAAAGCTTTCACAGTCTCGTATCCACAGCTAAAGTTTTCAACACTCTGGTATCCACAGCTAAAGTTTTCAACACTCTCGTATCAAGAGCTAAAGTTTTCAACAGTATGGCATCAACAGCTAAAGTTTTCAACACTCTCGTATCAAGAGCTAAAGTTTTCAACAGTATGGCATCAACAGCTAAAGTTTTCAACAGTCTCGTATCCACAGCTAAAGCTTTCAACAGTCTCGCATCAACAGCTAAAGTTTTCAACTGTCTCGTATCCACAGCTTAAGTTTTCACAGTCTTGCATCAACAGCAACAGGTTACAAGGTATTTTTTTAAAAGACTTCTGTATAATGGTTTCAAATAAATATACAATTTGAACAATAAGCCAAACAAAATAATATAAAAACAGGTCAACTAGAAAGTTATAGGAAAGGGTGTCAACATGGGACATGCAATGAAATTATGCTCAGTTTATTCACCAAGAATGTTATTCCTTTTTTTTTTTATTTCTATTTCATCGACATGATTTTATTTTTCAACTGCCACACTTATGAGAAGTTGCCTCTATATTCAATAAAAAAAAATATTTAATACACAATAATACATTGAAATATAAATAATATCAGTGGCGTAGGTAAGGTGCTACAGATTTTGCGGCCGCAAAGGGTGCAGAAATAGCGCTACTAAATGTTCTTGCACTTTTCAGATTTTTTCTTGGTGGGGGGGGGGGCGATCGGGCGCCAAAATAGATAGATACTGTTCTAAATAATAATAATATATATATATAAGCGATGGGGGTTCTGCGTTATTTCGAAAGTAAAGAATTAATGCAACAGTATTCCAGTTTAAAATACAATCATGAAAAAATCGGATCTGCCCGAAACCAAAAATAACCGAGCCTACCGATCTAGCCCAAGGGGATATAACTCTATGCAAAGGTTTTGCAGGGTACAGCTAGTATAAAAATAATTTTGTTACAATCACGCCAATGTCTTTGTGTTTTGTTATAATTTGTCGAGGAGTTAAGAGGAGTTAAGGTTGATTTAAATATCCATTAATTGATTTAGTTTGTGCATATGTGTTAATCACACTTTTTAAGTAACTCTAGAGAGTTTTAATTTTTATATTGTTATGTGACGTAGTTTTTTATAGTTTGACGTCATTTAAGATTTTGCGTAGAAACAAGCCTTGGTGATAACGGCAGTTGCTTTCTAGTTCTTGAACATACAAGACGTATTATTATTTAACTCCAGAAGAAGTCAATATATTCGCTTTCATATGGCAACTCATATATATATTATTTGATCTTTTGAAGATGTGCCTTTATGATTCAACATGTTTGCTATGTTAATGTCTTCGTAAATAAATGTACCAATGAATCAGCAACATTGAATTGTGCATTGATTTGAGTAGTGTTTGTGTGTGAGGAATAAGAGACACGCTACCACAGTAACGCCTCCAAGATCAGTCTGACTGCAACTGCAGTCAGACCCCAACATTAACATTACATCAAGATAACCTTTTAAACCTTCACAATGGTGGCCAGCATGGAGAACCCAGCAGCCAGAGCAGTCCAGTGATCCAGACCAGTCCCCAGAGCGGTCCATTGATCCTACCAGTGAACCAGACCCCAGAGCAGTCCAGTGATCCAGACCAGCGAACCAGTCCAGTGAACAGGTCCAGTTGGTCAGACCAGTGTACCTATGACCAGTCTGCAGTCCTGACAACGCAGAATCAACACCGAAGAATACCGTTGTGTCATCTGCTCGAGATCATATCTCGGAAACACCTCTGACCGCGATAAATTTATTCTACGGTCCGGTCGAGTGTCTTATGTGTTCATACTTTGAATACATATGTTTATTGTTATTTCATTATCAAGTCAAGATAGCTGCTTGTTGTGTTCACATTCATTCATACTTAGTGACGTCAACACTTCCCCACCGAACTACGGAAGAGGAGTCAATGTCAAGGATCAAGATGGCCACTTGGGACTGACTATTGTTTGTTGTGCCTTCATTCAGAGGATCATCAAGTCAAGACACAGAGGAAACATCACCAAAATTGTAAAGTACTAATTCATTATTTTTATTTTGTCCTCATATAATTATATTTCAGTGTCCACATCTGTTTATTTGTTATAAAAGGGAGGAAGGAGTGGCGACCCAAATATAGGCCAGCTAATTTGGGGTTCTATTAGGGGTATGTTAGTATTTCATTTGGATCTATTGCACTTAATTGTGTCATTAGTAATTATTTAATAATATTTGGATCCACTTGAAATACTGACATCATTTAAATGTTTAGTTGTTTTTGAGCAGTTTGTTTATTTATTGTCCTATTTGTTTGTATATATTTAGTCGTAATTCAATTTAACTCAGTCTAGTGTACGTCTGCGTTTTGTTTACATACATTGTATTCTACTGTTCACTATCATCTAATAGGAAGCTGATTCAGTTATTGTTTGTCCTGTAGTGTGAAATTTATAAATATATACATTTTCATAAATATTTTCTATTTATTTATTGTTTCGGACACTGAATCCCAATCCCATGCATATAATATAGGACATTTATTTATGTAAACATTGATTGATATATGTGATATTTTAATAGTGCCAATTGTCAATATTAGTGCCAGTGAAAATTTTTTTTCTTCTCACAATATTGTTGAGATATATTTGAATTACTGATTATTAATATTAGAAATTGTTAATTGAATATTGCTTGGTTTCTTAAACCATAAATATGGATACTACAAAAACAATTGAAGATTTATACAAGGTTTATAGAGAGAGAGGTTTAAAGTTGGGTTATACAGGAGATGAACTCATCTTGTTTATAGAAGAAAATGAAGCAGTAATATTAGCTAAAGCAAAACAAGACAGACGAGAGCTATATAAAAAAACAACATTAGAGAGAGATATTAAACATTTTGAATCTATCAAGCTAGAAGGAGCATGCTCTAGTGATATTTGTGATAACTGTAATGAAGTATTTCATTCTGTGGGTGAGTTAGTAATTCATTGGAGAGATACTTTGTGTGGTCTTAATGCATTTGCCGGTGACTATAATGTGTCGGTGCACAAAAGAACAAAGAAATCAGCATATAGCTGCCAGCACTGTAGTGCATTTTTTGGATCTCTAGATGACATATATATGCATTTAAGAGTTAGGCATAGCAAAGTAATTGAACATCACTTAAACACATTAGATAACAGCAATTTAGAACAAGATAACAATAACGCTGCAATAATTATAGATCAACAAGATAATGACCAAGTAGTAATATCAGATACAAATACAAATACAACAATAGATCCTAAACAGCAAGATGACAGTAATTCATTAAAAAAAATTATCAAAGAACAAAGTCAACAAATACAAACATTGACTCAGAGTTTACAATCATTGATAAAAAAATTTGAAAAATTTGAACAACATATGACAACTTATGTAACTGAACAGTCCAACACTACATCAACAATAATAGAGAAGTTAGATGCACAAGTAATAAGTAAAGATAACAATCAAGTACATTTAAACTCCATGCATATTGTTAGAGACCTCAATGAAACATCAATAGACAAAACTTCAAAAGAAAATGAACAACATACAGATGCAAAATTTAAGAAAATTCACTCAATCTCAGTTATTACACACACCAGTAAACAAAGTAAAACAAAGTCAGCACATAGACACAAACCAGTATGTTTTTATTGTAATAGTCATAATCACAAAACAAATAGATGCTCCATTAAATTTAAACATATAAAATGCTACAACTATCATAATTTTGGTCACAAACAAAATTTTTGTCCCTTTAGAAATAAACAGGATAGTGGTACATATGTGAAAAATATTAGAAATAGACAACAACCACAGGAGACATATAGTAATAGACATACACACAATTTAAACAACAGAAATAGACAACAACCACAGAATGTCCATAGAAACAGACAGGTACACAATAGGACTAGTCATATAGATTGGAAGGCATACAGAGTAAGAAAAGATTATAAAATAAATAAACATAATGATTATTTGAATAAACCTCCATGTAGTTTTTGCAAGAAGCTTGGTCATGAAAAAGAAGAATGCTTTAAGATAAGAAATATTTGTAAAGGCAAGATGAGAGAACACAGACAATCAAGAGGCACATTATTTGATAGGAAACATACATGTAATAAAATAAAACAGAAAGAAGACTTAAATGAATGTAATAGATACATGAATATTGGCATATGGTAATAGTAAAACATAGATGAACTATTAAATTGCTGGCATAGTAAAACAATATATTACATTAATTGTATGGCACATTGTATGGCTTAGATAATTGTTTTTATACATTTGATAAATTATGGCACTGATAAGTGATAATAATGATTATAGGCACATATATTGGTAATAATAACATAAAAAATTTTTTTTGTGGATATATATTGATTATTTAATTGAATTAATCATATTGGTTGAATTGATATCTTATAATTGGCACATAAAAATTGATTTTGTTCACTTTGATTATTATTGAATATGGTTGGATATTATTGATTATCATTGATTATTATTGAATATGGTTGGATATCATTGAATATCATTGATTATTATTGAATATGGTTGGATATTATTGATTATCATTGATTATTATTGAATATGGTTGGATATTATTGAATATCATTGATTATTATTGAATATGGTTGGATATTATTGATTATCATTGATTATTATTGAATATGGTTGGATATTATTGAATATCATTGATTATTATTGAATATGGTTGGATATTATTGAATATCATTGATTATTATTGAATATGGTTGGATATTATTGAATATCATTGATTATTATTGAATATGGTTGAATATTATTGAATGGTAGGTTGATATTGAAATACTGATGAGTTGTTATTTATGATGGATTATATTTATAAAGAAATGTTGCACATTTTTGGAGGGAGGGGAGGTGTCGAGGAGTTAAGAGGAGTTAAGGTTGATTTAAATATCCATTAATTGATTTAGTTTGTGCATATGTGTTAATCACACTTTTTAAGTAACTCTAGAGAGTTTTAATTTTTATATTGTTATGTGACGTAGTTTTTTATAGTTTGACGTCATTTAAGATTTTGCGTAGAAACAAGCCTTGGTGATAACGGCAGTTGCTTTCTAGTTCTTGAACATACAAGACGTATTATTATTTAACTCCAGAAGAAGTCAATATATTCGCTTTCATATGGCAACTCATATATATATTATTTGATCTTTTGAAGATGTGCCTTTATGATTCAACATGTTTGCTATGTTAATGTCTTCGTAAATAAATGTACCAATGAATCAGCAACATTGAATTGTGCATTGATTTGAGTAGTGTTTGTGTGTGAGGAATAAGAGACACGCTACCACAGTAACGCCTCCAAGATCAGTCTGACTGCAACTGCAGTCAGACCCCAACATTAACATTACCTCAAGATAACTTTTTAAACCTTTACATAATTGTTTACTTATATTCATTTATTTCTTTTTTTTTAACATTCCCGATAACAGTAACGATAAACGTGTATCTCAGTAAAGCTGTAAGCATCTGTAAAGTTTGAAATTACGTCATTTTAAAATGGGATTCTTATAATGAGGTTTCACGTTACCCTTATATTAAAAAAAAATATCCCTTCATTCATCACGAAAACAGAACTGATTGTCACGATGAATCTGGGTGAATTTGATATATATATATATATATATATATATATATATATATATATATATATATATATATATATATATATGTTACGTAGCCTTTATAATGATGATACTTGTTGGAGGTGTATAATTTCAGACAACACAAATCACGAAGTTAACTCCAGTGAAGTAACATCAAACAATCATTTAATACTTGAACATGAACTGACATAAAGGTAGAATCAGGAGTACAATAGCAAACTGTAAATATGCATCCATCTACATAGACGCCCAAAGCTAGTCTCTGCTAGAACATGCATCCGCATCCTATGATGCACAGAGCTCGACTGATTATAAAACAAACCATGTGCTCCCAACTGTCGGTTTTATATACGTCATTTGTACCAAAACGTTTTGTTTAATTGGCACGCGCGACGGAAATGACGTCAATAACAAAAAGATATTCCAGATTAAATCGCCATTGATGGAAAAAACTGGATGGGTGGAAAAAAGGAAATGTGGAACAAAACAAAAACAAACAAAAGAAAAGGTTAGAATACAAACAATCGGCCGTCTGAAATAATAAATTAAAATTGTTTGTGTGAAATAACAAATAAACAGCACTGAAAAAAAAAATGAAACCAAAAAAAATTTAGAGGAAAAAAAAAGTGTGAAGATATTTTTGATAAAATAACTAATGGATAATTGGTAGTTATCTTGATTTTTATTTTTTCTTTAGTAGGTTTAGGTTTTCTAT
The DNA here is from genome assembly GCA_021962125.1 of Bulinus truncatus. Classification (NCBI taxonomy): domain Eukaryota; kingdom Metazoa; phylum Mollusca; class Gastropoda; family Planorbidae; genus Bulinus; species Bulinus truncatus. Next base: position 1,532,076 of record JAGDYQ010000076.1, read on the forward strand.
TTATTTTGTTGTTGGTGTTGTCTATTTTTATAAATATATAGAATATGGTCATATTTAATGTCCATGATATTGAACAGGGTTGCCAACTAAGATATATTTTTTATCTAGATCTAGAAATCATTTTAGCCCATCTAGATATAACGAAAAGTTATATAAATAATAATTTAGATTTTTTTTCTTAAGTTACATATACATTTGTATTATTTGCTTTATTTGTCTTTATATATATATATGCTTGTGGTCACATTTTCTTGACATATAAATATGAGGATACAAAAAAAGTCACAACACTAGTGTGTATTATATATATATATATATATATATATATATATATATATATATTATAATTCTAAATATATTTGTCTTTTCCTGGCATATTGTTCTAAAAAATAGTTGACAGAAAAGATTTAAAAAAAAAATAAAAGTAATTATTTTTTTCCCCATCGATAAATTTATGTCAACAAATTCCACAGCTAATGTATTTTTGTGGCTTTAGCTATAAAATTAGCTACCTCAGACATTTTGAAACACTCTTGGCATTATGAACAGTTCCATTTTCCTTTCAAGCTATAAAATAACGTTAATAACTTTGGCAGAGTCGAAATCCAACAATAAAAAAAAAAATAACTCAGTCAGTTGTCAGACCAAATGTTATTCATCAATATAACATGTTACGTCACGTTAAAGATGTTGACATTTTCTTTGATTGGGCGATACCAATCGTAAAACGTCAACAGAAAATGGGGGTGTAAGGTTTTGATTTGATCAGTGTTATGTTTGAATTGTTTGTCACTGATTCTTTGTTTATTGTTGTTAGTATGTTTGCTTGTTTGTCAGTTCGTTTTCTCAGGCTAAAAAATCATCTTTGTAAAATATAAAGGGGTGTCGTAGTAAGGCTCTAATTTATCTTTGAAGGCAAAATGTAAGGGGCGTATTACGTCAGTGGCTGGTTATGGGGAGGGGGAGGGGTTACGTTGAACCATGTGACTGGTTTGAAGGGGTCATGTAACTAGGACATTCGGCTGGGTCATGTCATGGTCTCTGGCTATGAGATTGGCTGGGTCATGGTCTCTGGCTATGAGATTGGCTGGGTCACGGTCTCTGGCTATGAGATTGGCTGGGTCATGGTCTCTGGCTATGAGATTGGCTGGGTCATGGTCTCTGGCTATGAGATTGGCTGGGTCATGGTCTCTGGCTATGAGATTGGCTGGGTCATGGTCTCTGGCTATGAGATTGGCTGGGTCATGGTCTCTGGCTATGAGATTGGCTGGGTCATGGTCTCTGGCTATGAGATTGGCTGGGTCATGGTCTCTGGCTATGAGATTGGCTGGGTCATGGTCTCTGGCTATGAGATTGGCTGGTTCATGGTCTCTGGCTATGGCAGGGGTCGGCAGCCTTATGAAATTGGAAGAACCAAAAGTTATTAATTTACAATTTTCTCAGTTTTTAATGAGCCACTCAGATTGTTCTTTCAATAGTATGGTATTTGATTAGGAATACGTATATAAAATAATGTCATTATAGGCCTACTTATTTGCGCATTGATCTGGAAGGCCGAAACTTGACATCGCGAGCCGCAGGTTGCCGACCCCTGGACTATGGCACTGGAACGGCTTTATGTCTGGGTCATTTCACTTATGCACATGATTGGGGTGCGGCTGTGAAAGGATGGGTGTTGCTTTTTTTTTTTGTTGTTAGGCATATCTTAGTAACATTAGCAAAACTGACAAAATAAAATCTAATCATGATCTGCTCTGATTGGCTACTTTGTAATCTTTCCGTGCGTCAGTGACAGCAGAGTACTGTGTATTGCAATCTTCGAACTATATGGGTCACACACAGTGGCGGATTTAGAGGGGGGAGGGCGTTACCGCAAGTTTAAGTAAGACATCATTAAATTATCGAAATATTTTTTTGTTCTAAGACCAATTTTCAACAATGAAAACAGTTTTGCCCCCCCCCCCCGGGTCAACGTTTTGCCGCCCCCCCCCCCGGTCAAAGTTTTCTGGATCCGCCCCTGGTCACATACACACACACACACACACAAACAACAAATTCCAAGCCATAAAGTTGATGACTTACTTATCGCACCCGATGACTGTCTATAAAACAAGCATTTGCTGAGCGTCTGGTAGTCTTGACGACCATTTCAGGGGAGGTAATTGCTGTAGTTTATGGGGGAGTGGAGGTTATCCAGATGGCCTCAATGCTGCCCGGGACCTGGGAATTGATATAAGGATTATCACACATCATATGACGCAAGGCCTGATAAAAGACATATAATTCATAATATAAACAATATATATATATATATATATATATATATATATATATTAGGGCTGTACCGGAATCCGATTCCGGTTCCTGTTAAGCCGTATTCCGGCAGTTTTAACAAATCCGGTTCCTATTCCGGTTCCGGTTAAAATGTGCCGGATTTAAGCCGGATTTCTTTGTTGTTTGAAATTTGTAAGAAATTTTTTTACCGCAACATAATTTTGAAATATTTAGCGCTATACAATTAAATTAAAACAATAACTTCCTTTGATTTTAAAACTACAATAACGTCGATCGCTTTTAGTTCTTATGTAAGTACAAATATATTAAAAAGGCTCTTTCGATGTCAAGTTGTGGCTCTTTCGATGTCAAATTGCGGCCTGATCAAAATCCGTAATATTGAAACAACAAATTTAGTGGCTGTTTAAAAATTGAGAAAATTGTAAATTATAACTTTAGGCTCTTCCGTCTCAAAAGGTTGCCGACCCCTGGTCTAGTAATACGACACCTTATCTTCCGCTACTTTTGATTCCGTGTTTTCTATAAACTATATTTAGCTATCAAAGTTTACTTTTTTTGAAGAGCAGACAACGATCTATTTTTGGGTGTTTACAGTTTTTAAAAAGTTCAATAATTTATTTTTCTGCACATTTTTAGAGCATTTTTTAATTTAGTGGATTTTGTCACGATTAGGATAAAATTCTTCGCATATTTAGATAAATAACTTGAAGAAACATTTTTAATTGAACATTAAAGTGATATTGATTTAGATTTGAAATGCATTTTAATTTGCGTTTTTATGGGAAATAGTCAGATAATGGTTTAAATGAAAGTATGAATGAAATAACACGGTTCGGTGACGTCACTATGGAAAACTAAAGAAAAATAAGCTATCGGGTGGTGCCACAGTATATATTTTTTTTGGAATTCATTTATTAATAAACATGTTTATTATACTATCTAAGATATGATATCCATTTCTTTGTTTGATTGAATAGAGATCAAGTTAAATTAGGTAGAGCTTTATTAAAATAAATTTTTAAAACGAAGAACCTGTTATTTTGACAGAGTTATCTTTCTTAACTCAAGAATGAGGAAAGGGAGTCACAGTCTTCAAGATCTAAATGTTTAATATTGTTTTTTGCTATCTAGAGCTTAAAAACTAAATTTTTATTCTATTTTTCATTCTTATATCTTTTTTATGTTAGGCGAGAAATTACTATTTAATTCGGTAAAATCCGGTTCCTGTTCTTGTTCCGATTCCGGCAGGATTCAAAAATTAAATCCGATTCCTGCAGGATCTAAAAATTAGAATCCGGTACAGCCCTAATATATATATATATATATATATATATATATATATATACATGGGCGTCGCTAGGAATTTTTCCAGGGGGGGGGGCAAAAATTTTCCAGGGGGGGGGCAAATAACAACTTTATGACATTTTTTTTAAATGTAAGGGGGGGGAGCAAATGCCCCACTCTTATATGACATTTTTTCAAAATATAGGGGGGGCAAATGCCCCCCTTGCCCCCCCCCCCATGAATACGCCCATGTATATATATATATATATATATATATATTCACTCATACGTTTCTTAGACAATGGAATACAACCTTATCTAAAACAACAAACAATAATAATAATATGATTTAAAAATGTATTAGATTGATACAGAGATGTTGACCAATGATATGGATAAAAGCCACGATCATGTTTATTACAAAGTAAAACATACTTTGATAGAGCGAATCAGTTTATCAAGAATCCCTTACATTTTCTTCACTTTACATGTTTTTCACTTTACGTGTTCTTTACTTTACATGTTCTTTACATGTTCTTCACTTTACATGTTCTTCACGTTCTTCACTTTACATGCTCTTCACATTACATGTTCTTCACTTTACATGTTCTTTAAGGTTCTTCACTTTACATGTTCTTCTACTAAGATGTTCTTCACTTTACATGTTCTTCACTTTACATGTTTATCACTTTACATGACCTTTACTTTGTTGTACCATTAACCGTTATGGTCGTTTGTGGAAACGAGTTATCACATCAAAAGGCACATATATATATATATATATATCGTGGTTTAATACGTACTTGATGGCGCCCATCTCCTCTCTTAGTCAGCGGCGAATATTTTTTTTTGGATTGTCCAGGCATAGATGCAAATACCCTTTGCATGTGAGTTCACTATTGACATCGCTAACCTTCACTTTGACATGCTAGCTACTCCGCCAGGTACATTAAAACGTTATGCTTGGCTGCTTTATGTCTTCTTCAACTTATGAGATTTGTTTATGTACGTGAGTTTGTTGTTGTTGTTGTTCTTGTTGTTGTTAATATATCTCTTTATATCCAAAGCATTATGCACTATAGGTCTATTTCTTTTCTCCATTTTAATTCTACTTTACCACCAGGCTGCACGCCGTGTGTATGTGTCTGTGTGTGTGTGTTTGTGTGTGTGTGTGTGTGTGAAATTGGAGAGGATATGTTGCATGCAAACGGACCTGAACTTCACACCGCAATGACGACGCTGGCCTATCTAAGGGGCCCTACAGATAAAAGCTCACGTTGCACGGCCATTACGAATGCCCTGATCTCAGG
>JAGDYQ010000076.1:1537464-1898799 GCA_021962125.1 Bulinus truncatus
AAACATTAAACAATTGTTTAGATAACTGAAATTAATGAATTAAATCTTTTCATTATGTTAACATGAATTTTGAAATATTTGTATACCTGATCCATGATTTCAAGTTTATGAGTCTTCAGATAATCAAGTTGAAATCAGTTTTTAGAATTTAGGTTTTGATTTCTTACCATTGTTGGCTTTGTTCCCTGAATTACACGAATTCAAATCAGGCTGCTGCAATGTATAGATGAAATCTAAGTTAGTTAGTTTATGTGAACATCCCCAGAACAATTATGTTTCTCCTCTTATTTTGGAAAGTTTATTCCTTAAATCCATCGATTAGTTTTGTTTTTTATTTTTCAGAATTCACCTACGAAATCTCAGCCCAAAGTCAAATAACACCGAGGACGAAATATAATGATTAACGAAGAGATTCCGACCCTCACTTTTCATGACATATCCTCGGTGGGGGTAGATCATCTAAGGAAAGGTTTAGGACCTGTGGAAGGAGAATCTGTCACCAGTGGGGCCTCCACGTTGTACCTTCTACTGGAAATTGCCCCTGCACTTCAGTCTCAACAGTCAAGGTCTGATATGCTGCTGTAAGGCTGTTTCTAGATAAATTAGATGTGGGCTTTAGTGGCACTGGAAGAATTCAGATTCAGATAATTAACTTCACCTGCAAGCTAACTACTTAAAGTCATTTCTTAATCGCTCATGAATCTGAAAAGAAATCAAGTATTCGTAACAAAGTTTCCATGTCTTTTAATGAACTAACGATAGAAAATACTTTCAGCAATACATTATAGTTGTTTTAGTACCTAATGAATATAGCTTTTAAACCGGGAAAAGGTAAATCTAACCACTATTACTGGTTTAACATTTTGCTCAATTGTTGTGATACAATTACTGTACTAATTGAATTTATACATTTTTTTTGCAGAAGTTTTAATATAGTGAAGTGGGAAAACACAAAAAAACATCCTCAGAATGCCTGATCTGTTTGAAATTTTGATGTTGGTGCTAATCTTCAAATGATCTGAATCACATATTTAAAAAAAAAAGGTTTTAATTTATTTTATTTTTAAATCATAAATATAAGATAGTTAATACATGTATAACAATTTTTATAAAAAAAAAAAAGACACATTTTACTTTTACAATCATTGTTTTTTTATTTAAATTTTTTTCGTTTAAATGTTTAAAAACATGGAAAAATACAAAACAATTTAATGATGTAGAAAAATAAATTTGAAATTAAATTTTATTTATCTATGTCTTTTTCTCTTCAAGAATGAAATCAGTGGGAAGGGGGCGATTCTGAACCTTTGAAAGGTCAAAAGGCTGAATAGTCATTGCAAACAACCCAACACGAGCAACAAGGCCCGATTTTAAGCAAAAAAATGTCCCATTAAACATATAAAATTAGGAATTACAATGTAAAAGATGATTCGTTTGCTAGGCGTATTGAAAGATGATGTGTAACAAGATTCTTCGCATGAAAAAATCATTTAGTTCAAAATTATTTCAATGGTGTGAAAATGATTATATTAAATTCTTTTGTTAATGGATTGAATATGATATGGCAATTCCTTGAATTAGCTTGAATGGAAGTTTCCTGCAAGTCTGGTTTTAGAAGATAAAGATGTTTGTATTTCTTAACGTAATTTTATTTTCCTTATTGTTGAAAATCAATTATCTGTGTTAAGGACATTTTGTCAAACCTTTTAAAAAAAAAGTTTATATATGTAGATACAAAAGTAGAATATTTATATATAAAAAAAACTGTTATAACATTGTCAAATGTGTCGATTAGAAAATAGCTTTTATATACTAAACAGACCTTCTTTTTTAACAACGTTTTTTTTAAGCCTTTGGAATAGGGACTGGAATAGTGACATTATTGACCTGGTTTAATCCCCAGGCTGTATTTGGATTCTCTTCATGTCGCTAATGTGCTTCTCTCCACTGACTAATTTTGCAAAATGAATCTTAGGTTTATTTTATTTGTTTTTAAAAGATTCAAAATAACACTGGCTGTCATAAAGATTTTTATTATCTTAAGGTTGTGTCACACAAATGTTGTAATTTTATTGTTTTCAATTATTTATTTTAAATTAACAAATGATTTATTTCAAAGGACTGTTTTTAAATACGAATAAAACTGTATTTGCCTTAAGTTTGGAAACCACCATTTACAAGCAATAGATTAAAAATCATTGTAACATTATGAAGATAATAAAAGTAACTCAAGTTCCAACACATATCTATCTCATAATTTAAGATTTTGATTGTTTAAGAAATGAAACTGAAAAATATTAACAAAATATATCAAAATTTAAGAATGGACATTTTTATATTTACAAAATATTAAATCTCATCTTTACCATGATAATTTTTTTCAAACAGATGTTTTCGTTAAATTAATGGAAGTCACTGTTAATTAATTCTCATTTTATTATATTTATAATATTGAAATATTAGAAACACATTCATGTAATATAGAAAAAATCATGCGTTAAAAATATTTTTTTTTTAAATAAACAAATATTTAAGCCCATTGTGACATTGATTTTTTCTATTAGGGAAAAATGTTTAATGTGATTTTTTTGCAGGTAATTGTTTATATGGTTAACTTCATGGGTGTCGCTAGGAATTTTTCCATGGGGGGGGGGGGCAAAAATTTTCCGGGGGGGGGGGGCAAATAACAACTTTATGACATTTTTTTTTAAATGTAAGGGGGGGGGCAAATGCCCCCCCCCCCATGAATACGCCCATGGTTAACTTGTTAGTTGTGTTGCAGGGAGAACTCTTAAATGTACTAGATAATTAAGCTTAAGGCTTCCACATTTTGGATTAGTAAATGATGGAATAGCCATTATCATGTGACTAGGGATAAATGAGGCAGTTGTTCATCAGTGAACTCATGTTTATGTTGCAAAAATCTGACCCTCTTAAAAAAAAGGCGGAACTTTTGGTTGTAAGCCTTGATTGACGTGATGTGAATTTTGAGTTTGAACCACCCCACCCCAATGACTCTAGGTCACCTTAGTCCTCCTGTTAGGGCCATCACAGCCTCAACTGTGAGGAGGATGTAGAAAGTGCACCATAAAAAAAAATGTCTGATAAATCATGAAGAGGTCATTAGATAAAGCCTTAGACTGTCGACCTGAGGGTAAACTGTATCGGTCATTGGGACCAGTGTGAGGGTAAACTGTATCGGTCATTGGGACCAGTGTGAGGGTAAACTGTATTGGTCAATGGGACCAGTATGAGGGTAAACTGTATCGGTCATTGGGACCAGTATGAGGGTAAACTGTATCGGTCATTGGGACCAGTATGAGGGTAAACTGTTTCGGTCATTGGGACCAGTGTGAGGGTAGGTAAACTGTATCGGTCATTGGGACCAGTATGAGGGTAAACTGTATCGGTCATTGGGACCAGTATGAGGGTAAACTGTATCGGTCATTGGGACCAGTGTGAGGGTAAGCTGTATCGGTCATTGGAACCAGTATGAGGGTAAACTGTATCGGTCATTGGGACCAGTGTGAGGGTAAACTGTATCGGTCATTGGGACCAGTGTGAGGGTAGGTAAACTGTATCGGTCATTGGGACCAGTATGAGGGTAAACTGTATCGGTCATTGGGACCAGTGTGAGGGTAAGCTGTATCGGTCATTGGGACCAGTATGAGGGTAAACTGTATCGGTCATTGGGACCAGTGTGAGGGTAAACTGTATCGGTCATTGGGACCAGTATGAGGGTAAACTGTATCGGTCATTGGGACCAGTATGAGGGTAAACTGTATCGGTCATTGGGACCAGTATGAGGGTAAACTGTATCGGTCATTGGGACCAGTATGCGTGTTTCCATTTAATCTTTTTAGCTCGTGAGATTCAAACCTTTGAAAGCACTGAGCGCTATTCTCTTCTGACTTGAAACCACAATGCTGTCTCCTATAACTGTACATTTAGTCACAGTGTCAGGTATAGACAAACCGTCACATTCGCTATGCAAAAAATACTGGTAAAATACACAGCTGCAAAAAAAACAACTCATGGTCAAATAGTAAAGTATAATGTTGCACTATAAAAGTTTCAATGTAAAATTCATGGCTGCACGTGAATGCTGTTGGTGAAATACTGTAGTGACATCAACAGCCTCAATATCAAACAATTAGCTACATGCACATCCTTGGGGTCAAATATGTAGCTATACCGTCAGACGCTGCTGCTCTAAAAGCCCATCGGCAAACTGTACAGCTGAGCCAACAGCTGGTATAATAATACTACGTATGGTAATCACATGACCAGTTATGTCGTCATCACTCAGCAGTGACAAACTAAAGTATGACCTGCCGCCGATTTATACCAAGAGCGCAGAAAGTTTAAAACAAGACGTGGGGGGGAGGGGGGGGAGGGGACACTGTTCTCACATCTTCTCATTTCTGTCATGATGAAAACGTCGACTCCCTTTTTTGGCTGTTTGTTGGACACGCAGGTCACATTGTACCGACCCGCCAACTCATCTTACGAAACCAGGGGAGAAACTGAGAAGGGGAGATCAACGTTACGTGACATTCATGACTGAAACTAAGAAGATTGATCTCCCATTTTAACTGGGTGAAAAGTTGTGGGGTTTTTTTTTTTTGTAATGCAATGATGCAGTCGAACAGCATATGTTTTATTTTAAAGAATGTTTAACATTAAATTGTATAATATATATAACTGATAGGAGACATGTCTAATTTAGACGGGGGGGGGGGGATTTGCTAAGATGGCGTCACATATTTTTCTCGCCCTTCCTCTACTTTCACCCAGCGTGAACTTCTACCAGGGCCGTAACATGATTACTGGGACCCCTGACAAACTAAGACAATGGTGGACCCTCTGACTCATTCCCTACCCCCTAACCCAGCCATGGGTAAACTGCGGCCCGAGGGGCAGAATGCGCCCCCCCCCCCCACTGAACTGTTTCATCCCGGCCGCCACCCGTATTAATGTGCAGCCTTGTTTGTTATGACGTTTACATTTAATGAGTATTAGCTCATAACATTCGACCAGCACGTCAAATTTCAGAACCCAAAGTGGCCAGCACGAAAAGTTTTGCCCATCCGTGCCATAACCCAAATTTTCAGACAAATAAGTCAAAATATATGTTCACGTGATTGGGGGGGGGGGCAAAGACTTTGGGGGGAGGGGCTTTGACAAACGTTCTTGTTGCCTCACCACTCGCGGGGGCCCTGTTAAAGAAAAACCTTCTTTATCAATAAGTCATCTTACTGACTGTCCCTACGGATCTGCATCTGCCCCGGGCTTGCCCAAAGGGACACCTCCAATAATAATTTCTTAGGTTCCTGACAGGTACTTTAACGTATGGCTCCCAAATATATCACGTGGTCTATGGCTCGAGTCCCCCCAATAACATAAGAGCGGCTCCGACACTGTAATCGACGTAGGCCCTTTACATTTGTTAAGGTTGTACACCTCAGTGTCCCCCCCCCCCGCGGGTCCCTTGCAGCGGCTCTGCAGTACCTAAAATAAGCCAATGATATCCTGAAACAGAGTGGGACGGATGGCCGATGGTGTAGATACTCGACTGTCGACCTGAGAGTCCTGAGTTCAATCCTCGGTGAGACTCATGGAATTTTCCCCGGTGAAATTTGTTTCAAAGTCATCCCACAAGTCCACCCAGCTTTAAATAGGTACCTGACTTAAGTTGGGGAAATAAAGGCGGCTGTGGGCGTTGTGCTAACCACACAATCCCTTCATATGCCGAGGTTATAGATGGCCCGCCAGGGCTTAGGGAACGTTACTTATACCCTGAAACAGGGGGGGGGGGGTCTTTCAACATAATAAATATGGTAAAAATAGACAAAAATCACATTGAACTAAAGTGGCAAACACATTGTGAAATATTTCCATTTATATTAGGCCCACTGCCAAGCAGTAATCGCGGAAGCAATCAACTGCCTCTGTGTTCAACAAGCTGTATTATTGCCCATTTCACCCCCTCGCCGCTACACACACTTTCCCAACACACGCACACTTCCCTGCCTCACACCCACACCCGTGACCCCTGGCTGTGTGCTCACGAAAAAAAATTAAACGGAGTTGGCAGCTGCTTTGGTTGTCAAGTTCACATCTCTCTCTCTCTCTGGAGTTGTCATATTTCCCTTCTCTCGGGTTTTTCTATCGATTCAGTCCCCTTGCCTTAAACTTGGAGAGTTCTTTCCACATTAGTTGTGTAAATAATTTAGAAAAAAAACAAAACAATTCTTGTCAATGCTCCCAAGAGAGGCATTTTTTTCAGGCTGTTTATTTTTGCGGGTTCGGAAATTTCCGCTCTTTACAACGACCTTTGTTTTTCTTTTGGTTCTATTAACGAAGTTCGATAAATCTAACTCCTTTCTTTTAACATTGTTTATTCGTTTCCACTACAGATTAACGAATCGCAGTGGCTACGGTAACATCAAGACGGAGTTCGTATTTTTTTTCCGGGTTACATCAATAGATATTGCTCCACACCCTACCCCTATCCCTAATCCTATCCTTACCACTACCCCTATCCCTAACCCTAATCCTAACCCTTTTCCTAACCCTAATATAATTGCCGGCACCCGAAAAAATAATGAGTACTCCCGCTAACCCTTATATAATGGCGCTGGATGTTACCGTAGCCACTTCGTTAACGAATACCTCAGAAACAGTGAAACTTTGTCAACTTATATTTATCATAAATCATGATTCAGCGTAGACTTATAATGTATGGATTTGATTTCTCAGCGCTATTTTTTCTAAAAAAAAAAAAAGAGTTACCGAAACGCCGTCGTGTCATAAAGAAAAAACACTGAAATCAGTGCAGTAAACAAATGTCTACGGAATAAAAGGCGCCGGAACCCCGTTCCGGTGCGTTCCGCCAGAAAAAAGCAATGGATAAGGACAACTAGCTACGGCTCTGATGGGAGCCAAATATAGAAATAACTTCAATGCCCTAAAAGCTGGAGATTCCCTTAACATTTTTACTTTGACCCGGGGGTGAGTGGAGCGGGGGGGAACCAATTTATTGGCTTGGATTCTCAATCCATAAAAACGACCCAGGGAACGAAATTTACACCATCTGTATATCTTTATATACATCCAACTATCTATTACAATATTTGAAAAAAAAATATATACACAGTAAATTCATCAGGGTTTGGTCGTTGCACGACTGCCCACGAGCTGCGTGCTGAGCTGTCAGGCTAGCGGTGCGGTCCTTATTGAAATGACTCATCAGTTTCTCACTGACTTATTTTTTTGTTATCAAACATTGATTAAATGTTAAATGAGTCAAATACTTAGCCGGCCACACCTAAAGTATTCTATTTATTTCACTTACATTAGGGGTGGGCAAAATTTTTCAACGGAGGGCCACATTGAAAACTTGATTGTTACCGGCGGGCCGCAGATATATATTTTGTCTACTTCAATTACAATTTCAGAACCTATGAAAATATGAATTAAAGATAATAACCTTTTATTTGTAATTGTATTTCCCATTCACGATTTATTACACATGTTCACTACATTTTTAATATACAAACATATACATGCATACGGGCCGCACAATATACTCAGACGGGCCGAAGTTTGCCCACCCCTGACTTACATGAATGATTAAAATGCTTATATTTGAGAATAATCTAATCGTGTCCCTTACATCTATGACTTTATGTTGGAGCCCTTCCCCCATTTCCTCCCCCAACCCGTCTCTAATAAGCTAAAGACAATTTGGCGTTTCAGCCACTAAACTTATTCACGACAACGAGTCTGTTGATAATGCATCTGGCATTTATAATGAGGATTCATCCCCCACAATACCCCACTGCACATGAATAGAGGGAAAAAAACTCCATTCGTTTCCGTTCTTCTCTCTGGGTATTTCCGATCGCTTTCACTTCATCCCCCGGTATGGCGCCTGGATATCTTCGACATATCTGCCCCTCCCACCACCCCTCCCCTCCCAACAAAACACAGCATGGCTCCTGGGAGGAATGAGGACGTGGGGGTGTTTACGTTGTTAACACTTTCTACATAACGTAACATAAGCCAGAAGTCTTCATCGAAATTATTTAAACCCATCAACAGCTCCGTTCTTAAAGCTGTTGGGTTTTCTTTTGTTTTTGTTTTTCTCAACATTTCTTATTATTTCAAACTGAATAAAAAAAATTAAGTTGTGTGTATTGTGTTAAGAAAGAAATTGGGATAAACAATTACACAAGAAAGGCTTCACAACGTGGAAGAGTACTTTGACTAGCCGTTTTATGAAGAATTAATGTATGATATAATGTGAGGTTGCTTTGTGTGATATAGGTACAGGCCCCTGCGTTTTGTCTGGCCCCCCCTCTGATTATTTGCTCTACTTAGTAAAATGTATTACCTGTTCCCCCCCCCCCCCCGCTATTGCCTGGCCCCTGCTGTAGAATTTTCACGCTACGGGGCTGTATAGATATATTGTAATATGTGTGATTTAAGTATATTATAAGATGTGTGATGTGCAAAATGTGTGATACACAATGTGTTATGTACAACGTGTGATGTGAAAAGATGTGATTTACAATGTGTGATGTGCAACATGCGATGTAAAATGTGTGATGTTCAATGTGATGTGCACAAAAGAGGTTAGCAAATTGAGAAATGCGTTATTTGTTAAGCGTGATGTGCAGTGTAAGATGTTAAAAGTGTGACGTTCAATTAGGTACGGGTGATGTATAATTCTAATCAACCGTCCGTGCCTCACAATATTTCTAACTTCCGTTCAATACCAAATCCATGTGGTGCGCTACACAGGGAATTCCCTGTGACAGATACATATAGGCTTCTGGTCTAGAAACAACATCACTTAAGAATATCATCTCATTCTTTTTTGTTTGTATCGACACGGGAGACACACAGTTGCAAGAATCAGAAGATTAAACATTCGTTTCTCACATTCGTATTTAAGAATACGTTTTAATTCTTCATACATTGTCAACAGTGGCGGTTCGAGCGCATGCACTGTGCAACTGCAGCACCATTAGTTACGCTTGATATTATAGATAATACTCAATATTATGAGTCTCAGTGGCGTAGCGGGGGGGAGGGAGTCATCATGCCCCGGGCGCTACTCACAAATGGTATATTTTACATATAATATTATATGATTTTCGAATGGGGGAGGGGAAGGGGCGCTAAAGAAAGGTATTGTGCCCCGGGCGCGAGTTAAGCTCGCTACGCCACTGATGAGTCTCTTTTTGTTTCGTTAATTCTTATTGCATTTTTTTAAATATCAAATTATAAAGCGTAATGTCATTAACAATCCTTAGTTATGCAAAAAGTAAATACAAAAAAATATTTGTGTGGAATGTGCGTTTCACAGTTCCAGCAGCGCGTTGTCTACTTTGTGCGCGTTTGCTTACATAGAAATCAGCACGCTAGGGAGAGTACTGTCGATGTCGCAGTGCCGATACATTTTCAAATGAAAAGATCAATCTCTCTGGAACTGTAACAATGTAGGCTAGAGCTAGTAAAAAAGAATGTTTCGATTTTTAGAAATTTATGAATTTTTCTGAAAAAAAAACAAACAAACAAAACTTTCTCACATTGTTTCACAGATTTTAAAACATGTTAAAAAAAAACTTTCTTACATGTTTGTTTCATTTTACACAGATTTTACAAAAAATGTTAAAAAAAAAAAAAAAACTTTCTGGACCGCACCTCCTAAAAATCCTATCTACGATTCGCCACTGTTTTTCATTTTTTTTTCAGTCTTATAGTTCAAAAACATAAACAATACAAGCTGCACACATTCTGTAAAGAAAAATTTCCACTGTGGCTCATGTCATAGGCTTGAGGTTTAGGTTTCCCTTACTATCAAAACAAAGCGTAGAGCCGATGTCTAGATTGTATTGACAAGTCCTGTAACCCAAATTGTAATTCATGGAGCAACTGTGTGCCATGCCGCAGTGATCCGTTGGCTTGCACGGTGGGTCAGGCATGCATATTCCATCAGTGGTGTCTTTCACACGTCCTGAAAATGTCTCTTCCGGTTTGACGCCGTTTCCATGGTTATTTTCGTCTTTATCGATGTGTTCTCGCCCGCCTCGATTTCGGTTGACGAGACGAACAACTTGGTTATTATGTTTGTCTCCCTTGCCCGAGGGAGGGAATCTCTCCTTGATTATATCAGAAAACTTCGCAGGCGAGTCAGAGACTGTTTTTTTCTCGCCAAACGGCGGAATAATTTCGGCAGATGGAGTGGACGTTACCTGACCGACGCATCGACCATCTGGGCATCCGAAGCGACAGTGGATTTTGGGGTAGCAGATGCGGTGGAAGGCACAGTATTCGTGGACGCAACAGCCCTCGTCGCAGGAGCGGTACTGATTTTTTTTTTTTGGAAGGGAGAGAAAAATATATTTTTTTTAATGATATGTTTGAAATGCTAACATGGTCAATTAACTCATTTTGAAGCTAGGCGAAAGAGAAAATTATGTAAGGTTTTTTTTTTTTTTTGCAGTTACAGAGCAAATTCTATAAAGTCTTCGATCTCTATCGGGTTTTTGAGGATCTCTAAACAAAAAAGCGCCCCCCCCACCACGACCACTCACTGCTTCCCTTTTCAAATCTTATGTCTCTTTATACCTGATAATCAGTGTCAATGGGGGTCCCAAAGGCTTGGGCCCCTGGCAAGTGTTTATGTGTACTCACCTTCAAGGGGGTGCTATTCTTCGACAACAAATGTACAATTATAAATATTTTTTTAATTTATTTTGTAAAGAGATTTCAGGCTTTTAATAGGCGGGCGGGGGGAAGGGGCACCTGAGGTAACAAATATCACCGGGGCGTCACAGTTACTATGTTTAATCTTAAAGTGCATTCAACACTCACCCAAGGCCCCAATCATTTAATACTTGCCATAGCCCCCCCCCTTGCACGAATTTAATCGTAATTCTATTGCTGCCTCTGGTCTGTATTTCTCTCTCTCTCTCTCTCTCTCTCTCTCTCTCTCTTTATATATATATATATATATATATATGTGTGTGTGTGTGTGTGTGTGTGTGTATATATGTGTGTGTATATATATATATATATGTGTGTGTGTATATATGTGTGTGTGTGTATATATATATATATCTGTGTGTCTGTATATATATATTTATATATGTGTGTGTGTGTATATATATATATATATGTGTGTGTGTCTGTATATATATATGTGTGTGTGTGTGTGTGTGCACAAATTAAGATATAGATGAATAAGCCAAAGTTCCTTTGTTCTGTCTAGTGAAGTTGATGGAACGCCAAACCTTTACCACTGATCTATTTTAATATAATGTACAGAACGGCCTGTCCATTGATTTCTTTCTCTGGTCAATATTCTGCAAACACGCCACCCACTCCCTCCCCCACCCCCACCCCCCCTGCAAGACGTGTTTATTTTAATTTCATTATAAATCTTCTACAAACGAGACAGCGTGACGGCCATTAATTCTAAACCCTCAGCAGTTCCTACGATATTATGTCAGGGCTCAATGAGTGAATAGAACCAAACTGAAAATGATCTCTATTATCGACCTCCCCCCCCCCACCTCCACATTCTACATCACGATATTTCTGTTATTTGTAGTTGTTATTGTTATGTGTATAATGAAGTATTTTTATCCTATTGATAAGATCAGTCCATATGGAGGATAGAGAAGCACATCTGAATGTTGTGTTATGTCGAAACTCCTCTCCATTATCCGAGTTGTTACTAGAAAAGCAGTTTTCTGACGTCGAATTTCTCTGGTATCTTTTCTTTGGTGTTATCTACATCTTATTTTATTTAATAACTCCTAGAGCTCGCACAAGCACAACAGCAGGCACGGCGGTGGTTCACACTCCCCTACATCATCGGGGATGTCAGTGGTTCACACTCCCCCACATCATCTGGGATGTCAGTGGTTCACACTCCCCCACATCATCAGGGATGTCATTGGTTCGATTCCCCCACATCATCAGGGATGTCAGTGGTTCACACTCCCCCACATCATCGGGGATGTCAGTGGTTCACACTCCCCCCACATCATCGGGGATGTCAGTGGTTCACACTGCCCCACATCATAGGGGATGTCAGTGGTTCACATTCCCTTACATCATCGGGGATGTCAGTGGTTCACATTCCCCCACATCATCGGGGGATTCAGTGGTTCACATTCCCCCACATCATCGGGGATATCAGTGGTTCACACTCACCCACATCATCGGGGATGTCATTGGTTCACATTCCCCCACATCATCGGGGATGTCAGTGGTTCACATTCCCCCACATCATCAGGGATGTTAGTGGCTCACATTCCCCAGACATTTTTTAAACGTTTTTTTTTATTTTGACGGACCTATTTCTGTGGGAAGCGACAACTATATCAATAAGTTGGCAGGTTTTATTTACTTTATTTTTTTTTATAATACTAACTGGCCTATGAGCATTGAATCTCCGACCGACCAGTATTGATCACCATGCCCCACAGAATTGTCACCTTGTCATTCTTGACGTCTTTTTTTTTTGTTGGGGCTCATGAATCTACCATTTGTCTGTGACTTCGAGTTTTGATTTCCTTAGAGATTTGATATTATTTAGACTTAGGATGAACTATTTTTGTTTTCATAGACACGTTCACTGAGTCTATTCCCATAGAGCTATGAAACATATGAGCTCACAGTGTAGAAAGGGGGTGGGGGTGGAGGCGTTCCTCCGCCCCGAGTGGCACTCAGTTTAACATCCGCAACGGGCATTTTCAACACATCACTATTTTTCATGAGGAAAACGGCCGCCTTTTTTTTTTAGAGCAAACATGGAATTACTATTTGAAGAGCATCTTAAGTTAATGTTATTTCATGAAAAGCGCCTTCTTCAATATGTGGGCGGTGACTTGAATGCAGTGCACCAGTGCTCAATTATCCTGGCTTCCTTAACATGGTGTTTTCCAAATATTTTTTTGTTTAGCCCCAAGGGTTCTAGCAACTTCAGGTAGCATGACATCTGCAAAGGAAGTTTTCGTTTCCCCGTATTCTTTCTATTCCAATTTCTAAATCCTTAAATTTTTGATGGTTTTTCCTGAGTGTTTTGCTAATTGAGTCATGCCAGGTTGATGGACCCGGAATATTTAGTTGACTGGTACTATGTTTACTTATTTTTTATTGTGCATGATGTATCATTGTTTCCGTTATTTGAATCCTAATAGCATAATTAAAGAATGTTTTATCCTCTAGATTTTTTTAGCGCCAAAAATTTGGGAAAAGTGAGCATACGGTTTAAATATTTTTTATATAATTTTTTAAAATACAAACTGTATTTGATAAAATTCGAGAAGTTTTATTCATGTACTTACTCTGTTAGCCTGAGAACCAGTAAAGTATAACAAAGCCAAGAGAAGACAACTACGGTGAATAACAAGCATGTTCTTGATTTACGGAGACCAATATCACCGAGTTTGTGTGTCCTTGTTTGATGGCACGTCAAGAGCAGAAGAGACCAGCGGTACTGAAATAACAGAGAGCTCGTTAATGTAGAAGTATAACAAAAGATGTTTGGAGAATTACCGAGTCTATTTATAATTGTACGGGGGAAATTTATTTTACTATAATAGAATATATTTTATTTAAAAGTATACTGAGTAAGTCAGGGCCGGCCTTACTAATTGCGGGGCCCAATTTAACGGATGCTTGCGAGGCCCCTCTTCTAATTTTTTTTTACAATAACAACTATTCATGCTAAATGTGAATTGCGGGACCCGCCCCCATGCGCGGGTCCCAATTTGGAGCAATCGGTCAAATCGGCCATAAGGCGGGCCCTGGATTGAGTCATATGGAAAGTAGTTCGCTAGACTTTTTAATTTACTCAAAAAAAAGAGGAAATTAGAAAACAGATTGCCGGCCTTAGGGTGTGCGTTGTCCGAAACTAATTTAAATGTGCGCTAAAAAAAACTACTTAGCGATTTAATTGATTGAGAAATATATTATATTGTTACAACTCTTTAAAAATTCTGTTTATAAAATCAAAACAACACATAGGCCGGCGTGGGTTCCAAGAGTATTTACTAATATCTATAAAAACAACAACAACGGCAACATGGCCACTCTCTTGCCGGCTTCTACGTCACTGTCTCCAATGCGTCATCGCGTTCACTCTGTAGACTGTACGGTGCGCACCGAGAGGGTCGTAACACTGCCCCCCTCTTAAATCTGTCCGTCCCGGACAGGTCAGTTATCACAACAGTATATGTGCAGTCTGTCCACATGAACCAGAGCATGTCTTTTGTCAGGCTGTGGAGATTGAATATCCCCGTGGTGGGGCGGGGAGGATCGTGTTCGTCCCCTTAGCAATCTGGTTGTTCACCAGGTAGGTTTTCTCGCAGGTGCAGGCGTTCGGGATACTGACCTCCATTGATGAGGCCCAACAAAATCAAGCTCTTGTTGTTGAAGAATAACATGACGATGACGAAACACACCTTGTAGCAGTAACGAAATGTTTTGCGTTTGACAGAGCTAGGATGAATGTATACTGAACTGACCAGATTAAAGTCAATGGCCAGGTTCATCTCTGTCCTGCTTCGTTCTCCTCTGCTCCGATGCACTCTGCTGGTCTCCTCGCTCCTCTCTACCTTTCGTCTCTGCTCCCCAGGTGGCTCATATCGGTTCACCAGTGTCTTAGGTGGCTCTTCATGGGTCACCAGCTCCTCAGGGGGCACTTCATGGGTCACCAACGTATCAGGTGGCTCATCGCAGTTCACCAACGTCTCAGGTGGTTCTTCACAATTCACCAACGTCTCAGGTGGCTCATCACATGTCACCACCGTCTCAGGTGGCCCATCACAGGTCACCAAATCTTTCTTGTTATCGAAGCGCGGCAGATTGTGCACGAAATTAAGACCTGTAGGGGTCTTGCCGTCGCAGTGCCAAACGTTGGCACTAGCATCAGCTCCACTCTTGTGGATTTCCATGGATTCGTGGCTTTCGTTTAGTTGTGTTTTATTGTTCTTGACGTTGTTTTTATCAGACTCTGTTAAGTTGTCTGGATATTCAAGGTAACCAGGGTTGCGGTTGCAACAAGCTTTCAGACATTCTGCAGACCGATCATTCTCACAGGGGCTCAGATCGCTGGGCGGCTATTTTTGGATTAGTTCCTTCTCGTGCGCTACGTTTTGGATGACCACATCATCAGGTATCACGTCGTGGATGACCACATCCTCAGGTACCACTTCATGGTTACCACATCCTCAGGTACCACTTCATGGATGACCACATCCTCAGGTACCACTTCATGGATGACCACATCCTCAGGTATAACTTCATGGATGACCATATCCTCAGGTACCACTTCTTGGATGACCACATCCTCAGATAAAACTGACCGCATGTCTGTCTGCTTCAATGATTAACTTTGTCTCTGAGTCATGTTTTCTTTTGTTGTCGTTTCATTCACTACTTTCACTTTTGGTAATTCAATCTTTGCTTTCTCGGTTCTCAGATTCCCCCATCTCGACCCTCAATGCTAAACGAAACTCCCTCACCCCATTTCTTAACTGCCCGATTTCCGTGGTAAAAACGTGGCTCTCCGGGTCCTTTCCCTCATCAATAAGAGCTTCATTAAGTCTATTAAACAGTTGTTGTTTGTTGCCGTCAGTTGGAAGGTCCCTTTCTTCTAATTCTTCCTTTAACTCTCTAACTAAAAGTTCGTTTAATTTCTAACCGAACAATTGTAAGACTGTTCCGCTTCTGACACCAATGTTACAACTCTTTAAAAATTCTGTTTATAAAACCGAAACAACACATAGGCCGGCGTGGGTTCCAAGAGTTTACTAATATCTATAAACGGGCCATCGGGGCAGATGAAGTGAAGAATACATCTGTTTCTATAACCTCGTTTTGTCTGGCCCCTTCTGCTCGTTTGCTCTACTTAGTAACATTTATGAAGGGGTTGTGTGGTTAGCAACTAAAGTCAGGTACCCATTTAAAGCTGGGTGGACGACTTTGAAACAAATTTCACCTGGAAAAAGTCCCATGGTCCTCACCGAGAATTGAACCCAGGACTCTGAGGTCGACAGTCGAGTATCTACACAACTCGGCCATCTGTCCTTTTTACAATGTAGTGCACAATTTAATACATATATAAATAAATATATATATATATATATATATATATATATATATATATATATTCTTTGTCTACAAAAGGCTTTTAGAACATGGAATCTAATTTCATACTTAAAATGCACTCCTATTTAATTTGTGGGCTGAAATATATAAAAGATATGTCACATAGCTGCCCTTCACCTCCCCCTACCCACAGCCTCCCTTCACACCCACGATGCTGCGCACGGCAAACGTAATGAAAAGTTTAGAAATTTGCGGAACTTTGTTACTGGGCTGAGCTTTTCTTATAGACAGGCAGACTAGGCCTAGCGCACTCTTTATCACACACACACGCACACACACACACACACATACACACACACACACAGCAAAGGAGTCCATCATCAAGAAGCAATTAATTCTTTCCTAACCCGAGACGACTTCTTAAACTTCAAACTTCTCGTATTTAAAAGTAAAAATTTCCTGCAACCATCTTGCTACTCAACAGTTGTTTAATAGTTGGTTTTTTTTTTTAGTAAATGATATGGGTGAATTTTGCATCCGGGCGGACGTACATTTGCTGACAGTCCTCAGTAAAGGCGATCTGGCACTTGTCAGGGTATGTAGGGGGGGGGGGGAGTAGGCAAGGCTAAAATGACATAATCTCATTATGATATGTTCTGTAATAAGTTTATAAATATCAATTCACTTCAAAATAGTTCAAAAGAAAAAAAATCATATGTTCCTCCAGTCGGATCAGTGTAGTAAAAAATTATCATGTGGAAGCGAAGGCCATGACAGCGTTATCGCGCTTGCATCCCCCTCCCCTCCTTCCCCCAATTGTACATTTACCTTGGGGGGGGGGGGCACCCCAAAACGAAAGAACGTCTCAGCTGTTTATAGTAACGCGGTCTCGTTAGTCTAACTATAGAACACAGGTCAATATATGATGTCTGGTGTGTAGGCTATTGACAGACAGACAGACATATTGACAGACAGACAGACAGATAGATAGATAGATAGATAGATAGATAGATAGATAGATAGATAGATAGATAGATAGATAGATAGATAGATAGATAGATAGATAGATAGATAGATAGATAGATAGATAGATAGATAGACAGATAGATAGATAGATAAACCTGTGTGGATCGCCGCATATAATCGCCATCATTAGATTTACACTAGCATCCACCTACATCTACCTACATTGTCCTGCAATGTCCTACATCCACCTACATTGTCCTACATCGTCCTACATCCACCTACATTGTCCTACATCCATCTACATTGTTCTACATCCACTTACATTGTCCTACATCAACCTACATTGTCCTGCATTGTTCTACATCCACCTACATTGTCCTACATCCACCTACATTGTCCTACATCCACTTACATTGCCTTACATCCACCTACATTATCCTACATCCACTTACATTGTCTTACATCCACCTACATTGTCCTACATCCACTTACATTGTCCTACATCCACCTACATTGTCCTACATCCACTTACATTGTCTTACATCCACCTACATTGTCCTACATCCACTTACATTGTCCTACATCCACCTACATTGTCCTACATCGTCCTACATCCATCTACATTGTTCTACATCCACTTACATTGTCCTACATCCACTTACATTGTCCTACATCCACCTACATTGTCCTACATCGTCCTACATCCACCTACATTGTCCTACATCGTCCTACATCCATCTACATTGTTCTACATCGTCCTACATCCATCTACATTGTTCTACATCCACTTACATTGTCCTACATCCACCTACATTGTCCTACATCCACCTACATTGTCCTACATCGTCCTACATCCACCTACATTGTCCTACATCGTCCTACATCCATCTACATTGTTCTACACCGTCCTACATCCACCTACATTGTTCTACATCCACTTACATTGTCCTACATCCACCTACATTGTCCTACATCCACCTACATTGTCCTACATCGTCCTACATCCACCTACATTGTCCTACATCGTCCTACATCCATCTACATTGTTCTACATCGTCCTACATCCACCTACATTGTTCTACATCCACTTACATTGTCCTACATCCACCTACATTGTCCTACATCCACCTACATTGTCCTACATCGTCCTACATCCATCTACATTGTCCTACATCGTCCTACATCCATCTACATTGTTCTACATCCACTTACATTGTCCTACATCCACCTACATTGTCCTACATCGTCCTACATCCACCTACATTGTCCTACATCGTCCTACATCCACCTACATTGTCCTACATCCACCTACATTGTTCTACATCCACCTAAATTGTCCTACATCGTCCTACATCCACCTACATTGTCCTACATTGTCCTACATCCACCTACATTGTCCTACATCCACCTACATTGTCCTACATCCACCTACATTGTCCTACATCCACCTACATTGTCCTGCATTGTCCTACATTATCCTACGTGTACTCACAAGGCGGTACAGTACTACAGTCGTCCAAACGAGATATGCCACTATACGCAGCGATAATGTAGGTTATACAACACAGCTGCTAGAAAACTTATTTCATGCACAATGAAAGTACACACGGTGTGTGTCACGTGATATCTAAAATTAGTTTACCTTTAGGGACTTCTATTAGATACAACAAGTCGGTTCTGTACCCGGGGGGGGGGGGGGGGGAGAAGAGATGCTGTAATTAAAAACACGATCCCTGGGATTCGGTACAGATTAGTGACACTATGTTCGCGTGCCAAACACACACTGGCTTGGTTTTTCTCTTGCTCGATGAGATATAAATAGAGTTTGGAGAAAAAGAAAAAGTGATTTATTTATTTTTTGTAGGAACAAAGTTGCGTTGGTCAAGAAAACCTTCGAGTAAAGTGAAGAGTGTGAAGGGTGAAGTAAGTGAAGCGATGAGAGAACAATGGAAGCAAAGGTGGCAGGATAGATGAAGTAAGGAGATGCTGTGATGGAGTAATTGAGGTTAGGTGGAATGTCAGAGGAAGTAATGAGGTGATGGGATGGAGTAATTGAGGTTGGGTGGAGGGATAGGTGAATTAATGAGGTGATGAGATAAGTAAACAGTGCAATGAAGTAATCGTGGCATAGGAGAAGGGAAAATTAGGTCATCGCCATGAAGTAATAAAAAGTGGGTCCTCTATATGAAAGCACTGCAATAGTAACACAGACAGTGTCGAACCAAAGGGATTTGGGCCCGGGGGAATTGGCCTCTTTGATTAAAAGAAATATGAGGGTATCGAAAATCTATTTAACATTATTAATTACTTAATTAAGTGTAGGCCCTGCGATGGCCGAGCGGTATAAACCACGCGACTTGTCGAGCTGAGAGTTCCTGGTTCAATCTCCGGTGAGAACTAGGGGAATTTTTCAGGTCATGGTAAGTTCTCGCTATGTTTCCCTTGGCCACAACACTACCGGCTATGGTGGGGATGAAAGAAGGGCACTACAAACAACAGTTCTATGATCTAACAGTTCCGTACAGGGACCTCACACCCACCCACATATATGTATATATATATATATATATATATATATATATATACATATATATATATATATATATATATATATATATATATATATATATATATATATATATATATATATATATATATATATATATATATATATATATATATATATATATATATATATAATTTTAAAATCTATGTTTAATTCACCAATTCACCAATTTTTTTTCGAAAATGCTCTATTGTCCCCGTTTTGTCTGTCTGTCTGTCCGTCATCACCCTAGATCTCAACAACCATAAGTCCTAGACCCATGATGTATATACCATTTTGTAGGTCTTGGCCTGCCATGTGTGCAGCAAAAGTTCATTTCGCGATCTGACCTCTGAGGGCCGTAAAAGGGGGCTTATAAAGTACCGTTTTTACTATATAAGCTATATTAATAAAGGAGCGCCTATATCTCAGCAACCATAAGTCCTAGACCCATGATGTATATATCATTTTGTAGGTCTTGGCCTGCCATGTGTACATCAAAAGTTCATTTCGCGATAGGACATCTGAGGGCTGGGCTTCAGGGCTCCTAAGGGGCTTATATATTATATATAGCCCCATTCTACACCTTGTACGTTCAATAACCCATTCATTTGGTGCGAAATACTGCAGCACGTAGTTTCACCAAGATCTATTAAGAAACTCATCAAATGAAATAGTAAGTTTGTGTTCTGAGTTTAATCGAAAGTATCAGAGCTATGCAACAATTGACGGAGTTTTCGGACGATTAAATGACTACAATTTCGAATGTTTTCAATTATGAGTTCTATTTCAGTAACCACAAACCACTTGTAGTTAGATTTAAGAGAAAATAATTTTTTTTTTCAAATATAAAGAAACGTCTTTATAATATTTTTTTTACAGATATATGCATTACACAATTGAATTTATAAACATTTCCAAAATTTACAAATATTTACTGAAAGCTAACAAACGTACTGATACATAACATGAAAATGCGCTAACACGTCCTGTGTCCAGAATGGAACAGGCTTAATTGCTTGTTTGAATAATAACTCTCAATCCCTTCTCCCAACTGATTGATTATAAATGTAATAAAAGTCCTTCTGAACACTCAAAAAAAAATACAAACTAAAGTCGCATTTTATAAACATAGTGCTTAATACTAAAAGAAAATACATTTTAAGATATTAATCTGTAATGAAATGTAATAGACATATCTAAATAATAAGTGAGCATTAAATATGAATAAGCTTTATGATAAATTTTCTGGGCACAAGAAATAAGGTGGAAGAAGATGGGGGGAGGGGGGGTCAGATTTAGCTAATTGTATGGCAACTCCCTCAAAAAATAACTAAAATTTTCTCAATCAACAGCGAACTTACACGTGTGAAATTAAACCGAAACAAACGTTGCAAAACCAAAGATTATGAAAACTAAGGTATGCCTGTGACTATGAATAAAATGCACTCACAGTTATTTCCAGCTGTACTTGGTGTAATTCTCTTCATCACAAGACATTCTCTTCTATTCACCAGCCCGGCGACTATTGTACGAGGCTCCAGATTTCAATTACAGAAACTAATCAACGGGGGAACACTCTGTGAGCACGTTTAAAAAAGTTTTTCCCTGAATGTTGCTACGCTCCCCGCATGCAATTAGCTGGCGCAAGCACAAGCCCGGCGAGGGTGAAGTGGGGATGGGGTGGCGGGCGGGCGGGTGTACAGAAGTAGCAATACACCAAGATCCCAGTCACCACGGGTCCCTCTCCCTCCCAGTCCTCACGGGCTGTCACGTCCACTACCAGGGTCTCAACTGGCCAACAGCTGTGGATCGTCAATTGCTTTTCTCTCAAAATATTACCACGGCGTCGGAGCGCTGGTCGTTGACACTGACGGTGGGGGGTGGGAGGGGAGGGTCAATTAAAGCCGCGAGAAAAAAAACTGAGTCATTCTGAATGTATCACCGATATATTTCACGTTACGCAGTGGCTACGGTACCATCAAGCGCCATTATATTAGGGTTAGGAATAAGGCTGGTGCCCGTATTTTTTTTTCGGGTACCAGCAATTATATTAGGGTTAGGAATAGGGTTAGGAATAGGGTTAGGGATATGGTTAGGGATAGGGTTATGGTTAGGGATAGGGTTAGGGTGTGGAGCAATATCTACTGCTGGTACCTGGAAAAAAATACGGAGTCTAGCTTGATGGTACCGTAGCCACTGCGTTCACGTTATGTACGGACATAGAGTACCACCGCTGTCTATTCAGCATCGTAGTCGGGGCCTCTTGGAGAAATTCTGGGCCCGGTACAACTATGGCGTGTAGACTTTTTAAACTAAAAAAGATATGTTAATAAAAATCTGTATTGATGGCCAGAAGGGGGCCACTTGGGTTTCATGTGCTCCGTAGAAATGTACTGGCTGCATTCCTCTATCCTCCAATGACAGGCTATTGAGAGGGCTTCGTGTAACATGTCAAAGGCTGTTGACACGGAACATTTTCTACATAAGCAATGTGCAATAACTATCGTACGAATAGCCGATTGTAATCGATGAGTTATCGTTCCCCATTTTCGGCGCTCTAACACCAAGGTATCGATCTCTCATGTTCTTTGTTTTCTTTATTTTTATTTTTAAAACAACGATACTAATGGTCGATACTCTTTATTAGCGCCTCACGGCTAGCAACGTCACGAACTGGGTGGCATAAATACTCTGGTTGACATGTGAAACACGATGTCTCGTTGACATCTGAAACATCTGTCATTTGCCTTTCACAGTAATTAACTTTCGAAATTCAGGCATCGGTGGTCATTTTCTTCTAAAAAAAAAAACTAAATAAAAAAAAATTATCTGAAGTCCCATTCACTTATTACGTAACGCTTTTTCTTGAATGTGCACACTTATCCCCCTCCCCTACATCCAGTGGCGTCATTTCACCAAAATGTGGGGGGGGGGGGGGCAAATAGCGTCTGGTTTTCATTTTTCCAACCATTAAGTCATTAAAATCCATTGATTTAACCAATTAATTTAATTATTTTAAGAATCTTGGGGGGGGGGGAGAGGGTACGGCCCCCCCAGCCCCTCCCCCCCAATGACGCCACTGCCACCATCACCACCCACCCATCCTACGTAACGCACACATATTTTTTTTTACCATTTCTTTATCACTGCGTGTCATTCTTCGTCCACCCTCGCCCCCCCCCAGAAGGCGTTACGTAATAATTGAAGGGTCCCTTTGAGGGTCTATTAGACAGGGGCATCTGAGATATTTGGAAGGACGAGGGAGACCGGACCAGAGGTGTGTGGATCTTAAAATTTAGCGTCCGCGTCCGTCCATGGATTTCTATCAATGATCCGCGTCCGCAGAATCTTACAACATTGGTTTGCGCGTCCGCATTTCTGAAATTTAGCTGTTTAAATGACTTGAAATATTTTATGGTAACGCTAAAGAAGATCCGCGTCAGTCCGCGAGTCCGCAACTTAACCATACGAAGCGTCCGCTGTCAGTCCGCGGATTCGGAAAAGTCTGCGGATCTGCGTCCGCAAGCGGACGCGTCCGCTGTCCACTCATCTCTGGAGCGGACCTAGGAAAAAAAATATTATAAAGACGTTTCTTTATATTTGAAAAACAATTATTTTCTCTTAAATCTAACTACAAGTGGTTTGTGGTTACTGAAATAGGACTCATAATTGAAAACATTCGAAATTATAGTCATTTAATCGTCCGAAAACTCCGTCAATTGTTGCATAGCTCTGATACTTTCAATTAAACTCAGAACACAAGCTTACTATTTCATTTGATGAGTTTCTTAATAAATCTTGGTGAAACTACGTGCTGCAGTATTTCGCACCAAATGAATGGGTTATTGAACGTACAAGGTGTAGAATGGGGCCATATATATAATATATAAGCCCCTTAGGAGCCCTGAAGCCCGGCCCTCAGATGTCCTATCGCGAAATGAACTTTTGATGTACACATGGCAGGCCAAGACCTACAAAATGTTATATACATCATGGGTCTAGGACTTATTGTTGCTGAGATATAGGGCGCTCCTTTATTAATATAGCTTATATAGTAAAAAACGGTACTTTATAAGGCCCCTTTTACGGCCCTCAGAGGTCAGATCGCGAAATGGAAAAAAAGTCATTTCTTGGCAGGCCAAGACTTACAAAATGATATATACATCATGGGTCTAGGACTTATGGTTGTTGAGATCTAGGGTGATGACGGACAGACAGACAAAACGGGGACAACAGAGCATTTTTTGTTAGAAAATGCTCTAAAAAATGACATACAGAGGCTGCGTCTGTCGTACATTATTACTTCTTGGAGCGTCACTTGTCGCATGTCAAATTACTGGCTGTCACATATATGTCACATATGTACATAATATAAAAAGTTCCCTAAAGGGCCATCGGGGCAGATGAAGTGTAGAATTCATCTGTTTCTATAACCTCGGCTTATGAAGGGATTGTGTGGTTAGCACAACGCCCAGCCGCCTTTACTTCCCAACTTAAGTCAGGTACCCATTTAAAACTGGGTGGACTTGTGGGACGGACTTTGTACCAAATTTCACTTGGAAAAATCCCATGGGCCTCACCGAAGATCGAACCCAGGACTCTCAGGTCGACAGTCGAGTATCTACACCACTCGACCAATGTAAATAATATATGACCCTATTTATTAGGGGTGTGCCGGATCCGTTTTTTCCAACCGGATCCGGATCCGGATTTTCTTATGCGAAACCCGCCGGATCCGGTACCGGATCCGGATTATTATTCCGGATTTTGGTACTTTGCAGATACCGGTAAATCTGAGGGGTTAGATGCCTTCTGAACAGAAATGGCTGAATGACATTGGCTGGTTGGAAGTGAAGAACTTAGAAATAAATTAGAAAATAGAAATTATTCAGAAATCACTGAAATCAGAATATAACGCAGATTGATAATAAGTTATTATCCATATGTAACTAAACTCGCTGTTAAGTTCTAACTCGCTGCAAGGTCAAAGGAAAACAACTTTACTATTAGTCTATTACTTTCATTACTTTGGCACTTGCCACTTGGCAGTGTAATTTTTAGCTATTGTAGTGCACTAATTGTTTTGAATCTGAGAAGAAAGTCAGACTCATCATCTGAGTTCATCTCGTCTTGTCATTGGCTCATTGGATGATGGATGCTTATTGCTTATTGTTATTGTTCAAATGTTCATAGTTTATGATGTGTATTGAAATGGATAATTAATTGGAAAAAAACAAATAACAAGATTGAATTGAATTGAGATTTGAGAACAATAATTCTGTATTTCTGTACTTTACAAGTTTGAAAATTAAAATACAAATTTTAATGAATTAAATTGGCATTTGACAAAGCCATTATTCAAGCCTAAAGAAGTAAGAATAAGATGTTGATAACTTACTAATGACTATTAGTTTGTTAACAGTGTTAAGTTACTCCAAGTCCACAGCCAAATAATGTACACATTCCAGTGATGCCACACAATCACAGCTGAGCGCCGCAGGCCGCGGCTACGTCATACCGTCGTTTAAACCAGTGCTTCTCAAAGTGGTGGGCCGCGGCCCCCTAGGGGGCCGTGGACTGTCCTGAGGGGGGCCGTGGAATTTCGAAAAATGTGACACATAAAATATAATTAACCTAATGTATTGTATGTAAATAGTATTAATATATGTTTAAAATAAAATCTAGTTTATCTTATTTTATATGTTGCATCCTTTCACTCTTTCATTGTTAACATTAGAAAAAGCATGTATTGACTAGAAAAAGTTTGCATATAGAAGTTTAAAATTATAAATGTAAGCAATCTAAACGAAAAATAGGGGGGCCGTGACTTCAGAAAGTTTGAGAAGTACTGGTTTAAACCAAAGAGCACAGATTATAGCGCAAGCGAGAATCGCCGAAGATGGCTTGGTGACATAGAGATCACCAAAGACCTTTAAATTTATACTAGACCGCTAACGTAATGTTAATTTTTACTCAAAAATGATACGCATTTTTAACAATTGAGTGAACGTTAATATAAATCAAAATATGAATTAAAATTACGGTAAATTTTTTTTAAAGCATATTTGACTTTTAATTCCTTGTTTAAATAGAATTAAAATAACCTTATTATAAAATAAAATTAAAAAATAAAAAAAATTGGGAAGGAATTGCTTTTAATGGAAGACGTTACGTTAGGGTAAGGGTTAGATTACCAACTCAGTGACTTGTTATATTAATTAGTGTTAGAGAATTAGTGTTTCTTCACGGAAATTTCAGAATGGAAAAATATTTTATTTCTCATTTTACAATATTTAATATTCATATTTGAACTATTTTTTCAACAGGAAATCTCGTGGGTGATGCATTTTAACTTAATAACAAAGAAGACATATTTTCCATCTCTCAGAGAAATCGAAATAACTTAAATGTTGAATTTATCAAAAACCATTCATTTCTGTTATTTATTTTCTTATGAAGGTGGCGGGCTGGTGGCCAGACGCTTGGGCAGTATAGCCTATTGTTTCTGTTACAACGTCATTGGTGATTGCGGTTAAGATGACGTCACGAATAATAATTACTCATCCCCGCCCGCACTATCATGTATGGGATTGGGCCGATTGGCCACTATTAGCGGTGCTGACTCTAGCCTCTGGTATGTTCAAAACATTAAACAAGCTCAATGCTCGAAACAATCGATTAATGTACCGTGATCGTGTGGAATTTGGGAAAGAGAATTACTTTTATTTCAGATTATGATACAGGTGAGTCTCAAAATCAAAGCTTAAATTCCAAAACCGGTATAGTTCCGGTGGACCGGATTCCGGTAATGCATTCCGGATACATGTAAATCAGCGCAAAAAGGGCAAGAACCAGATTTAACCGGATAGTGCAAAATCCGCGGAACCGGATTCAAGGCACACCTAGTTGCATTGATAAGTCAGTTAGACAGAAACAACTATTGTACCTATGATTACAACGGTGGGCTCGGTAGCTAGTATATTTAGAATGATATGGGAAGGGGTAGCTAATAGATGGTATAGATCATAAATGAAAAGCAGGTGTCAGGCTTTTGTTAACTTTATTTCATAGCCCGCAAACAATTTTTTTCATTTTTGGTAAAAAGATGGGTGTTAGTGCGTCGAAGCATATTCTAATGTTGACTAATTTCAGTGAAAACAAAGAGGTTAAAAAAAAACACATTTGTTTTACCGCAGGCTGCACTTTAGCAACATTCAATGGGCATAACAAAACTAACAAAGGATAAAGAAAGCTGCTAGATAAACAAATGATTGTGAGGTGGGACAACTACTGAGTCAAAAAAATGTTTAACAACTGAAAAAAGGGGGAAAATCAATACAAACTTGTTGCAGTACTTGGTAAGTAAAAAACACAGTAGTCGAGTACCTAGGGCTTAATTGATTAGCAAAAGTAGTCAGAGTACCTAGGGCTGTTGATTAGCAAAGTAGTCAGTACCTAGGGACACCGTTGATTAGCAAAGTAGTCGAGTACCTAAAGGCACAGTTGATTAGCAAAGTAGTCGAGTACCTGAGGGCACCGATGATTTAGCAGTAGTCTAGTACCTGAAGGCACCGTTGATTAGCAAAGTAGTCGAGTGCCTAGGGCACCGTTGATTAACAAAGTAGTCGAGTACCTAGGGCACCGTTGATTAGCAAAGTAGTCGAGTACCTAAGGGCACAGTTGATTAGCAAAGTAATCGAGTACCTAGGGCACCGATGATTAGCAAAGTAGTCTAGTACCTAGGGCACCGTTGATTAGCAAAGTAGTCGAGTACCTAGGGCACAGTTGATTAGCAAAGTAGTCGAGTACCTAGGGCACCGTTGATTAGCAAAGTCGAGTACCTAAAGGCACAGTTGATTAGCAAAGTAGTCGAGTACCTAGGGCACAGTTGATTAGCAAAGTAGTCGAGTACCTAGGGTACCGTTGATTAGCAAAGTAGTCGAGTACCTAGGGTACCGTTGATTAGCAAAGTAGTCGAGTACCTAGGGCAAGGCGGGGAGGGGCTACGCTTCCCCCCCCCCAATTAATTCTAAAATCAAATTTTATTATAAAATAAACTTCTTTATCATTGTTCCAATTTTTTCT
This sequence comes from Bulinus truncatus, assembly GCA_021962125.1. Taxonomy (NCBI): domain Eukaryota; kingdom Metazoa; phylum Mollusca; class Gastropoda; family Planorbidae; genus Bulinus; species Bulinus truncatus. The sequence goes on from JAGDYQ010000076.1 coordinate 1,565,201, forward strand.
TATATAAAACTCTCCGCACAGCCCCCAAAACAAAATCCTGGCTACGGCCTTGACCTAGGGCACCATTGATTAGCAAAGTAATCGAGTACCTAGGCACCATTGATTAGCAAAGTAGTCGAGTACCTAGGGCATCGTTGATTAGCAAAGGGGCCCTGTCAAGGCTTGTATTTAGCCGTAACATGAAACAAATTATATCTGGTCTTACATAGAAGTGAAAAATTGTCTGAACCATCTTTATATTCAAGAGAAATGGGATTGTTCTAAGCTAATGTTATTGGCGAGTTTCACATTTCGCCAATCTAAACTCTTGTCAAGGCAACTGGGCTGACTTAACAGCTGGTGGGACAGAAGAGCCTTAGATGTCAGATATTATTAAAGGCCCAAGATTTGTCCACAAACCCTTTTCACACCCACAGAAACATTAAAGATATAGGCAGTGCCGGATTAAGCCCCCTTGATGCCATGAGCACCAACTAAATCTGGTGCACCCCCCCTTTTTTTCTTCTCCACAAAATATACTTAACCAAATGGTTTTTTTATTTATAGTAACTGGACCATATTTGTCAAATCATCCAGAGACCCCAACTTGTTCAAAATGTAGGCCTATATCGTACTATATGCGAACACAACGCACTGTAGTTATTCATGCTTCTTTATTCTTGTATTGCGAATAGATAAAGAGTAAAAACAATTTAATCATAAATGCCCCATCATACGTCGATGTCCAAAGCACGCGCTTAATTTGCTTCAGTGTTAATACTGGATAAAGGATCGAAATTCGGCATCTCAACTTCTCGTTCATCAGAACTGGATAGATGGCCTGAGGCCTATAGATGAAACTATAAAAACTACCAACTGTCGATATAGTTTTTACATGTATTGTATCTTGATCTCCCATTTATAATACAATCATTCTATATTAGTGCGTAGTAGTGTTGTTTTCGTTGACGAAAACTAAAACTAAAACGGTTGACGAAATGTTGACTTTTCGTCAACGAGAACTAAAAACTAAAATTAGCAACAAGACTAAACAGACAAAAACTGAAATTATTACGAAAAAAACGAAATAAAAACTAAACTAAATATAGTGTTGCTTTCGTTCACGAAAACTAAAACTAAAAACTTCGTTAACGAAAATGTTACTTTTCGTCAGCGAGAACTAAACTAAACTAAAATTAGGCAAGATCAAACTAGACAAAAACTAAAATTATTACAGAAAAAACGAAATAAAAACTGAAACTAAAATATGACCTGGGACTAAAACAACACTAGTGCGTAGGCTAACTTTAGAAATAGCCCAACACGCCAACTTGGTTATCAAACTATAACTTTCATTTTTGATCTGAGACTCAGGGCAGCAGAGCTTTGAAATCAAGGATATTCTGCCGAAATAGATCGCCTCATGGCCAGTAAGTGGGTCAACGATTGGTCTGTGCGGGCCGCATATATCTTGAGGGCCATCTGCCTGACCACTTCAGCTGAAAGATCATTTTATCAACAGATTGTGTTGGAGATCGATGATAAGAGTTCGCCCCTACCCCCTTTATTCTTTGTGGAGAGCCTGGTCTGTTCAAGACCACTGCAAGATACTCTTAGGCTAATGACAACCTCAACCGTGTCCCTTCTGATGACACTACCACCAAATCGTGTAATAAGATTACTGTACCTGGCCAAGGTTCGGACCCCACGTCCAAATATCGTTGACGTAAATGAAATGCTACCCTTACACTAAATACTACATAGGCTCATAGTCCACACCTTTAAAGAGTTGATGGAATTAAAATCCTATATTAGTCATGGTTCATTAACCTATCGTATGTGTGTCTAACAACCAGGTCTGGTAAGAAAGATAAAAGCAATAATAAAAGTTAACTGTGTAAGTTAAGTTATTCTAAATTTAAATGTAAAACAAGTCGCATATATTGTTTAATGGGAGGAGAGGGCATTAGTAGTGTTTCCATTACAACTGAAGTTATGGTTATTCAAGATTGTTTCTTATTTAGTAAAGGAATAACAGATAACTTTTTCCTTCAGGATCCACACCGTAGATTTTTTCCAACTCAACTCTCAAAATACAGTGAATAAATGTTATATTTATGTAAATAAGTAGTGTAAAGTTTGCAAGCTTTATATTGTTCTTTTTATGAAATCATCCACCAACCAAAATGTGTAAAAAAAAAGTTCCTTAACCTAAACGGGCCATCGGAGCAGATGAAGTGTAGAATTCATCTGTTTCTATAACCTCGGCATATGAAGGGGTTGTGTGGTTAGCACTGGCCCAGCCGCCTTTACTTCCCCAACTTAAAGTCAGGTACCCATTTAAAGCTGGGTGGACTTGTGGGACGACTTTGAAACACATTGCACCTGGAAAAATTTCACATGGTTCTCACCGAGGATCGAACCCAGGACTCTCAGGTCAGTTGAGTATCTACACCACTCGGCCACCCGTCCCACAACCAAAATGTGTAACAACACATATTTTAAAACAAAAACAATTATTGATTATAAAACATCCACAAACATTTTAGCTTATATTAAATTTATTTATTAGACAGTAAAAGTTGTCACAAGAAATTTGGTCCATTTTTTGACTTATTTGTTACAAGCAGCTTATCAGTCCCAGTGAGGACTTGGGACTCAAAATATTATCTTATAATACAGAATAAAAAGTCAAGAAATTTGACACCTCAGATTTACATAACAGTTGCAGAATTTTTAAAATTTTTGTCAATTCACATAATGCTTAAGTTCTTTGCAACAGAATATTAAAGAACACATGACACTTCATAAAAAATATGTATGGAAGAAATCACCCTATATAGATAAAAAATGCATGACATTTCATTAAAAAATATGCATGGAAGAAATCACACTATACATGTATTGATAAATGCTTTTTTGTTTTGCGTTGTCTGTAGACTAAGACTTAATAGGGAGAAAAATGTTAACAAAAATAAATGTTTGAGTCTGCTCACTGTGATGTGAACAAAACTGTGTCAACTATAAGATGAACACTTTTATTATACACTCACTGTGTCAACGATGCATCCTGTACAATATTCTACTTCTATCAGGAAATATTTGCTGTACAGTTAAAATAACAATATTTGAGCGATTTAAAAAAAATTAAAAAAACATGCTCTATATAAGGAGCTGATGACTTATTTCTTTCATTTTTTTAACATTCATGTACATTACAATTTTCACATACTTCAATGCAGTAATGATCCATAGGTTTAAATTAAATACGCTCATTTTCATAAATGGGGAAGTATCTAACAGTTTTTTAAATACATGTATTCTTCTTTGATCATTTAAGTAATTAGACTAACAAAAATGTAAAATTTTCAATAATATGAAATTTAAATAAAAATATTTAATAATCATTTATTAGTTGAAGAACCATCCTGTTTTGCTCCATATGCATGTACAAAATCAAAAACCCTTTTTACAGATATAGGATTCAAAAGAAAAAGGAAGCTTATAAAAAATTCAGAAGAGCTGAAGCTATTAAAATCAGAGTTACAGCATTTGAGCCTCACTTGGTATGTGCAACTCTGTAGTAATATGGTTATTAGTGGAAAAAGAAATGGCCTATATATTGAATTCTGTTTATATACAATGGTAGAAAATTATATCTAAACAGTGAGATATATATTATCATAACAAAAGATACTGCCTCAAAAGTCTAATTTCTTCACTATGGCAGCAACCAACTTCTGTAAATCTTTGCTCCTCATTTCCCCAGTCTCGAGAACTTCTTCATGATGGCAGTTGCTTCAGAATCATACTGATCAATGACCATGTTAGTGATGAGGGACATTCCGAACACTCTCATGCCACAATGTTTAGCTATCAGTACTTCTGGTACTCATACCTACAAAAATGAAAAGCACAAGTCAAGTTTTTTAGAAGTGATAAATGTGATTATATTTCTTTAAATGTTTGATAAAAAATATGAGAATAACAGTGTTGAAGCTTGTCTAGTTGGAAATTACTGGCTCAAAGATTATATACATAGAAAATATATTTGAGCCTTTTTTTAATGAGTGCAAGCTAGTCAGAATAGATGCACTAGTTACAATCCAGATGTTGTCTAATACATGAATCTTTTAAAAATGTGTTTAATAACTAATAAAAATATAAGGAACAAAATGCTAAATTATATTTGAAAATGTATTAGTTTACAGGTTTGTATTGCCTAATGCAGCCATTAGTCTTGCAGATTACTGCAAATATATTTGCCAATTTATAAATTGAAAATAAAAATTTTAGTTAAATAGTCTAAACTAAAGTTCTACCAAGTACAAAAGTTAGTCAGTATTTGAGTTTGAAGTTTAATAAGAATGATCGACAGGATATTCACACTACTTCTACTGACTATATAGCTATTATTGTATTATACACAAGCAAATAAAAGTTATTTTTAACATGAAATTTAACTTGTGACTTGTTAAGCAAGACAAAAGAATTTGTTTGTTTCTTTAAATGTTAAAAAAATTCAAGTAATGTATTCAACCCTGTAGTATGTTACAATGAAATGTTAATCATGTTAATACTGTACTTATTTGTTAAAAGTTGTTTCACACTAATCTCACCAGTTGCATCTGCACCAACAATTTGTAAAAATTTACATTCTGTTACAGTTTCAAAATTAGGTCCAACCATCATACTGTAAACACCTTCCCGGATGAAATCTCCATATCCCATTTCTTTGGCAACAGCCAAGGCCAGTTTGCAATTTCAGATCATATGCCTTGGACATTGCAGGAAATGGGCCATATCTGTAAGCAGTTGTTTAAAAATCCACATAAATATAATTGAAATACTGATTATTAACACAAAACTTGATAAACTATGTAATAGAAAATTAATGTAAATAGAAGTGATAATTTTTTCTACATTGATTAATTATTAGCAAATACCAGAATCATCATGCAGATTAATAAAACAATTATTTATTAATCTTTATTATTTTGTTCAGAAATTTTTTTTATGGTCTCTTCAATTATGAAAACTAACTAACATCTAAACAAAACCATTCAAAGTTGCTCCTTGTGAAGTATTAAAGTTATTTAGTTAATTTCATGTATAAAAAAAACTTTTCAGTGACAAAATTTTTAGAGGAATTACAATTACCTAGTATCATTAGGCCCCACAAGTGGATTAACACCAGCAAATCCAGCAAGATTCAAATGATCTTTTATGATCATGATATCTCCTACATTATAACTCGATTAATGCCTCCAGCGGCATTGGTGACAAACAATGTCTTTATACCCATCAAATGCATCACTCGAACTGGCAGAGTTGTCTATAATTTTTAAAAATTTCAAAGAATATTTTTTTATTGTTTATTTCAAAATGAAAAAAAAATAGAAAAAAATAAAGAATTAAATAATTCAAGCCAAAAAACCAATTTCAAATGAAAAAATCATATTAACTGAATATTATAACCTTTTTGTGCAGTATCCTTCATAACAGTGGGATCTTCCTTGCATTAGAACTACATTTTTACCACTCAAGGTACCGAATACAAGTTTTCCTTCATGTCCTGGAACTATTTAATAAAATAAAATTTCTCCATTAAACCAAACATTATTTATGAGCTCTCTCTTTTTTTTTTTAATAGAAATAAACAGGTTCATAGTTAACTACATAAATGTTGACTTTCCATTATGTTAAAATAATACAAATTAAATGTTTTGTTTGAAATGAATGAAATCAACCTGTGCTAACTGGAAAGCCTGTAATTTCACCATACGGGATTACTTCTTTATCTTCTACCAAATCTGCAAGTTTCCCAAACCAGAACCACATATAATACCCAGAACTGGACGACTTTTCACTCTGCCTAGAATATTTTGGGCAATAGATTGGCTTCTTCATATGTATAGCTGAAAAAAATTCGGCAGTGCATTAAGAATCTGTAAGATTAATTGGCATACTAACTAAGTAGCCTTCATATTAATATGTATTCACTGAATGACTGACTTGGCTAAAAAATTAAAATGAATTTTTATGGATGTATTTATACTAATTTATAAACAATATCATGGTATTATAATATATATATATATATATATATATATATATATATATATATATATATATGAGTACTGAGTCTACTAGTAGTAACATACTACAACTAGTAACTAGTATAGTTATGTTATGTCTTTTAGTACTAGTTTAGCTGTTACTTACTGTCCCATTCACATGTTAATAAACAGTATGATAAGATAATATTCAAATGAATGATAATATTAGAACAACTCGTGAGTCGGGTGCCATAATATTACTATTAATTAGTAGACTAGTATTGTAACTATTTTATTACCGCTAAATCATTTAGTAAATGCAAAAAATAAAAAAAAAAGAAAAACGTAAAAATCTTGTATTTAATATTAAAAATATAATTGTCCTGCTGAATCTTCAACTTTTGTTAACAGTATATCTGAGAAAATAGTAGCTTTCATTACTAACTACTTTCAGTAACACGATGACTACTTTAATGTCTTTAATTCTTTAAAACCTTAATTTAAACAGCCTGTTCAGCTGTTTTAGCCTTAAAGTTTAACATTACTTTAAATTACTATGAATGATAGTAAACTTTCACTAAAAAATATATATTGAAACCTTACACTTACAGCAGGGGTTTCGATCACTGGATAATCAAATAAATGAAAGCTATAACCATACATATATATCACTCTTAAAACACGATAATATAGTTATAGTAAATCATATTAAAAAGAAATTTATACCTATTTTTCTGACTGCTAGAATCCATGTTTTTTCTGAAAGTACACAGCTTTTCTTTGCTTTACAACTAATTCTACCACCTTTGTCCCGAACACAGCTGATATGCGTTGACACACTTGTGGCTAGAACGCATAGTGAACGATAATGTTTGCCTAGACATAATTGACATAATTTCTAGCCCATTTTTGGGGAAAAAAAGTGTCAGTTTTAGCAGTGAAAGCGTAGGTTTTAAATGAGCGTGGGGAAAGATATTTTGTATTAGCAGAAAGCAGAACCGATGTGTTGTAGGCACTAGTAGGCAGGGTATGCTATTGGTCTGTCCAGGAACCATAGTTGCCTGGTGGCGTCTACCTCTTGCAAAAGCAAGAGGTTGTCGTTTTCTTCCAGCTGGTCATCTTTCAGTTTTATTCAAGAGCGCCATTTGAGTCTGTCAGATGCGGCAGTCTCAAACAGCACAGGTTTCGTATGACTACCCATCCATCAATCCACTTCTGACAGCCCATCCACCTATCAACTTATACCTACTCATCCATCTAACCACTTATAACCACTCATCCATCTATCAACTTATACCCATCCATCTATCATTACCCACCCATCCATCTATCCACTTATGACCCATCCATCTAACCACTTATGACAGCCCATCCATCTAACCACTTATAACCAACCATCCATCTAACCACTTATAACCACCCATCCATCTAACCACTTATAACCACTCATCCATCTATCAACTTATAACTAACCTTATGACAAATGTACATATAGAATAAAACAGTTTTTGCATTCTTTTTATTTTGTTCACCAACTATCCATCGATGGGTGTCACTTCAAAAACCTAAATGGAAACTTTCCATTGAACAGAATGTAAATTGAATTTATTAGATGGTAAACTGCTGATTCGACTTTGCTAGATTAAACCCATTCCCCTTAAGTGATCGTGCCCCCCATCCATTTCATTTCATTCTTATCAGTGGCGTAGCGAGTTTAACTCGCGCACGTGGCCCAATACCTTTAGCGCCCTCCCCCATTCGAAAACAATATAATATTATATGTAAAATATACCATTTGGCATCCCTTTGTTAGTAGCGCCCGGGGCACGATGTCCCTTGGCCACCACCCCCACGCCACTGATTCTTGTACAAAATGTAAATGAAGATCTTAAAAATGCTTGCCTAAATGAATGCGATATCAAACAAAAAAATATTTATTAAATTACACATACAATACAATTTGGCTTAAAAACGTTGTCTCTGTAATGTATTGATCTATAACAGCTAGATAACATCACTAGATGAGGGTGTTATACAAGTGTGAGTAACAGTTTGTAATGCATATTCTATTTTCCTGTGGTAAGCTTTAAACCAGGCTTGCGGAGCCGGAGCCGAGAGCCGCTACTTTACTTTGGGCGGAGCCAGAGCCGAAAAATCTGACGGCTCCACGGCTCTAAGTGTTTTTACAGCAGAATTTTTTTAGCTTTAAAATTCCAAATTTGTTTGATTGTTTGCCTCCTACAATTTGAAATGTCATTTTTACGAACGCCACAACAGTAACAGCGTTAAAATGATAGCGTGCATCCACATCACCACAAGAAATCTTTAATGGGGAAACGTTTTGTGTTCGTTTTAAATCTTGTTTACCCTCCGAAAATTTTTTAATGGCATGTTATTTTGTTATATATTAATTTAAAACAGTTTTATTTCATAGAATAATTGTATCAATCATTTAAAATAAATTTTTACTACGACTACAAAATAGAATGCGTCATTTTGTATTATTATTTGACCGCGAATTTGTAATAGACTAAAAACAAAATGGTCGCTTTCTGTATTTAACAATTTTATTATAAACAGAATATGTGAAATAGAGTAGATACATTTATAAGGCTGTGGCTATACGGACCCGGGTCCGAATAAAATCCGATTGTTATTCGGACCCGTGGCAAATATGCACTAAGCTTAGCTATATTTAAACTTTATTAGACGGAACCCGAAAAAATAATAATACAGAGTCCGCTTAGTGGAACCCTAGACACTGAGTAACGATTAAATCATACAATTCAAACAATTATAAACAAAAACAATAATAAAGTCTATGTATAGCTAAGCTAAGTGCATATTTGTCACGGGTCCGAATAACAATCAGACTTTATTGGGACGGGGTCCGAATAAAAATCGGAGTTTATTGGTACCCGGGTCCGAATAGTCACTTCGAATTTATAAGTAATAAATATAAATACTGAAGTCTTTAAAATATTTTAAATAATGTATCATTTTACTATTTGCTAATTTGATCATTGAAATAACTTTTATTACTTATGAAAATGGCGACTAGTGAAACCTCGGTCGAAAATAATGATATGATTCTGGATGCACTGAAATGGTTTGTTTTTAGCAACTAGTATATATATATAGGCCTACACACTTTATTTTATCCTTACTTATTATTACGTAAAAAACACGACTGGAATGGTTCATTGCCATGAAAATAGATTATAACCAAAACATTTTGTAATCTACCAGGCCCTGGTGAATGTTGGTTAAAAGTCTCCCCAATACACCCAACTTTCAATGGGTACCTGACTTAGTGTTGAGGAACTAAAAGCGACTGGGCTGTGTGCTAGCCTGACAATATGCCGCGGTTTCAGAAAAAGATGAAATATACATATGTCCCGATGGTCAGTAAGGGCTAACAGAACTTTTGACTTTACATCTCATTTTGAACTTGTTCAATCATACAATGGGTATTTCTAACAATTAAAAAAAACAACTCAATGATTTCTGAGAAGGAAAAAATATTTTCACACATGAAACAGGAGTGCGCGATATTTCAAGGTGTGGAGTCTTTGATGAGCCATACTACCAAACGGCTATTAGACTTTCACTTGCTGATGAGCCATACTACCAAACAGCTATTAGACTTTCACTTGCTGATGAGCCATAATTTTTTCTTTTTTTTTTTTCCTTCGATAGTGAACTCGACTCGCATGCAAAGGGTACATGGTTCAATGCCTGGTAAAGCCAATAATATTCGCCGCTGACTTGGCGAGGGAGAAGAGATGGGCGCCTCCAAGTCTATAAGCCCACAGAAAGGACGTTTGAAAGTACAATTGTTGATGTGTCCATTCGTTCCCCCAACCAGGCCCGTATCCAGGTCAAAGTCAGCAAAGGGGCACCAATACCCAGCAAGGGGGGCATCTTTACTTTTTCTTTCTTTTTTCCTCTTTTCTTCTTTTTCAGTGGGGGGGTGGGGGCACTCCACACCTAGCCGGGGGGGGGGCGCACGGCCCCCAGTGCCCCCTGGCTACGGGGCTGCCCCCAACTACCACGTCCTATAAGGGAATTGGAGAAAAAAAAGACTTTGGTGTTTAACTTGTATTAGAAGACTATGTGGCGCTAACAATTTAATTGTACATTTTTTAAACGTTAATTTATACTGAGATAGGCGTTGCTTTTTTAAACTAGGTTGGATAAGCATTGACCAGAACCGTTCTTAGGTATTTCGGACCCCTAGACATATACTTCTAAATATATTTGGGGCTCATTGTTGGCAAAAATACCTGTAGAGGTGCCCATTTTAGCATCGGACTTATCTAGAAATACTCTATGAGGGTTCCCGTGTGTTACACTGGAGTCCTAAGCTGTCACATAGTTTGCCCCATAGATATATAAGATATATAAGACCTATATATATATCTATGGTTTGCCCAGCCTTAGAAAGACAATGTATGTAAACAATCGTAAAATCAATGAATGAGACATATTTCTACTCTATTCGTTTATGAATGATGAAAGTGCGGTCAATGAAGAGTACTATACTGTCTCTCTCTGTCTACACCAAGAACAAATGAGTCACGTGAGCCAAGGAAACGATCTCTTGCAGTTTTTGTTCTGCGACCAACTAGCCCATTCAAATCGATACTTCCAGTCGCAAGAAGAGCAGACATTCCAGACGATACATCTATCTGATTACCTTCAATACTTCATTCATCCACACCTTGCTCTTCAAATACTGACTTGACTTCATTTTGGTTTCGTTGGCCTGATATATCTGCATTTAAATGTGAGTAAGATTATTTTTTTTTATTTTTATGAGGTGGAGCGTGTAAAAAACAAAACAAACAACAACGACCTAAAACAAATGTTTGTATTCTCCTTGAGTCCAACAGTTATAAATAAAACTGTAATGAAATAACTATAACTTGTAAAATGTAAGTATTGTTTCTTTTTTTAAAATTAGTTGTCGTCGAATTCACCAACAGAGTATCGATAACATTTTACTACTTTAACTTCACCAACAGAGTATCGATAACATTTTACTACTTTAACTTCACCAACAGAGTATTGATAACATTTTAATACTTTAAGTTCACCAACAGAGTATCGATAACGTATTAATACTTTAACTTCACCAACAGAGTATCGATAACATGTTGATACTTTAACTTCACCAACAGAGTATCGATAACATGTTAATACTTCAATACATTTCTTACTAAGACCTGGAGGGGGCAGAGTTAACTTTTGTCACTTGCGTACCGATTTCTCGGAGGATCTGAAAAAACAAAACATTAACAGCAGTAAATTTTTTTCCCTGTCTCTTTTATTAAATGGGCCAATATTTGCTGATGCGCTCGGGGCCCCAACCAATCTTAATCTGCTTCAGAAGAAATATTAAAATACTTACAATAACATGCCATGTAGGCATTAAATATAGGCAACAAATATAAGCAATACATATAAACAATACATATAAGCAATAAATATATATATATTCTTGTAGATTTCTCAGTTTCCAAAACTGAGTTTCTTGTTGTATATAACATCGTTTTAAAAAATTGATAAAAATCATATACATCGAAAAACAATTTTTATTCGCAGTTTTTTATCCTTAGTACTTGTTGTAACTTGTTTGAAAACTTAGGTACATAAAAATGAAACTTTTGTTTTAATTTATGAAACTTTTGTTTTAATTTATGAAACTTTTGTCTCTTATCGACCATCAATATTCCCCAAAGAAAATTTTGTTTACACATAATATGTACACTATTGTACACGGTCTAGTCCGGAACATTTCTGGTCAGACGACTAAATCGATATTATTGCCATTGACAAACTATTGGATTCCTTTCTCTATTGGTTTCAAATCTTTACGAATAGTTCACCGTCAGTAAAGATTTCCGGTAAGTACTTGAAAGGTCTTTCGGTTCAATTGAAGGAGAATTCGCGCGTTTTTAGTGAACACGGCCGACTAGATCAGGCAGTGGAGGCCATCTAGTGTTGTTTTAGTCCCAGGTCATAGTTTAGTTTCAGTTTTTATTTCGTTTTTTCTGTAATAATTTCAGTTTTCGTCTAGTTTTAGTCTTGCTGCTAAAGTTAGTTTTAGTTTTAGTTCTTGTTGACGAAAAGTCAACATTTTCGTCAACGAAGGTTTTAGTTTTAGTTTTCGTCAACGAAAGCAACACTAGGGCCATCCATAGCAAGTGAAATTCTAACTAATAGCCGTTTGGTAGTATGGCTCATCAGCTAGTGCAACTTTCTTATTGACCACAATAAGTTATATACATGTATTTTGATAACACTGTTATTGATCACACTAGGTTACATATTTTAATAATACTTTTATTAACAACCATCAAAAAGATCTTAACTTTATCAGTTTCGTTTCAATCATGCCGAACTTAAATTGTACTCCGGCACGTCTACCAGTCTAGTGGAGGAGTGCAGTGGGGTAGCCAGCTTAACTCGCCCCCGGGGCACAATACCTTTTAATACCTTTTCAGCGCCCCCCCTCCATTTGAAAACCATATAATATTATAAGTAAAATATACAATTTTGCACCCCTTTGTGAGGAGCGCCTGGGGCATGATACCCTCTTGCCCACCCCCGCTACGCCTCTGCAGGAGTGCACAACATGCGACAGTGGGGGGTGGTTAATGGCGGGCCTGAAAAAACTGGTGCGGCAATGTCCCCTCCCCCCACCCCCCCATACAAAGGTTTTCTGATTAAAGGGTGTTTTTTGTGTGTTTTTTGTGTGTTTTTTGTGTGTTTTTTGTGTGTTTTTTGTGTGTTTTTTGTGTGTTTTTTGTGTGTTTTTCGTGTGTTTTTCGTGTGTTTTTCGTGTGTTTTTTGTGTGTTTTTTGTGTGTTTTTTGTGTGTTTTGTGTGTGTTTTTTGTGTGTTTTTCGTGTGTTTTTCGTGTGTTTTTCGTGTGTTTTTTGTGTGTTTTTCGTGTGTTTTTCGTGTGTTTTTCGTGTGTTTTTTGTGTGTTTTTGTGTGTTTTTGTGTGTTTTTTGTGTGTTTTTCGTGTGTTTTTCGTGTGTTTTTCGTGTGTTTTTTGTGTGTTTTTCGTGTGTTTTTGTGTGTTTTTTGTGTGTTTTTCGTGTGTTTTTCGTGTGTTTTTCGTGTGTTTTTTGTGTGTTTTTCGTGTGTTTTTCGTGTGTTTTTTGTGTGTTTTTGTGTGTTTTTTGTGTGTTTTTCGTGTGTTTTTCGTGCGTTTTTCGTGTGTTTTTCGTGTGTTTTTGTGTGTTTTTTGTGTTTTTCGTGTGTTTTTCGTGTGTTTTTCGTGTGTTTTTCGTGTGTTTTTTGTGTGTTTTTTGTGTGTTTTTTTTGTGTTTTTTGTGTGTTTTTTTTGTGTTTTTTGTGTGTTTTTTGTGTTTTTTCTTTTGACTCAAATTTGTCAACCACGATTATTCATAGCGATTATTATTCCACACCCCCACACCTCCCTACCACATGTTTACAAGACAAAACTGGACAGAGGACATACGAGAACTTCACGCAAACACGCCCTAAGGTTCACTACTATGGCATCACAAATGTCATTTTGGTCAACAATATTGGAAACTCGTTGTAACGCGTTCTACTTGAAACAATGACACTATTGGAAACTCGTTGTAACGCGTTCTACTTGAAACAATGACAGTATTGGAAATTGCCCATACAACTGTCTACGTCTGTCGTCTGATGCCGAAACCTGATGGCAAAAAAAAAATGTCAATAAACACCACATAGACAAACATCAAATGACTTTGTGCTACTAGAGAAGGGACCTTTTTTTTTTGGTACTTTTTAATTGACTTAAGATTCTGACTATTGTCAAGAAATAAATGTATATTTTTTATTAAACAAACAACCAGCGGCGTAGCGTGGGTATCGGCCGGCCAGGGCGGAAGACGATTTTGCCGCTCTCTCATTTAGGTATTTCAATTTAATCTATAGGCCTACATTTTGCCGCCCCCCCCTAAAAAGTAATAAAAAGTGCCACCCGGTGCGAACCCCCCCCCCACGGTACGCCACTGCAAACAACAAACTATGGACCAGTGCTGTTATCATTATCACTTTTCAAGTTATCAACAAATCATTCTATTTATTTCTTCAACGGACAAAAGGCTAAAAAAAAACACCTTTGAAGTATTTCGCTAATTAACTATTTACACACAAACATATTTATATGTTTTGCGCAATGAACGAAATTAATAAAATTTTTTTTTGTAAAAACTCATGCTTACACAAATACACTTGTGTATTTTTATGTAATAGTATAAATTAGGGTTTCTTATTTTCATAAGGTTTGCATTTCCCAGGATGCCGGGACAAAAATGGTTCTCAAACCAGAATCCCGGGAAATCAAATTTAAGAGGAATTAAAAATTAACTGACTAAATATTTTTTTTACAATGTTTTATTAGATAATTTATATATAACATCCCTGTAATATGGGACAGATGGCAGAGTGGTGTAGATGTTCGACTGTCGACGTGAGAGTCCTAGGTTCGATCGGTGTGAACCTTGGGGATTTTTCCAGGTGAAATTTGGTGTAAGTCCCACAAGTCCACCCAGCTTTAAATGTGAACCTGACAATCAGTTGAGGAAGTAAAGGTGGTTGTGCGTTGTGCTAACCACAAAATCAATTAATATGCCATGATTATAGAAACAGAAGAACTATACACTTCATCTGCCCCGATGGCTTTTTATTTCTAATGGAACTTTACTATCCCTGTAATGACGAAAAAAGCTTGCGTATTGCACGGAAAATATCCACAGACAAAAAAAATGTCCAGTTTTATTTAAGATGAGAATGCTATCTTTAAAAGACGTATTTGTGCAATTGTTTAGACAACCGAGAGAGTGTTAAATGAGAATCAACAACATTAATTCATTTAATAAAATGAATTTTACCGACTAATGATATATCGATAACATGTACCTTGTACTTATCATACTTTTACACCGGACAACGCCCCTGTCCCATTCCATTCAGTACATACAAATGTGTACAGCTAACAACAAATGTGTACAGCTAACAACAAATGTGTACAGCTAACAACAAATGTGTACACTAACAACAAATGTGTACATGTTACGTTAAGAATTCACCCCCCCATGTAATATTAATTACAAATTTATTAATCCTGAGTTTGCGCACCGCACTATGAAGTGTGAGGTGTAATATTTAGATTGGTTGCTTTTGACGTCACAGGGAGATAGTAGTTGACTTAGAGACGAAACTTGATAAAGGGACATTTTTGTTAGAGATCTAATTCGAGGTAGTTATTGATTTTGATTTAGACTAAGAAATAATAGTTCATTAAATACTTAACACGACAGCGTCTTATCATTCAACATGTTTGTTACCTTAATGTCGTTGTAAATAAATGTATCAATAATTCGAGCCATGCAGTTAAGACTCTTATTTGATGAAGTGTTATGAACATTGGTGTTAACATGGCAGTCTTCACCATGAGACCATACGCCTCCAAGTCTGTGCCATTCATCAACATCCAGAATATATCATCATTTCAATATTAACAGTTCCTTACAACCCTGACACTAAGTGTTGTAAAATAAATAGTAAAGAAGTAACGCGACATTTGGCGAGCCTGCCCAAAGAGCCACTGAATCTTCCGAGACGTTGCCGACGCAGTCACCACTTAAGTCCTCAGGAGCCACACCGGCTCATACAGTCAACGAAAGCCACACCGACCCACACCAGTACAGCGGACCACGGCCCATACAGTCAACGAAAGCCACACCGACCCACACCAGTACAGCGGACCACGGCCCATACAGTCAACGAAAGCCACACCGACCCACACCAGTACAGCGGACCACGGCCCATACAGTCAACGAAAGCCACACCGACCCACACCAGTACAGCGGACCACGGCCCATACAGTCAACGAAAGCCACACCGACCCACACCAGTACAGCGGACCAAACAGAGAGTGAGACAGTCAGTCTGCGAGGATCCGTGAAATATCAGATAAGTTTCAATTTTCTCTTAGTGCACTATCAAATGTCTCGTTTATGTTGAATCTTTCTAAATATTTTGTTAGTAGTCTCCCCATGAGCACATCTTTGTTACTTGTGTAACAGAGTGGCAAATCGGTGCTCGGAGAGATTGCATTACATTTATTTGTTTGATTATTCCTGTACAGTTTTGTATATGTGACAGTATTGTTTTATTTGTTGGTACTATCAGTTACTCTGCCTTGTGTCTTGTATACTTTGTATTGTATTTGTACCCAGAATTTTTCTTTCGTTCGTTTAATTAAATAGTGTTTATTGCGATTAGTTTAGAAACCTTATGTTGAACTGTGCCAGTAAGAAACATTGTGTTGAACTGTGCCAGTAAGAAACATTGTGTTGGGCTGTGCCGGTAAGAAACATTGTGTTGAACTGTGCCAGTAAGAAACATTGTGTTGAACTGTGCCGGTAAGAAACATTGTGTTGAGCTGTACCAGTAAGAAACATTGTGTTGAACTGTGCCGGTAAGAAACATTGTATTGAACTGTGCCAGTAAGAAACATTGTGTTGGGCTGTGCCGGTAAGAAACATTGTGTTGAACTGTGCCAGTAAGAAACATTGTGTTGAACTGTGCCGGTAAGAAACATTGTGTTGAACTGTACCTTAATGTCGTTGTAAATAAATGTATCAATAATTCGAGCCATGCAGTTAAGACTCTTATTTGATGAAGTGTTATGAACATTGGTGTTAACATGGCAGTCTTCACCATGAGACCATACGCCTCCAAGTCTGTGCCATTCATCAACATCCAGAATATATCATCATTTCAATATTAACAGTTCCTTACAACCCTGACACTAAGTGTTGTAAAATAAATAGTAAAGAAGTAACGCGACATTTGGCGAGCCTGCCCAAAGAGCCACTGAATCTTCCACACCGGCTCATACAGTCAACGAAAGCCACACCGACCCACACCAGTACAGCGGACCACGGCCCATACAGTCAACGAAAGCCACACCGACCCACACCAGTACAGCGGACCACGGCCCATACAGTCAACGAAAGCCACACCGACCCACACCAGTACAGCGGACCACGGCCCATACAGTCAACGAAAGCCACACCGACCCACACCAGTACAGCGGACCACGGCCCATACAGTCAACGAAAGCCACACCGACCCACACCAGTACAGCGGACCAAACAGAGAGTGAGACAGTCAGTCTGCGAGGATCCGTGAAATATCAGATAAGTTTCAATTTTCTCTTAGTGCACTATCAAATGTCTCGTTTATGTTGAATCTTTCTAAATATTTTGTTAGTAGTCTCCCCATGAGCACATCTTTGTTACTTGTGTAACAGAGTGGCAAATCGGTGCTCGGAGAGATTGCATTACATTTATTTGTTTGATTATTCCTGTACAGTTTTGTATATGTGACAGTATTGTTTTATTTGTTGGTACTATCAGTTACTCTGCCTTGTGTCTTGTATACTTTGTATTGTATTTGTACCCAGAATTTTTCTTTCGTTCGTTTAATTAAATAGTGTTTATTGCGATTAGTTTAGAAACCTTATGTTGAACTGTGCCAGTAAGAAACATTGTGTTGAACTGTGCCAGTAAGAAACATTGTGTTCGGCTGTGCCGGTAAGAAACATTGTGTTGAACTGTGCCAGTAAGAAACATTGTGTTGAACTGTGCCGGTAAGAAACATTGTGTTGAGCTGTACCAGTAAGAAACATTGTGTTGAACTGTGCCGGTAAGAAACATTGTATTGAACTGTGCCAGTAAGAAACATTGTGTTGGGCTGTGCCGGTAAGAAACATTGTGTTGAACTGTGCCAGTAAGAAACATTGTGTTGAACTGTGCCGGTAAGAAACATTGTGTTGAACTGTACCAGTAAGAAACATTGTGTTGGACTGTACCAGTAAGAAACATTGTGTTGAACTGTGCCAGTAAGAAACATTGTGTTGAACTGTGCCAGTAAGAAACCTTGTGTTGAACTGTACCAGTAAGAAACCTTGTGTTGAACTGTACCAGTGTAGCATATTTAGATCGTAGCCTATCTACGTATAGAAAAATGTCATCATTCGAACATTTCGTGTCACTAGGACAATCATTAGGGATAGAGCCAAAGAAATTAGAGAAATGGGCGCAGGATAGAGTAGATAATGAACAGGCTAGGGTAGAAAAAGAAAAGTCCTACAAAATTACACAAACCCAATTAAAAATCAAAGAATTAGAGCTAGAGAAATATTTAAGGAATAGCCAGTGCAATAACCCCAACCCTCCACCGCCAATCACCCCACAATCAATTATAGACCATAGTCTTCCCAACAGAATAGCCCAAGATAAATGTCACATATTTGACGAGACAAAGACGACAGTAGACCACGAAGAACTGATGGCAGGTTTCCATGTATTTGAAAGGACGAATGAAGAAATTATGTGCAAGGCTACTAAGATAATGCAGGCAGAAAGAGAGAAACATGATATAAATAATATACAAGAAGAAAATGAGAAGCTACGACTAGAAAATAAACGACTTAAATCAGAGAAAGATATGTTGCAGGCTGAATTGAATAGATTGAACTTGGAGAAAGACACACATAGTAAACTAAAGACTAGCAGTTCTTTAGAAGGCCTACCACTTAGGGTGGATGCAATAGAAAAACTATTGAACTTACTTATTAAGAAAATAGAGGTAGAATCACCAGTGGTTGTAAACAAAGGAGATACAGACGCTAACTATGGACAAATACGTAACAGCGCTATACACAGAAGTAAAGATGATAAAGTAATGCAACCAGTGAATAGAGAAAGAGAACACATAAATAAAGAAATAAACAGGTCTAAATTTATTAGAAAGATGTCTCCAGTTATGGATCCCATTAGTAAACAAAGTAACCAGGTAACACAACGGAAAACAGCATTTCAAGGGAGTTTTAAACATGTAGCTAATCAAAGTCAGTCAGTGGGAGAAGATGAACAATGGCAGAGAATTCGATTTACAGGAAAAAATCACAATACATATAGAATAATAGTCGTTAGGAGGAACGATAGCTACAATAGCGATATGCCCATAGAACGTGTTAGGACAGACAGAGGTGATTATGAAATTAGACGACAATTTAATGAAAAAAGGGAAATGTTGCGAAAAAGAGAATTTGTTGAAGAGTAGACAAATGAAGACACAGTGTAGACATGGTACGAATGACGTGTTTTTGTATAGGGGTAGATACGACCCACGACATCATGATGGTAGAAGAATAAACTACACTTGCCGAGGGGATGATAGTCGAAGTTACTGCTATAGAAATATGGGTAAAAATGTATATGATAGGCGAAGGGTAGAGCATTGCTTTAGGCCTCATTACCCTGATCAGTGTTTCGCTTCTAAGTCAGTACCAAGAAATAATCGGGTGGATAACGACTTTTATCAAATGAAAAAACCTAGATATGGGTTATTTCAAGGCAGGGAGAGAAATTTGAATTGCAACTGGAGGGAGCATATGGTAAAATAGCTCCTGGGCCACTTGACAGACTTTTTCCATACGTACCAGTAGAGTATAAAAGTAGGTGTAAATAATTTATACAAAGATAATGCCGTAGTTTAGATGATACCTCATCCCTTTAAGTGAGACGTAAATGTTGCCAAGATACTGAGGTTTAGAAAGAGTTTTATAGATTAAATGCGTGACGAAACAAGGTAAGTGATATAGGGAACTATAGGTAGTAACTGAATTAAGTAAGATCAGTTAGGGCCAGAAGGATGCACGGTAAGTCTAGTTGTGTTGTTTGTTTGACTAAGTGCACTAAGAGTAATAAGCCCAACATTTTTTTCCCTCGTAAACGTAAGCAAAATTTTCCCATTCTAGAAATCGAGTAGTTTTTCACAGACTGACCACAGCCTTCAAAAGTTACTACGCGTCTCTCACCACGCCAGAGACGAACAACGGTCCACCATACAGCAGAACAGTGCTGAGAGTCAAGAGTTATTGTTCACCCTTGAAAACAGTGACCTGTTGACCACCTCAGTCGATCAGACATCGCAAGCAGTACCAGCCCGTCAAGGAAAGAAAAGGAAAACTATGAACTAAATAACATGTTTTTGTTTTCTCTTTTCTCTTCCCAATTCTAATTTTAGTCATTGATATCATATTATCATATTATATTTTTTTTTTGTTTTGTCTATTTCTCATTTCCTTCTCAATTTGAATTTTATTGATTGATGTCATGTGTATTATGTGTACATTTATATGCCTAGATGTGTCTAATATTTTTTGATGTTTGATGACGTGCCTAGAACATAGTGCTTTTAGCTAGATATAGTATAAAATGTTTTGTTTGTTTCGTAACACGAAACTTGAGATGAACGGAGGTGTTACGTTAAGAATTCACCCCCCATGTAATATTAATTACAAATTTATTAATCCTGAGTTTGCGCACCGCACTATGAAGTGTGAGGTGTAATATTTAGATTGGTTGCTTTTGACGTCACAGGGAGATAGTAGTTGACTTAGAGACGAAACTTGATAAAGGGACATTTTTGTTAGAGATCTAATTCGAGGTAGTTATTGATTTTGATTTAGACTAAGAAATAATAGTTCATTAAATACTTAACACGACAGCGTCTTATCATTCAACATGTTTGTTACCTTAATGTCGTTGTAAATAAATGTATCAATAATTCGAGCCATGCAGTTAAGACTCTTATTTGATGAAGTGTTATGAACATTGGTGTTAACATGGCAGTCTTCACCATGAGACCATACGCCTCCAAGTCTGTGCCATTCATCAACATCCAGAATATATCATCATTTCAATATTAACAGTTCCTTACAACCCTGACACTAAGTGTTGTAAAATAAATAGTAAAGAAATAACGCGACAGTACAGCTAGCAACAAATGTGTTCAGCTAACAACAAATGTGTACAGCTAACAACAAATGTGTTCAGCTAACATCAAATGTGTACAGCTAACAATAAATGTGTACAGCTAACAACAAATGTGTTCAGCTAACAACAAATGTGTACAGCTAACAACAAATGTGTTCAGCTAACATCAAATGTGTACAGCTAACAACAAATGTGTTCAGCTAACAACAAATGTGTACAGCTAACAACAAATGTGTTCAGCTAACAACAAATGTGTACAGCTAACAACAAATGTGTTCAGCTAACAACAAATGTGCACAGCTAACAACAAATGTGTACAGCTAACAACAAATGTGTACAGCTAACAACAAATGTGTTCAGCTAACAATAAATGTGTACAGCTAACAACAAATGTGTTCAGCTAACAACAAATGTGTACAGCTAACAACTAATGTGTACAGCTAACAACAATTGTGTACAGCTAACAACAAATGTGTACAGCTAACAACAAATGTGTTCAGCTAACAACAAATGTGTACAGCTAACAACAAATGTGTTCAGCTAACAATAAATGTGTACAGCTAACAACAAATGTGTTCAGCTAACAACAAATGTGTACAGCTAACAACTAATGTGTACAGCTAACAACAAATGTGTTCAACAGTTTAAGAATGTGTGTTAGAACTGATTGTTTGATTAAGTGGTAGGCCATTCGTTGAGAAAAAACAAGAGGCGCGCCCCCCCCCACCCCGCCTGCACTAAGGTCAGTTTTACAGTGATACATTCACAGTGTAGGTCAGTTTTAGAGTGATACATTCACAGTGTAGGTCAGTTTTACAGTGATACTTTCACAGTGTAGGTCAGTTTTAGAGTGATACATTCACAGTGTAGGTCAGTTTTACAGTGATACTTTCACAGTGTAGGTCAGTTTTACAGTGATACTTTCACAGTGTAGGTCAGTTTTAGAGTGATACATTCACAGTGTAGGTCAGTTTTACAGTGATACTTTCACAGTGTAGGTCAGTTTTAGAGTGATACATTCACAGTGTAGGTCAGTTTTAGAGTGATACATTCACAGTGTAGGTCAGTTTTAGAGTGATACATTCACAGTGTAGGTCAGTTTTAGAGTGATACATTCACAGTGTAGGTCAGTTTTACAGTGATACTTTCACAGTGTAGGTCAGTTTTACAGTGATACTTTCACAGTGTAGGTCAGCTTTAGAGTGATACATTCACAGTGTAGGTCAGTTTTACAGTGATACTTTCACAGTGTAGGTCAGTTTTAGAGTGATACATTCACAGTGTAGGTCAGTTTTAGAGCAATGTATCCACAGTGTAAGTCAGTTTTAGAGCGACGTATCCACAGTGTAGGTCAGATTTATAGCGAAGTATCCACAGTGTAGGTCAGTTTTAGAGCGACGTATCCACAGTGTAGGTCAGTTTTAGAGCGACGTATCCACAGTGTAGGTCTGATTTATAGCGACGTATCCACAGTGTAGGTCAGTTTTAGAGCGACGTATCCACAGTGTAGGTCAGTTTTAGAGCGACGTATCCACAGTGTAGGTCAGTTTTAGAGCAATGTATCCACAGTGTAGGTCAGTTTTAGAGCGACGTATCCACAGTGTAGGTCAGTTTTAGAGCGACGTATCCACAGTGTAGGTCAGTTTTAGAGCGACGTATCCACAGTGTAGGTCAGTTTTAGAGCGATGTATCCACAGATTAGGTCAGTTTTAGAGCGATGTATCCACAGATTAGGTCAGTTTTAGAGCGACGTATCCACAGTGTAGGTCGATTTTTCTTCTATATATTAATAATGAATGAAACGATTGTTTTTGTAGCCCATCTCGTTTTCTAGAAGTTAACCTTATTGTCAAGAAATATTCTAGTGTAAAGCACTGTAAATCAAAGTTAACCTTATTGTCAAGAAATAGTCTAGTGTAAAGCACTGTAAATCAAAGTTAACCTTATTGTCAAGAAATAGTCTAGTGTAAAGCACTGTAAATCAAAGTTAACCTTATGGTCAAGAAATATTCTAGTGTAAAGCACTGTAAATCAAAGTTAACCTTATTGTCAAGAAATAGTCTAGTGTAAAGCACTGTAAATCAAAGTTAACCTTATGGTCAAGAAATATTCCAGTGTAAAGCACTGTAAATCAAACTCCGCATCACAGCTTCTGTACGCCTGTGAATGTACAAAGTGTTTATGTTCTTTATTTTCACTGCTTAATTTAGATACATATAAATATAGATACATATAGATATATATATATAAATATCGATACATATGAAAAAAAATCAAAATCCTTGTCGCTTAAGGATAATGAAAAGTTTGTGCAAGATATTAAACTATTGTAAAATAAAAAAAAACTTATTAAATTTCATAAAAAAATGAGTTAAATTTTGAATTTCAATATTCCTTCCCGGGATATCCCGGAATAAGAGAAATTTCCCGGAGAGTGTTTAATGTGCTGACATTCGGTCGGGATCCCGCTATCCCGGGAGAGAAACCCTGTATAGATCTAAAGCTTCGTTACGTGTATTTGCGTCCTGATAAAATAAATTGAAATCGATATTAAAACTTACGACTTTTTATCGGGTTTTCCCATGAGATTTCTGTTTCGGTATGATTTGTATTGAGGGAATCAAATGAATTAATGTTATGTTACTAAATTTGGACTCAGTGCAGGTAAGAACATTATTCTTATAGTTTCAGTAGCTTCTGTCAAGTAAGAGAACAGTTTCTTGTTGGTTTTAATTCGTGATAAAGTGTCTAGTTTCTGAACCAAGTGAGTACCTACAGAATCTATGTATCATTTCGCCGGTCTGTATATATATATGTATCAATCTATCTAGCCCCTTCTCTTTCTTCTGCCGGTGTGTTTGTCCTTCTGTGTATCTATCGTTCATACTGTCCGTCAGTCTGCCTGTTCAATCAATAATGAATGAAATTTTAAAAAAAGTACCACAAACACGTTAAGTTAAACAATGAAGTACACAGACATGTTAAGTTAAACTGTGAAGTACACAAACACGTTAAGTTAAACAATGAAGTAGGCCTACACAGACATGTTAAGTTAAACAATGAAGTAGGCCTACACAGACATGTTAAGTTAAACAATGAAGTACACAGACACGTTAAGTTAAACAATGAAGTAGGCCTACACAGACATGTTAAGTTAAACAATGAAGTACACAGACACGTTAAGTTAAACAATGAAGTAGGCCTACACAGGCATGTTAAGTTAAACAATGAAGTACACAGACATGTTAAGTTAAACAATGAAGTACACAGACACGTTAAGTTAAACAATGAAGTAGGCCTACACAGACATGTTAAGTTAAACAATGAAGTAGGCCTACACAGACATGTTAAGTTAAACAATGAAGTACACAGACACGTTAAGTTAAACAATGAAGTACACAAACACGTTAAGTTAAACAATGAAGTACACAGACACGTTAAGTTAAACAATGAAGTACACAGACACGTTAAGTTAAACAATGAAGTACACAAGACACGTTAAGTTAAACAATGAAGTACACAAACACGTTAAGTTAAACAATGAAGTACACAAACACGTTAAGTTAAACAATGAAGTACACAGACACGTTAAGTTAAACAATGAAGTACACAGACACGTTAAGTTAAACAATGAAGTACACAAACACGTTAAGTTAAACAATGAAGTACACAGACACGTTAAGTTAAACAATGAAGTACACAAGACACGTTAAGTTAAACAATGAAGTACACAAACACGTTAAGTTAAACAATGAAGTAGGCCTACACAGACATGTTAAGTTAAACAATGAAGTACACAAACACGTTAAGTTAAACAATGAAGTACACAGACACGTTAAGTTAAACAATGAAGTAGGCCTACACAGACATGTTAAGTTAAACAATGAAGTACACAGACACGTTAAGTTAAAAAATGAAGTAGGCCTACACAGACATGTTAAGTTAAACAATGAAGTAGGCCTACACAGACATGTTAAGTTAAACAATGAAGTACACAGACACGTTAAGTTAAACAATGAAGTAGGCCTACACAGACATGTTAAGTTAAACAATGAAGTAGGCCTACACAGACATATTAAATTAAACAATGAAGTACACAGACATGTTAAGTTAAACAATGAAGTAGGCCTACACAGACATGTTAAGTTAAACAATGAAGTACACAGACACGTTAAGTTAAACAATGAAGTAGGCCTACACAGACATATTAAATTAAACAATGAAGTACACAGACATGTTAAGTTAAACAATGAAGTAGGCCTACACAGACATGTTAAGTTAAACAATGAAGTACACAGACATGTTAAGTTAAACAATGAAGTACACAGACACGTTAAGTTAAACAATGAAGTAGGCCTACACAGACATGTTAAGTTAAACAATGAAGTAGGCCTACACAGACATGTTAAGTTAAACAATGAAGTACACAGACACGTTAAGTTAAACAATGAAGTACACAAACACGTTAAGTTAAACAATGAAGTACACAGACACGTTAAGTTAAACAATGAAGTACGCAGACACGTTAAGTTAAACAATGAAGTACACAGACACGTTAAGTTAAACAATGAAGTACACAAACACGTTAAGTTAAACAATGAAGTACACAGACACGTTAAGTTAAACAATGAAGTACACAAGACACGTTAAGTTAAACAATGAAGTACACAAACACGTTAAGTTAAACAATGAAGTACACAAACACGTTAAGTTAAACAATGAAGTACACAGACACGTTAAGTTAAACAATGAAGTACACAAACACGTTAAGTTAAACAATGAAGTACACAAACACGTTAAGTTAAACAATGAAGTACACAAAAACGTTAAGTTAAACAATGAAGTACACAAACACGTTAAGTTAAACAATGAAGTACACAAACACGTTAAGTTAAACAATGAAGTACACAAACACGTTAAGTTAAACAATGAAGTACACAGACACGTTAAGTTAAACAATGAAGTACACAGACATGTTAAGTTAAACAATTCTAAACGAACACTAATGGACTAATTAGTTTTAACAAATTACTAAATGTCACATTTATTTAGTTATCTATGGGGTGTGTGTGTGTGTGTGTAAACAATAGCACAGAAACTACTACGTATGTGACAATTAACAAAAACTTCAACTCAAAATATAATACGAAAAATAGCACATTACGACCACAACTTTCTCTAACAACCTCTCTTTTCTGAGTCACCTGACTCTTTATTAATGTATCGTTTTCTCAAATGCTAGGTACGCACATATACACACACGTGCGCACACAAACACACGGTCAACCACTTGCTCTACGATACAGATTCCTAACCCAACAGTAGCTAACCATTCATACTATTGTGCAGCCATGCGTGCAAAACAATCTCACACCACCATTACCGTTCGCACTCACACTCACACACTCACACACACACTCACTCACTCACTCACACACACATTCATACACATTCACTCACACACACACACACTCATACACACACACTCACCCACATACACATTCACTCACACACACACACTCACACACACACACTCACTCATACACACACACACACACACAGAGTCGCTCTGTGACAGTAGATAAGTAAAGCAACAAGAAACTATTTCATAATGAAGCCAGTCTGAACAGACAGACGAGGCTGAGTTCACGTGTTCCTATAGCCACGGGATACACAGGGTAGCGCGCGCGTCTGTCGCAATCACAATCAGGGCCGGACCTAACCGTTGCCGGGCCCTATACGGTTTGCACCGCCCCCTCCCTCCCCCCAGTCTGGGGTAGAGATAACGATAACACTGGTAAACAGTGAATTCATTGCCAGTGATATTTGAATCATTTTATACAAAGTCAACTATGCTGATTTAGAATATGTAAGTGCTTTTGCTAGATTGGTTCTATTTTTCGAGATAATTGAAATTAATGAAATAATGTATGCACCGTGTTTGAAAATTGTCAAGAATTGCATGAAGTAAAATAGTATACTAACAAATAGTAGTGAAACTGTTAATGGTCATGCAGAAATTTGTTAAAAAATGTGTAATAGTGTTATAGAGGAAAACATTTTCATTTGAAAAACTAATTATGTCTAATTATTAATTAATTAATATGTTTATTGTCTATGGTAATGCATTAGCAAATCGCTGTTTGATTGACTTCCTTTTATGTGTGTCGTTGGGTCAATTGCGCTGGAGGCTCCAACAGTTGTCTGCCATCATATGTATGTCCCATCTTCCTTGATATCTCACCTACATCACCCTCATATCCTGATGAAACCTCTCACATTGTTCCTCACTGAAGTCCCCAAGGTTACCTGGAAATTTGTCTAAATGACAGTGCAGGTAATGTACCTTGATGTTCATATTTGTTCCAATGTTTCTGAAGTTAGCGAGCATATCTTGCACCAGTTCTTCGTAATTCTCTGATCTGTTATTACCTAATAAGTTCCTGACAACTGAAACAAAACTGTTCCATGAAGAAGCTTCAAGGTGATCCATGAAATTAGTAAAATTTCGATCGTTGATGAGTTTCCGAATCTGAGGACCGTAAAAAATCTCAGCTTTCAGCTTCTCCAGGCTCAATCCGGGAAATGATCTGCAAATATACTTGAACCAATTGCCATATTTGTCCAAAGCCTTAACAAATTGTTTCATTAAACATAATTTGATATGAAGCGGTCCGAGAATTATCTTATTTTTGTCAACCAGTGCCTTGTTGATGATATTTTCTTTACCTACAGTCATGGTTTCCCTTGCAGGCCATGTCACTCTTGTTCAATGATCTTGCCTTGCCCTGCTATCCCAAAGGCACATGCAGCATGGGTATTTAGTGTATCCTGACTGCTGCCCAAGCAAGAAGTTTACCATTTTTAGATCAACACAAATTTACCACTGATGCTCATAATAACGGACTTTCTGCTATAGTATTTTGATATTCTCATACTCTTCTTTAAGTTTTGTTGAGTGGGCAATGGGAAGAGATGCATAACGGTTACCATTGTGTAACAGAACACATTTCAAGCTTGTAGTCCCATTTGGAGCAGAAGTCTAGGGATGTCATTACAGTAAACAAGATCTTCCTCTTGGCTGAATTATGGAAGGAAAACTGTTCTCTTTTCCGATAAAATGTTATTTTAACTTCTGGTTGAGAAAATTTCTTTCATTGAGCCTGGACGCTTTAAAGCTCAGATGCTTGCTTGGACAGATTTCGGTCTCGTATTAGGTCATTGAGTTCTTCTTGACTGAATGGTTGAGGTATTGAAGAACTTCCTTCATAATCGCTTCCACTGTTTTCACCTGCCAAAAACTCCAGATCTTGCCCCCCGTCGGAGTCTGATGGTGAAAACTCTAATAATCCAGTAAACACTGGTATAGGAACTTCACTGCTATGTGGAATTGGTCTCCTTGCAGATTCAAGATCAGGATAATCCCACTTAGATTTCTTGTGGCGATTGAAGCCTTTAACATTCACAATACAAAACTAACAATCACCAAAATGGTCTTTCGGCTCTCGCCATACCATTGGTACACCGAAACTTAGACTTTTCTTCTCACCATTTGTAGGATCCCCACACAGTTTTTGCAAACCTTATGGGGAGCCCAAGACTTGTCTTGGTCTCCCAGCTTCACACCGAAATAAGCCAAATAAGCCTGCTGCACAAAGTCGGTTATATTTCTTCTTTGCTTTTCAATCATGTATTCTCCACAGATGTAACAGAATACATTCAGATTATTTTTGCAGCATCTTCGTGATGAACTCATGATGTCTTTAGAAAGAAGCATAAAAGAGAAAAAAATAAACCAAGTTATAACTTGGTATAGTTAAATTAAACAAAAGACACCAAACTTATTGCATTTGTTTTACAAAAGGGTATAATCATATTTTGAAGGATGTCCAATATCTCAGAAACTAGAGCCAATTTAGCAAAAGCAGTGGCAGTTTTGAAATCAGCACCCATGAATTGTTATAAATTCATTCAAACATTCTTGGCAATTCGCAAAAAAAATTTTTTTGTTGAGCTGTGTAATAAGTGAAAATTAAGATTTTGTTTTAGAAAAGAAATTCGCCTTTGTATTTTATTCATTATTTACTTCTAATATTGCTGTATAAAATTGCTATAAGAAAATTAAAAATCAATTGCTGTTTGGAATAATACGAGAACTGATTCGTCATCAGTAAACAAAAGGGTCGACACAAATGTACTAGTTAACATAGGCAGGGTTATCAATGTACAGGATCTTCGAATTTTATACAACGCCTGTTCCTGAGTGCAAGAAAGAGCTCATTTGAGGCAGCGCGTGCCAAGATCTCTCTTTGGACAATCAAAGTAGTTCTCGAGCTGGGACAATGGGGTGACCGGAAGAAATGTCTGTAAGTTTCTGGAGCGGCCGTCCAAAACTGACCCGTGGTGGAAGCTTAGGAGAGTCGAGCAGGCGCTAATTGCCCAGTTCCGAACTGGGCACTGTCCTATTGGCGCGTACTTTGGGAGGTTGAGGTTGTCGACACCCTTTGCAGACACTGCAGAGAGGTTGATGAAACCGTAGATCATTTGCTTTTCGAGTGTCCCGGACTGGCGGACCACAGGGTGGACCAGTCCGTAAGCTTGCTGGCCATCGGGCTCTATGGCAGTCTCCAGATGTTGAGAGACACAGCAAGTCTGATCTCACGGGCTCTAAGAGACTAAGTCTCAGCCCGCAGATTACTGAGAGAGTTCAAAGAGAGAGAGAGAGAGAGAGAGAGAGAGAGAGAGAGAGAGAGAGAGAGAGAGAGAGAGAGAGGAACAAGCTTTACTCACCGGTGAACAAAATCTTCGTCTGGCAGAAAAAAAGAAAATTTAAACCACAGCCGTCTTTAGCATCAAATCTATGAATGAATAGCAAAAACCATCTCTAGAGGGGCTACTTCTTAACAACAGCGAAAATCAGTTCTACATTCTTCATCGTCTTTATAACAACAATGTCTAATATACCTCAATTAACAAATGGTTTTTGACTTTTTTCATTACTTTAAAGGCACAATTAAATGATATGTTCATGATTCACCCAGTTGTCTAGTAACTGTACATAGATTAGTACAAAACTTATTTCACATTTGGCAAGTCGTTTGATATATATACTTGCTAACTTCTAAACAAGCAATTTAAGTCTTTTCCGTTTCGGACAAAGGACATTTTAGAGCATTTTCGCCGGACAAAATCCGTATTTTTTTTCCGGGTTACAGCCATAAATATTGCTCCACGCGCATTAATTTTGATAAATTTAGAGATGGAAGTAATCATGTTAAATAACTATTACAAAAATAAATAATGATTACGCCCCTTTGATTAGCTTTTATTATTTATATTTAAAATATAAGCAAAAACGGTACATAAGAAACTCTTATATTTTGGCTCTGAGAGGTCAGATTGCGAAATGGACTTTTGATGTAAACTTGGCAGGTCAAGACCTACAAAATGATATATATCATCATGGGTCTAGGACTTATGGTTGCTGAGATATAAGGCGCTCCATTGTTAATATAGCTTATATAGTAAAAAACGGTACTTTACAAGCCCCCTTTTACGGCCCTCATAGGTCAGATCGCGAAATGAACTTTTGCTGCACACATGGCAGGCCAAGACCTACAAAATGATAAATACATCATGGGTGTAGGACGTATGGTTGTTGAGATCTAGGGTGATGACAGACAGACAGACAGACAAAACGGGGAGAATAGAGCATTTTTTTTCGAAAATAAACTCTCTAAAACTCAGCCTCAGATAAAGTAGCTCCATCAGAAGTAACTGCCAATATGCCACGTTGGATCGTGTCTGTCTCAATAAAGAACACTCTAAAATGCATACAATTTAAGGTAGAAAAAGCGGGACTTTAGCGATTAGAAAAAGAAGATGAAAAATTACAATACATTTTTAAATTGAGAGAATGGAGATAATTTAAGACACTTCATATAATGGGAACTTCTACACATTTATTAATTCTTCCTTGAGGTTTATTGTTGTTCAAATAATATTTATTAGAGCTTTTTGTATGTGTTCCACCGCCCCATACATTAATAGAGTGACGTCCTCATTTCGGAATAGGCTTCCCTCTACCCACCCCCCTCCCCACGATTCATGTGACCTGAATCCACAATGTATATATCTATCTCAATTCAGCCTCAAATCCATGACCTGTATATTCAGACCCGTGGTATGCAATCTATTCTTCATTATTTTTAGTCTGAATCAATGTGTAGCAGGCGTTTATTTTTAACACATTTCAAAGCTCAAATTATAAACCCAGAAACCCAGCTCCAAGGACAAATATCTCTCTCCCACCTGACTAGTTATGTCGGAATGTAAACAAAAGAATCGTCTCTCCTCGTTTGAGTAGCTGTGCAACACTTGGATGATGGCCTGTTATTTTCGTCTGTTGTCTGTCTGTTCATCTATCTTGTCTATATTCAAAGACAACTCTTCATAAAATCAACATTAGTCAAATACAGCAAATGACTTTCCGACCAAAAAAAATGATGTTGGCTAAAATTAATGAATAATCAATACAGCAGAGTTTTTTTTTTTGATCCTGAGTTCACGAACTCCTGGCAACGCTTGAGATTAAATTGTCTGGACAAAAACATGTCTTGCCACAATGGACATAGTTGTTTTTTTTTCATAAGATTTTTTTAGTGTTATTTTAAGTTTAAAGAAATTGTCAAGACTTGAAGATACAGCGCTTGGCGAAAGATAAATACAATATATGTTTTTTCAATCAAAGCCGTCAAAGAAAAAAAAATACATTATTTACTCAAGTGAAAAGCTGGAAATAAAATTACAAACTGGCACAAGCTGGATTGGGCAGTCAGGGCATCGCTTAAACGTTTGCAAGTGGGGTCCAAGTTTTCTTTTTTTTTCTTTTACACACAGAAACACATCACACATAAATACACACATCACACATAAATACACACCACACACACATATATATTTATTGAAAATTTATTGGCAAATACATACCGACAGTTTTTTTTTGGAGATAATGTGAGCTATTTTACTATACTTTATTTGGCATTATATTATTGCTTAAAATCCTGGTCAGTTTTATGCCACAAAATATTGTACATTATTATGTAGACACAGCAAGGGATACTTAAAGGGATTTTCTAAACGAGTGGGAGTCGACCTTCAGCAGTGATGGCGAACCTTTTTAGGGCCGCGTGCCCAAAATTAACCAAAAAAAAACCTCTTATTTATAGAAAAGTGTCAACAGCTCTATACAAATTAAAGGAAGTGATATTTTACTTGCATGCCGACTTATGTGAGGCTCTGCATGCCAACTGTGGCACGCGTGCCATAGGTTCGCCACCACTAACCTAGAGTACGTAAAGTTCCCTTAGTAGTACTTAGCACTAAAGGGCCGTCTAGGCAGATGGAGTGTAGAATTCCTCTGTTCCTGTGACCTCGGCATATGAAAGTGGTTGTGTGGTTAGCATTACACCCAACCGCCTTTACTTCCACTACTTAAGTCAGGTATCCATTTAATGCTTTATGAACCTGGAATGTCATTGGTTCTTATATATCTATGGCATTAATGTAACTCTCCTTAAAAAAGAATTTATTTATTTACCATCTGCAAAGCTATTTATATATATGTCGTCTGTTTGTATTATCATCTGTTCTCCAGATAGTTTAAAGATCTTTTTTCTTGGTATTAAATTTAATGAATATGTGGCGTTTAACTGCTACATGAGATTAACTGTTGGTTCTATCAGTTACGTTTTGTGACATGTTATTTTGTAACATGATGGTTCAGATTATTTTTTGGTTTTATCAGTTGATTTTTTATATGCAGCATTATGTTGCTTGTTTGAAGTAATTTATTAGATCTATTGGTTTTTAATCAGATACGAAAGGGCATCTTCAAGATATGTCTACTAAATTATGTAATCTTATGGCATTATCTGCTTCATTGTTATTTTATAAGGTACAGTATCAGATATTTTGTTTGCAATGCTAGATAATTTGTTACTTTCACCTGGGACATATTACCACAAACCTGACAGTCTCTTCATATTCACAGATGTAGTTTCTAAGAAACTATTGTGTATTATTATCTTACTATCAAAATTTTTCTTTTTTTTCGCTATTTATTTTTTTGCATACATAATTTCATTTGATATTGATACACGAGTGAAGACCCAACTCAACATCACAATGCTTTAAGTTGAATTCATGCGCGCTGTCACGTTGAATTATTCATGAAGCCCATTCATGTTTTTTTTTTCTCTTCTTAGATTTAAAGCAACTTGGAAGGACATAAATTTGCGATTCTTTCCGCTCTGTAAAGATAGCTTTTAAAATTATTTGTCGATGTTATGGATTTTGATATCAATAAAACCAGATAATCAATCTTTGAAAATGGTGGGTGTGTGTGTCGTCAGGGACATAATCATTTCCTTAACTCTGGATCACGCTGGAACGACCAGTGGAATTAAGGGGCAAATTACTCAGCAAGACATCGCGTTACTGTCCTTGGCAACCCCGCCCCTCTACCGCCCGAAGGGAAGGAATTAGTCTTGGAAAGTACCGTCTAATTTGGCTGTGTAAAAAATGTGGAAGAAACACGATTGTCTCATTGGAATAGATTTCTTGAAGATCTTTCGGAACGCGAGATTGCAGCATTGTCGAGTGGAATTTTCACTTTGTCCGCACGGCCATTGAGATGTATAGACTTTTAGAATACGACTGGCAAAAGCTGAAAACTTTCACCTCTGAAACACTTGCATCTGCTTTAAATTATCATAGTTCTACATACATTTAATTTTTTTTTTTTTACAAAACTAAAATATTATACGGACATTTTTTTTTTAATCGTAACCACTAAAATTTATCATTGCTGGATTTTGAAAACAGAGTTGTTTTATTCTAAAACTTTAATTTTATTTCAAAGTCTTGACTCAAACATAACTACAGACTGTCCAAACATAACTACAGACTGTCCATACATAACTACAAACTGTTCAAACATAACTAAAAACTGTTCAAACATAACTACAAACTGTTCAAAAATAGCTACAAACTGTTTAAACATAATTACAAACTGTTCAAACATAACTACCAACTGTTCAAACATAGCTACAAACTGTTCAAACAAAATTACAAACTTTTCAAACATAGCTAAAACAATTCAAACATAATTACAAACCGTTCAAACATAACTACCAACTGTTCAAACATAGCTACAAACTGTTCAAACATAATTACAAACTGTTCAAACATAACTACAAACAGTTCAAACATAACTACAAACTGTTCAAACATAATTACAAACTGTTCAAACATACCTACAAACAGTTCACACATAACTACAAACTGTTCAAACATAACTACAAATTGTTCAAACATAAATACAAACTTTTCAAACTTAGCTACCAGAGGTGTATCCAGCTGTTGTGGCGCAATGTGCACATTAGAGGTGTATCCAGCTGTTGTGGCGCACTGTGCACATTAGAGGTGTATCCAGCTGTTGTGGCGCACTGTGCACATTACATTTTTGGCGCCCTCCACCCAATCTGAAAAGTGCCCAGACATTAAACAGCGCTCTTCTGGCGCCCCATTACGAGATTGGCGCCCTGTACGGCCACACAACCCACAGCGCCCCCTTACTACGCTACTGATAATCCCAAATTGTTCGTAGAGTGACTGATGTCGCTGTCAGTGTCACTGTCACGCGTGTAGGGAAACCACTGTACGGTCACATGACCTTTCAACTCTAATTCGGCAAACACTAGAAACACGCAAGTCTTCTTTACATTAGGGGCAGTTCACTTATTACGCCACACCTGTTTTTTAAAACTTTACCCTTACCACTGTAACGCTCCCCCCCCCTTCCTTGTTTCCATGCGTCTTACTTTAGCACACACCCTTCCCTTCGACGTTACGTAATAAGTGAATTGCTCCTTAGCAGTGCAACATCCTGGAAAAAAGCTGTTTGGATTAAAAGGTGGATGAGATTTTAAATGCCGAGATCACAAAGAGACAGTTACAGAAAAATGTTTCATTCATTAATTGTACACTCACACATTAACACCAATTAAAACACAGATTAAAAAAAAGTATATAACTGACATTAATTCATTCACTAATGAGCAGTTTTAATGAATTATATAATTATATTGAATACATAATGAACCACATCATGACAGAGGTAAGATAATTAAATTCACTTTAGAAACAAAGAGCCTCAGGCGCTGTGAAAAACAAAGGGGAAGTAAAACGAAGATTGGGAGAAACAAAGACAATGAGAGAAAGAATACAAACGGCTTTGTCCATTATACGTTGTTTGTGTGTGTGTGTGGTGTGTGTATGTGTGGTGTGTGTATGTGTGGTGTGTGTGTATGCGTGGTGTGTGTATGCGTGGTGTGTGTATGCGTGGTGTGTGTGTATGTGTGGTGTGTGTATGTGTGGTGTGTGTATGTGTGGTGTGTGTATGTGTTGTGTGTGTATGTGTGGTGTGTGTATGTGTGGTGTGTGTGTATGCGTGGTGTGTGTATGCGTGGTGTGTGTATGCGTGGTGTGTGTATGCGTGGTGTGTGTATGTGTGGTGTGTGTATGTGTGTATGTGTGGTGTGTGTATGTGTGGTGTGTGTATTCTAAGGTACACCTAAGGCCTAGGCGAAAAATAAAACGCTTCAGTTAAACCGCTTCCAAATTCTAAGCCCATAATAAGTCGATTTAGTCATTAAGCCATTTTAGTCATTAAGTCATTTTAGTCGTTAAGTTATTTTAGTCATTAAGTCATTTTGTTTATGTTCTTCTGGTGGAGTCTGACTGCTAGTAATATAAGTGTATCTTAATGAGAAACTCGCCTACACTGTTTCTTTAAGAACTAGACATCGCCTATTGTGTTTAAGAACTAGAAATCGCCGATTGTATTTAAGAACTAGACATCGCCTATTGTGTTTATGAACTAGACATCGCCTATTGTGTTTATGAACTAGACATCGCCTATTGTGTTTAAGAACTAGACATCGCCTATTGTGTTTAAGAACTAGACATCGCCTATTGTGTTTAAAAATTAGACACTACTTGCTACAAAATGTGTACTTTTTAAATAAAAAACGCAATAAACTTAAAATTTGTGGTCGGTTTACAGCAAAATAAAATTCCGGACTGTGAGACCTGTTTTGGCTATTCATAAGAACGGCTTTGTAATATAACAAAAGTATTGGCCTGGACATAAATGGAAACAGAAAAAAACAAAATCTCAAATATTTAGACTGTTTATGAAACACATGAGAAACACATAGAGACAAAGACACAGACCCAAAAAAATAGACAGAAAAAAAAAGAGAACTAAGCAGAGAATAAATCTCAAGAGCTGTAAAAACCGTTTTTAACAAATTATAGCTACATCTCCTGTCCCATTAAATATTGAACAACTATAGAAATTGAACTGGACATAATGCACTTGTAAACTGGGTTCAAGAGAAGTCTGTGTGTAAAATTCTTTATTGAGTTATCAGTAATTCGTTTCTGCTAATGTTCTTCGTCACCTTGAGCTAATATATTGTTTATTTACCGTTGGTGTACCGGTAACCTTGAGCTAATATATCGTTTATTTACTGTTGGTGTACCGGTAGCTTTGAGCTAATGTATCGTTTATTTACTGTTGGTGTACCGGTAGCCTTGAGCTAATATATCGTTTATTTACTGTTGGTGTGCCGGTAGCCTTGAGCTAATATAGTGTTAATTTACTGTTGGTGTACCGGTAGCCTTGAGCTAATATAGTGTTAATTTACTGATGGTGTACCGGTAGCCTTGAGCTAATATAGTGTTAATTTACTGATGGTGTACCGGTAGCCTTGAGCTAATATAGTGTTAATTTACTGATGGTGCACCGGTAGCCTTGAGCTAATATAGTGTTTATTTACTGATGGTGTACCGGCAGTCAAGTTTCAAATTAAATGTTACACTTGTTTCAGTCAATAAGTTTCCTGTTTCAACATTCAAATGTTTTATTGAACAAAACGGAGGAGGTTCATGTGATACTTCAGAAATGAAATGCAATATTTTATTCAAGAATTACATCGAACTAGATTTTACTTTTCGCTTTTTAGAGCATTTTCGAAAAAAATGCTCTATTGTCCCCGTTTTGTCTGTCTGTCTGTCTGTCCGTCATCACCCTAGATCTCAACAACCATAAGTCCTAGACCCATGACGTATATATCATTTTGCAGGTCTTAACCTGCCATGTGTGCAGCAAAAGTCCATTTCGCGATCTGACCTCTGAGGACCGAAAAAGGGGGCGTATTAAGTACCGTTTTTTACTATGTAAGCTATATTAACAAAGGAGCGCCCTATATCTCAGCAACCATAAGTCCTAGACCCATGATGTATATATCATTTTGTAGGTCTTGGCCTGCCATGTGTACATCAAAAGTCCATTTCGCAATCTGACCTCTCAGGGCTGAATATAAGAGTTTCTTAGATACCGTTTTTGCTTATATTTTAAATTTA
This sequence comes from Bulinus truncatus, assembly GCA_021962125.1. NCBI lineage: Eukaryota > Metazoa > Mollusca > Gastropoda > Planorbidae > Bulinus > Bulinus truncatus. The sequence continues at coordinate 1,602,599 of JAGDYQ010000076.1, forward strand.
AATAATGAAAGCTAATCAAAGGGGCGTAATCATTATTTATTTTTGTAACAGTTATTCAACATGATTACTTCCCTCTTATTTATCAAAACCCATACTGCGTACACAAAAATGCTCTAAAATGTCCTTTGTCCGAAACGGAAAAGACTTAAATTGCTTGTTTATTCTTGTATGACATAAAACTTGATAGATATGCTCCCTTATTTTCTTATATTTCAAAAGAGTTTTTTTTTAGTACAATTTTTTTTTATAGTAAAACCTGTTAATTGGTGCACGACTACCCCAGGTTCAATTCCCGCTGAGAGACAGGACTTATTTCAAGTGAAAGCTCACAGAGGTACCCGATATAAGTTTCGGAAACGTGAAAGTTGTCTTTGTTCATATACGTACATGTCGGCTGTGGTGGGGATGGAAAGAAGGACATTATAAAAAAATCCCAATCTGTATTTATAGCAGTGGTTGTCATAGTTTGTTTATAGCAGTGGTTGTCATAGTTTGTTTATAGCAGTGGTTGTGATAGTTTGTTTATAGCAGTGGTTGTCATAGTTTGTTCATAGCAGTGGTTGTCATAGTTTGTTTATAGCAGTGGTTGTCATAGTTTGTTTATAGCAGTGGTTGTCATAGTTTGTTTATAGCAGTGGTTGTCATAGTTTGTTCATAGCAGTGGTTATCATAGTTTGTTTATAGCAGTGGTTGTCATAGTTTGTTCATAGCAGTGGTTGTCATAGTTTGTTTATAGCAGTGGTTGTCAAAGTTTGTTTATAGCAGTGGTTGTCATAGTTTGTTTATAGCAGTGGTCGTCATAGTTTGTTCATAGCAGTGGTTGTAATAGTTTGTTCATAACAGTGGTTGTCATAGTTTGTTTATAGCAGTGGTTGTCATAGTTTGTTTATAGCAGTGGTTGTCATAGTTTGTTTATAGCAGTGGTTGTCATAGTTTGTTTATAGCAGTGGTTGTCATAGTTTGTTTATAGCAGTGGTTGTCATAGTTTGGCCCACGACCCGCTAGTAAGTAAAGTTCCCTTAGGCCCCAAGGGGCTCATCGGGGCAGATGAAGTGTAGAATTCATCTGTTTCAGTAACCTCGGCATATAAAGGGATTGTGTGGGTAGCACAACGCCCAGCCGCATTTACTCCCCCAACTCAAAGTCAGGTACCCACTTAAAGGTGGGTGGACTTGGTGACTTCCACCAGGACCTGAAATTGCTCCAAGGTTCTCAGTGAGATTCGTATCCGGTACCCCCCGGTCGACAGTCAAGCGCCCTACATCACTCCACCACCCGCTAGTGAGTGGTGGGTGAATTTCAGTTGGGTCGCGATCAAATTTAAGTTTATATTTAATTCAATACGTATTTCCCAAACTTTCAACTCATGTGTACCCCCCCCCCCTCTTTAAAATTCTGTAATACTGTTGACCCCTAGTAAAAAAAAACAAAACAAATACCCATAACTTGAAAGAATCTACTTACCTACCTACCTACATACATACCTACTACCTACCTACCTAAATACCTACCTACCTAAATACCTACCTACCTACCTACCTACCTACCTAAATACCTACCTCCCTACCTATTAACCAAAATACCTACCTACCAACCAACCTAAATATCTACCTACCTACCGTTATCTACCTACCTACCTACCGACCGACCTAAATACCTACACACCAACCTATTTTTCTACCTACCAACCAACCTAAATACCTACCTACATACCGACCTAAATACCTACATACCTTTCTTTCTTTCTACCTACCTACCTACCTACCCACCTACATATCTATCTACCTACCTACCAACCTAAATACCTACCTACCTACCTACCAACCTAAATACCTACTATCTAACTACCTACCAACCTAAATACCTACCTATCTATCTATCTATCTATCTATCTATCTATCTATCTATCTATCTATCTATCTATCTATCTATCTATCTATCTATCTATCTATCTATCTATCTATCTATCTATCTATCTATCTATCTACCTACCTACCAACCTAAATACCTACCTACCTACAATTTATACCATACAACTATTTCTATAAATTATTATTACTAAAACATGATCGTACCCATCTATATGCATAAATTGCTTATTTATTATTGCTACTTTTCATCTAGTATAATGACATATTTATTCATTATATTTTAATCACTAACGCTTTTAATTTTAGAAATGATTATTTATATAGATATTTGTATAATATAATGAATTTTCCCCCACTTTTTATTGCATTGTTTAAAAGCTTAAATTTACAAAATGTGTATTTTTAATATTTTTAAAGTTTTTACTTTTTAGTTCTGAAAGAATGAAACTTTCTATGTTTTTGCAAACATTAATATAATTAAATCAATTTGGCGAATCTGAATCATACTAAAACACTTTCGCACTTTACATCTATACGTAGGCTATATAGTATATCATGTCTCAGACTCAGATCTATTTGGACACGATAAGGCGAATCATTTCCCTAAATAAAACAGAAATACTAAAACTTTATAAGCTTCGTAATTCTATACAAGATTTTAATTCTTGGACTTGAACGTAGTATAGTCGTGTAATAAATTTGGCACATGTCTGCAACATTTCTACCTTCTCACTAAAATAGAAAAATGTACAAAACTGAGCTACGAGATTTGAGGACAAACCTAGCCACACAGAGAGTGAAACTAAAAGCTAATAAAAGGGAATATATATATATATATATATATATATATATATATATATATATATATATATATATATATACACACACACACAACATACACACATACAAATCACATTATTTTATTCTCTTTCTTGTACCGTAGTTTTTTAGTAGGTGGGTAACGAAGCTCAAATCTTTGAGAACAACTGGTATATAGGAGAACCACTGGTATATAGGAGAACCACTGTTCTATAGGAGAACCACTGGTCTATAGGAGAACCACTGGTCTATAGGATCTACTAGATGAACTTTTCATCTTTTCAGAGACTTTCCAGACTTCACGCCTGAATGAGACGGGTTAGGAGATTCTGTTATCATCAGGATGTAATCCCCAGGCTGTAAACCCCCATCACCCCGGGACTGTCCCAGTTTATTCACATCAATTGATCCCTACGTCACTAACGCCTAAATTTGTATTAATTCTAGTTTTTGATTTAATGAACTTTCACCCAACTTGTGTTTATTCTATTTATTAGCTTCGTTTTATCCGCTGTTATTTTTCTCCAAGAGATGATGTTTTAGTAAATCATATGAATCCGTTTTTCTGTTGCACAGTAAGCCCATATATTTTAGTAAAATTTAAATATAACTGACGATGAATTATTATATACGTTCAACAGCTAGTAAGATTAAAACATGGGGAATTGTATGCAGACATATAATTAACGGACAGACGGATAAACATGTACATAAACAGATAAATAGACCGACAGATAGATAGTTTTTATAAATATATAGGTATACAAATAAACATACGGAAAGGTAATTAGCAATGGAGAATTTGTTCATCTGAAAATTGTGTTTGTTGTTTGACCGGAATATTTGTTTCAGGTCAATCCACAGTTTTTTTTATATATTATTTTTGTAAAATTAAAATGCATGTCTGTTTCAGATAATTAAAGAGACGCACAAGTCCAGAGAATAAACTCAAGTCAACAATGCCAGCAAGCAGATCGTAAAGATAACCCGAACAACACACAACACACGAACAAAACATCTGGTTTTTCTTGTTTTCATCATGGAAGAAGAGTTAAAAACAAAGATAAAGAACTCCATTCGGCAACATCTCAAGAATACTAATCTAGTAAGTTATCTTCTCTTGTCTGAGTTAATGAAAAAGAGACAGTTATTATTTGTTAGAAAAAAAAATGGTAAAATAAAAATATAAATAAAATGTCGAGCAAGGAAATAAAATGCTAAAAAAAGATTGTCATTTCTTTTTTCTTTCTTATAAATGAAAGACAATCATTCAGAACATGAAAGACAATCATTCAGAACATGAAAGACAATCATTCAGAACATTAAAGACAATCATTCAGAACATGAAAGACAATCATTCAGAACATGAAAGACAATCATTCAGAACGTGAAAGACAATCATTCAGAACATGAAAAAGACAATCATTCAGAACATGAAAGACAATCATTCAGAACTTCTTTTTTCTTTTCGATGCCTCTGAAGTTTTTCTTATGAATAAATTAATATGTTTTTTTATTTCTTTTATTACGGCAAACCGGATGCAAGAGTGTGTAAATGTGTGTGTGTCTGTATGTGTGTGTGTGTGTGTGTGTGCCAAGTTTAGATAATAATCATAATGGCTTAAGGTTTCATCGCTTCGGCTGCACTGCTAGAAATACAAGGTCATCTGGCATCATAATAACAAACATATTGATCAGAACTGCCTTGCGCTGGAAATGTGGTTTAAAAGCAGGCGTGTGTGACCTCTGACCCCCTTCCCCCGTGACAAGTAGAGCTGTGACAATGTGCTTGTGACAACGTGCGTGTGACAATGTGCGTTTGACAGTGTTTTGGCGCACCAAAACGCCCGGCAGCCAATAAAAACAAATGATTTTAATTTCTTTGAAATGTCACTCATATTACTGTCATTGTCGTTGAAGTGTGATCTGCTAGTTGTGACGTATTGTCCACGATGTTCAAGATTATTAACAAAATCAAATACGTATTTCATTCTTGGTGCTCAATCGGAATAAATTAAAGAAAATCGCTCTGCTATATATTTTTCATTTTTTGAGAACAAAGCGAATAACAAGTGTGAGCTGATCTAATTGACTTTATCCGGGGGGGGGGGGTCGATGCTGAATCCATAATACTTAGCATTTTTCGTATAAAGCATTTGTTTCAGTGACTTCCACTCTAATATATCAATGAACTCATCACATACTTTTGTTGAAAGAAATAAAACATTAGCCTTTCTTTGATTTCCTTGTTTTAAATACTCTATAACAGAAATACCCTCCAATAGAATTATCTTCTAACAGAAATACTCTCTAACAGAAATACTCTCTAATAGAAACAAATCTAATCCCACCAAAAATATCAATACATGAATAACCAAAGGTTTTATACCTTTACATAGTGCGATATTTCTTGTCAGGCAAACAGTCATTTACTCTCTACAGAGGGGGAGGGGGGCTTTTAGCATGTTCACGCTGAAGTGCCTAGGGCCCATGATGACCTTAAGACGGGCCTGAGAAAAATCTCTCAGTTCAGTGGCGGCCATTGGGGGGGGGGGTTTAGGGTGAAAGCTACCACTCAAGGTAGATGGGTAGCCAGCGTTAGTGACCAGTGCGTGCTGTGAAAATACCGCCACTGAAGTAGTGAGACTGCCACCACTGGAGTAGTGAGACTGCCACCACTGGAGTAGTGAGACTGCCACCACTGGAGTAGTGAGACTGCCTCCACTGGAGTAGTGAGACTGCCTCCACTGGAGTAGTGAGACTGCCTTCACTGGAGTAGTGAAACTGCCACCACTGAAGTAGTGAGACTGCCTCCACTGGAGTAGTGAAACTGCCACCACTGGAGTAGTGAGACTGCCTCCACTGGAGTAGTGAGACTGCCTTCACTGAAGTAGTGAAACTGCCACCACTGAAGTAGTGAAACTGCCACCACTGAAGTAGTGAAACTGCCACCACTGAAGTAGTGAAACTGCCACCACTGGAGTAGTGAAACTGCCACCACTTGCATGCTGCAAAGAAAGTGACGCCCCGCGCGGACCGCCCGCTCCAACATCCTCCCTACCGGATTACGCCAATGTCCCCTCCCCTCCCCCCATCTCCATACTTGAAAGAGTAGGTCCTGATGAGAGAGTTTAGATAATAATCATAATGGCTTAAGGTTTCATCGCTTCGGCTGCACTGCTAGAAATACAAGGTCACACGACAGTAGCAGTATGACGCAGTTCAGTGTCTCTATCCAGACCATTTCGGGGGGTAGTTTTCACCCCCGGAATTTGAAATTTCACCCCCCGGTTTTTTCCTTCTCACCCACGGAGGTGCGGGGGTCTGGATAAAACACTGACGTAGTTAAAGTCTGTATTTAACGGCTCTCAGACCGTAACTTCACATGCTTGAGCCGACTGTTGTCCAATATTAAGGTTCAATTTTTTTAACTTCTCAGAAAGGATTGTTCCGTTAATTAACCAGTCCCAGTGATTGCATAACACAAAGAGCGCTAACAGTATTGACTCTAAAAACCAAGTCCCCTCCCCCCCTCCCGGTATTTAGGTCCACCTGTCCGTTAATGTCTTTATTAATTAATTATCTCTTGGTTGTGACGTAATTATTTGTTGATGATTACGTAATTGCAATTGTTCACTTTTTTTTTAAAAAAGTCTCTTCTAGTTGAAACCCGATAATTTTGCACTGAGCAACTTCCTCCCAGTTTAGATTTTTTTTTACCTCATTACCAAAAGTCATTACACACACAACCCAACCAACCACACACACACACACACACACTTACATGTCATATTTGTTAGACTGGTCATTATTCCTGAAGTATCTACAGTTTACAGGGACTGGGTGACATTTGGGCGTGGCAAACAAGACTGCCGTCACAGGCCCCTCGCCCTAGGGGTTTGGGGGGGGGGAGCAACATTCTTTCGCCCTCTAGCTGTAACCATTCACGGCCCCATGTATGCTGTACGTACAGGAGCGTATAAGGCCGCATCTGATAAGGGGGGGGGGTTGCAGATATATTTCCTACTAGGTTACTTGGAATAAACGTGTAGATGTCAAAGTGCCTTGATTCCTTTGTAAACGTTTTCACGTTTAAATTGAATGTATATTAGTTCAATACATAACTCCAGCCATCTATCTCCCCGTGGTTCTGGCCCGCCGGCCAAATTTACAAAACCACTGTGGCGCGCGACTGAAATAGTTTGCCCACCTCTGGAATAGTCTACAGAATAACTCTTTCGTATTGTCTAGAGTTTGGTGACTCACGTGACATAAATTAAGGGGGGGGGGCGGGGGGAAGTATGCAATCTTCTTATTTTTGTGACAATTGATTGGGAACAAGCTCAGTCAAAGTCTGTTTGATGTCTTGATAACGTTGTTGGAATGTACCACACCCTCTGAACTCATCAGATTATTGCATCAACTGTTCATCTCACAAACTTTTTACAAAAATAAAATAAATTATCCAACGTCAAACAGGTAAGACACATAAAAAAAAAAGAAATGTATTAAAAATAACAAACAAACCAAAACATTTATTTATGTAAAAAATAAGAGAATTAGTTGTTGTTCTTTAAAATCATCTTCATAACGACAGCTAGCAGTTAGATTTTCTGAATCGGTTTTCATTAGCCGGATTTTGTTTTTTTTTTCTTTTTTAATTCAGAGTTAAAATTTTGTCAAGGCCATAAATCATTTATTATTTTGCTTTAAATTTAAAATGTAAAATGAAAACTTTGAATAGAAAAAAAAGAAGAAAACATTTTCTAATCAGTGGCAAAACTAGCGTTCGGGGAGCCCTGGGCGATCTCCTTCCCCGCCCCTTCCTTACAATTAAGCCTAGTTAGATATTGAAGATGTGAAACGATGACATTGTCAGTAAGAGACACTTGCCTATATAACTGAGTATCATCTTTTGTGTAATCTCTTAACGAGTGGCTGACATTACAGAGTGCATCAACTTTCTTGTACCATCGGACTGAATGAAGTGAACAATGTGTGCGAGTAGCCTACTCGCGCCTGCTTGTTAGTGCCGGCTAGTGGTTAAAATTAGTGGGGGGAGGGGGGCAACTGCTCCATAAAATGTTTGGCCGTTGTCTATAAGGACACAAACATCTATAAATAGAAAATATTTAGAAACTTAAAAGAACTAATTCAAACCTATTTTTTTTTACTTCAGCCTAAATTGCTGCAATCAACACTGCAGCAGATGCAGTTTCCTCTCTTATCGCAGGATCGCGCCAGCTTACTATTGCGCATGCGTAATATGGCTACTATCAAAAGCTCAAGATTAATGTATTACAAGCATTAAGAAATATTATATTAAATGTTATCATTAACGTCAAGTGGAAATAAGGGGGTGCTACAGCTCCACAGTGCATGTACACGAACCGCCATTGCTGCCTATAAAACGCAGTTTGTATGTTCTACTCTCAAGACGATTGGTTGGACAAAAACAAACAAACAAATGTCTAAGCAATAGTTAAAGAGTAGGGAGACTGGACCTTTTGTTGGGTCATCTCTTGGATCTGTAGTGAGAACCACTGGGATAATTTAGGTTCTGGTGAACGTTCCTGATTGCACCCCCTCCCCCCTCGTGGTCCCTCCATGGCCATTGCATGTAAAGAAAAAAGAGGAACAGTAAACAGTAAAGTTGTAAAATAATAGCCGGAAAGATATTGGATTAAAAAAAAGGAATAGAAGTTTGTTTTACCGGTTAAATTAGAGTAAAAGAAAGAAGATATTTGATGATATTACATTTGAATAAAAAAAAGTAGGTCAGATTCTGTGGCCTACTTTGTTATTAAACAGTTTCTAGAAAAGTAGAGAAGAAATAAAATAAATTAGAATGTGTTACATTTCTAATAATAATAACTTTGCCCAGTCACTTCCATCTCTTAAAGGTTGTTGAATTGGATAAAAGTTTGAAGACAATTTTCTTAAAAGGTTACTAATTTGTACTTAAACAATCAAAAACCAAAATAAAGATATAAATGTTAAAATTAAAAAAATCTAAATAAAATTCCAAAACAAAACGTTTCTTCTTTAACGTTTTTTAAACAATTTAACCAATAATACTAGTCGGTTAAATTCCTGGCATATATGATAACATTAAAAAAATGTTTAGTAATTCTAAACGACTATGAGAAATTTTAGAACAAAAATATTTTTTAATGAATTCGCTCAGAAAAAATATTTTATGAATTGAATAAAAAAAAAAAATAGTTTCAATGTTGATGTCCAAGAACAATTTTTTTTCTCATATATATAATAGAATATATGTGCAAGTGCTCTCGGCGTTATGTATCAATATAATAGAATATATGTGCAAGCGATCTCCATGTTATTAAATTCTCATTGAATAACAAAATAACTTCAATATTAAACAAACGTATTTGAACATATCCATTGGCAAATGGAGAATAATGTATTTTTTTTTTGTTGTATAAATTAAAGTTCAGAAAAATAAAACATGAACTTGTCCAGCTATTGGTTAACTCCAGTGTCAAGTCTGGGGACTTGCCTAGCTATTGGTTAACTCCAGTGTCAAGTCTGGGAACTAGTTCCAGGAAGATCCTTGAGAGAAGCGCTGTTATATTTCGTCTTTAAATGGGTCAAATTTAATTATACATTTAATTTCCGGGGCAGGGGTGAGAGTTCACGAACCAGAAGGAAATAAACTTGTCATAAAATTTTTTTTTTTAATTCGAAGAAGTGAATGTCGTGCTGCCAATGATCGCCATGTTTCCCTGCACCCAGGACCGGGACCGTTCAGAGGTTTTTCGGGCTCTGGGCTTAGACCTTGAGCTATTCAGGGCCCCTCGAAAAAAAAGGATGTTTGGCCCCACATACTTTACCATTGTTAGGATACACCGGTCTGTACTGCAGTGGACTGAAGCAAAAACACAAAAAAATCTAAGAAACTAAATAATACTAAACAAAACAAACTTGTACACATTTAGTAACACAAAAAAAAAAAAAAGATCTGATAATACATGTATTCTTCTATCTCAGGTTTCTCTGTCACAAGATGACGATCTGAACTTTGAACTTATTGATGATGGCTACATGAATTATGTGTTTAGACTACAGTCTTCAGACAAATGTCAAAGTTGTTTAGTTAAAGTATTTTTAAATTATGTCAAGGTAGGTCTCCATAATTTTGTCAATGTTTGAAAGGGCTTATAATAAATGCACACCTTGTAAATGTAAATACATATAACGTGGGACGGATGGTCTAGTGGTGTAGATACTCGACTGTCGACCTGAGAGTCCTGGTTCGATCCTCAGTGAAATTTGTTTCAAAGTCGTCCAATAAGTCCACCCAGCCTTAAATAGAAACCTGGCTTAAGTTGGGGAAGTAAAGGTGACTGGGCTTTGCGCTAACGACACAATCCCTTCATATGCCGAGGTTATAGAAACAGGGGAATTCTACACTTTGCCCCGATGGCCCATTAGGGATAAGGGAACTTTTATGTAAACAAAATTGAAATTGACTTTAATTAAAACGAAATAAAAAGTAAAAATAAATTTTCTTAAATATTTTTTTAGGTCATATAGTGTAAACTAATTAGTGTTGTTACTGCTGTACAGTGTAAACTAATTAGTGTAGTTACTGCTGTACAGTGTAAACTAATTAGTATTGTTACTGCTGTACAGTGTAAACTAATTAGTGTTGTTACTGCTGTACAGTGTACACTAATTAGTATTGTTACTGCTGTACAGTGTACACTAATTAGTGTTGTTACTGCTGTACAGTTTAAACTAATTAGTGTTGTTACTGCTGTACAGTGTACACTAATTAGTGTTGTTACTGCTGTACAGTGTACACTAATTAGTGTTGTTACTGCTGTACAGTGTAAACTAATTAGTATTGTTACTGCTGTACAGTGTAAACTAATTAGTGTTGTTACTGCTGTACAGTGTAAACTGATTAGTGTTGTTACTGCTGTACATTGTTTGAAATCGAAAGACTTAAAATATTGTTTTATATTTGTGTATACTTTATATTGTAAAAAAACAATTTCACATGGTTTTTCACTTATGAAAAGAAAAAAAATATTTCAGTCTAAAAATGTTTAAATGTTGAGACGTAAGAAGAGTTGAAATATTTCTGATGTAGCTTGAACAGTTGTTGAAAGACATGAGTATTTGTGTTTGTTATTTTTACATTACCGTCTCCCCAGTCTCAATGGGACACCGCTCTCAAGTTCACCATTCAATAAAAAAAATAAAAACTTGTATGACAATTATCATGATCTAATCTGATATACACTGACAGTTGACTGACGTAGTCACAAAATGACTTTCCTTGTCAGCTAATTAAATCTTGCCAGCATTGTCAACATGACAGCATTGCCAACATGACAGCATTGTCGACATGACAGCATTGTCAACATGACAGCATTGTCAACATGAGAGCAATGTCACCATGACATCAGCTGTAATTAAGGCAACGACTGTTTACATTCTGGAATCTTATCTTCAGATGTCAGCTGCTGCTATGGCTGTTGTTGTTTTAAACATTTAACTTGTCCTTTACAGAACTTAAACTTCACAACTTAATCTAAAACGGTTATCAAGTCATCTTTCATGCACCTAATCAAATATGTATCTACAACAATATTCAAACTATGAATTATTTTCCGTGGTATACTGAATAGAACACGTTTATCTTCATCCTTTCTCTTTAGAATTCCAACGGCTGAATGATTTCTATTAGTTATAGATCAATTATTTTACTTATTCGAACCAAATTTGTTCGATATTGATCTTCTTTTTGTCGATATTGCCTTAGTGTCCGGTACAGCAGTCTCATACTAATTGACCTAACTGTTGATTTTATATAGGTCTATTTGTAAATTAACGACACGAACACGTTTATGTTGTACATACCAATATATACTTACCGTTAGTGCTAAATATAGCTGAAACCATTTTCAGAAAAAATTAAAAAGACTACCTGTAGATAATGCCTTTTTTTGTAATACCGCAGCGAATTCTGGAAAATGGCGCCAGAAAGAAAGAAAAAAAAACTCCCATTGAATCAGAAGTAAAATGGCCTCCACATATCACATTTAAAAAAATAAGACCATAATAAAATCACTATCTACACATGTATATGCTTAGTGGAATGTCTCTGCTTTATTGTATGGAATGAATTTAATGTTCAAGACCAGCTAATGAATTAGTTTTGGCGCAAAATATAGAGCTGGTATTTATCGTAATACTAATAATAGTGTGCTAAACAATTTATGAAAATTAAAACTTTCTAATATTGACGATGCTATATCAAAGTAATCGGTTGTGTTCAGTTTATTTCATGAAAAGATTAAGTAGTTATAATAGTTTTATGTTTCTATAGCTCAACTTCGGTTAATATTTTTTTAATGCACTTATACCACTTTTCCTTTATTTTACCGTCAGTGTAATATTTCGTCAATGATAACTCGATAATTAATTAGCCACTCTGAACAATTACATACACATAGACAACAAAGAGGACTTATTCCTCTAAAAATGGTGACATATGTAGGAAATTATTATATTGTCGTCTAATATTTTCAAAATGCGATTTTTCGGTTACTATTTAACATGGGATTCAACAGTGGGTTTTTGTTTTCTGGCACATACATCGACTGGATCCTTAAAAAACAAATTGATCAAATAGAGTAAAAACTAGCACCAGCTTACAATGTTTGCTCTTATGCCATCCCAAAGAGTTTCGACAAGTAGACTGACCATGATGGACCTAAAGCACAAAGGCAATGTTTACTGAGCAATTATTACACAGCCCTGGCATTCTTTGTGTGTACATCTGTGTGTGGTACTGGCACTGTGTGTGGTACTGGCACTGTGCCCTTTCAGCTGACTTTGTGTATACATCTGTGTGTGGTACTGGCACTGTGCCCTTTCAGCTGGCTTTGTGCATACATCTGTGTGTGGTACTGGCACTGTGCCCTTTCAGCTGACTTTGTGCATACATCTGTGTGTGGTACTGGCACTGTGCCCGATCAGCTGATTATTTGTATTCAATCTGAACATTATTCGTGGTATCAACGCTTGTTGACCGAGGCCACATTTTGTGTGTTAAAAAATATATTATGTTGGATATCGAAGCTATAGCGGAATGTTTTCATGTCTATTCGTTCTGATAGAAGAATATTGTCAGGGTATGGATGCGGTGGTCTCTTTTATATATTTATTTTCTAATTACTTTCTTTAATTGCACAACTTATACAAGTTCATAACACCTCCAGTTATTAACCAAAATCACTTTATTGAATAATCGTAAGAACTAGTTATTCACTAATGAACATTAACCATTAAATCATGTCTCTACGACAAATACCAGTTGTCCATTCTTTTAATACAATAAATACTTCTTCCTAGCTCCTCCGTTCCTTCCTAATTCCCCTACCTTCTTCAAACTTAAAACAAAACAAAAATAACCAAAACAATGTTCTATCTCTTTCCTCGTCAACCGTTTGTGTCTTTTCTTCCTTTTCTTTTCCCCCGTTCAATAACCCATTCGTTAGGTGCGTCACCGTACTACAGGGAATTCCCTCTAACATCTACATTAATACAATAATTAATTGTCTATCTATATAACTATCTAACAATGTGTCTGTCTATTTATCTATGTCTGTCTATGTCCTTACAAATATGTTTTCAATTGTGTGATGCACGTTAAATTACGTACATCTTTTTATGTTTGTTTTATACTACAGACCCCCCCCCTCCCCAAACATTACCACTTGTGTCGGTTTTTTTTTAAAATAAATGCTTACATATACAAGGATGATTATCGTCATAATAAAATATTGATCTTTTCATATTGAAAGACGGTGTACATAATAAAGTAACATTCTTATAACACATGTTTGTACCCAGGACACATCATTATTTAACACATCATACTGTCAAAACTTTTTTTAAAATTATATAAAAAAATAACAAATAATAAGTAACAAATAGAAACAATATAATGCCAATGTTAAGTTGTCCAAATAACAGAGGTTTGAAAAGGTTTGAACACATAGTGCACCAATTTTAATTTGTGCAGACAATATTATTACAAGTAAATTTTTTTACAAAACTGATAAACTTTGTCAACAATGGAAAACTTTCGTTTTAAACAATGTGTGTGTGTGTGTGTGTGTGTGTAGTGTGTTATGCGTGTTTGTGTGTTTGGTGTGTGTGAGTGTGTGTGTTGTATGTGATTGAGTGTGTGTGTGTATGTGTGTGTGTGTGTACATCTATGTTATGTGTAGAAAGGCTACTGTTCAACAATATAAAAGTATGGGTGGGGCAACATAAGCCTTCTGGACCAATTTATTTCAAAATGGGATTAATTTATAATCCAGTGTTTACCTACTAATAGCTTGTCAAGTGCTAATAAAAACACTGCAAAATATATTGTGGAAACCAGGTATAGTGCAATGGTCATGGAGGAACCACAGAGGACATAGAAGAAACTTTCACCTGGACCTAACATATCTAATTGTTAGATGATTGGGACCAGGCCGGCCTTACGAGGCCCCTCTTTTAATCTTTAAAGCCTGTGACAAGAGCCATGGCTGATAGTGATATGCTAAATGTAAATTGCGGGTCCCCCTGACAGGCGCGGGGCCCAGTGCGGAGCAGTGGGTTAAATCGGCCTAATGCCGGCCCTGATCGGGACACACCGGAAGTGAACGCACACCCATTAAAAACCTGCAAAAATAAAAACTACGAAAAAAGAAATAGAATCAAAGCTTCATGAATGTTTTACGTGTATATAATTTCCAGTTTTATTTTGAAGAATCACAAGCTTTTACTTTAGCAACTTGACAGAGTTGTAATTCTACATATACGGTACACAGATTCTGAACTTCGTCCATGACTCACACTTTAAGAGCCACTGCCTTAGACCGACCTATATTCCTAAGTGTGAGTGGGGGGGGGAGAGAAAGAGGATCATGGTGGACAGTGTTTCAACTATGTCTTGTTTGCATGGTCATCTGTTCATCTGTCAGTGTATCTGTTCACCTGTCAGTGTATCTGCACAGCTGTCAGTGTATCTGTTCACCTGTCATTGTATCTGTCCACCTGTCAGTGTATCTGCACAGCTGTCGGTGTATCTGTCCACCTGTCAGTGTATCTGTTCACATATCAGTGTATCTGTTCACCTGTCAGTGTATCTGTTCACCTGTCAATGTATCTGTTCACCTGTCAGTGTATCTGCACAGCTGTCAGTGTAACTGTCCACATATCAGTGTATCTGTTCACCTGTCAGTGTATCTGTTCACCTGTCAATGTATCTGTTCACCTGTCAGTGTATCTGCACAGCTGTCAGTGTAACTGTCCACCTGTCAGTGTATCTGTTCACCTGTCATTGTATCTGTCCACCTGTCAGTGCATCTGTTCACATATCAGTGTATCTGCACAGCTGTCAGTGTATCTGTTCACATATCAATGTATCTGTTCACCTGTCAATGTATCTGTTCACATATCAGTGTATCTGTTCACATATCAGTGTATCAGTTCACGCATCAGTGTATCTGTTCACCTATAGTACTAAGTGGTGAGCTCCATAACAAAGCGTGCAGTAACTCAACACTTCACTCCTCAGTTTATAAAATCTTATTGTTTTCATTGCTCACCAAGTTTTCAGGCCCCCATGTGCCCGTAGAGTCAACGAGATGTCAGCGTGAGTATGACGCCTGTAACCAACTCCGGTCCCTCCTGCCCAACAGTACCCCCGAGACATACTACTGTGATATAGAAAACGACATTGGTGAGTACCTTTATGATTTTAGATGGCTAGCTACGTCATCAGTACATTTAAATACCTCTAACGACAAACGGATATGTTCTTTGAAGCCTTTACTACTAGCGGGCATTATTGTGTCAACTCAGTTGATTAGTCAAGAAGATCCTTCAGCTTTAACAAATGTACGGGATATATTTTTTTAAAGCATGCATATAGATATTAATGGAAAACCATAATTAAAACAACCTTTTCCTATCACTTGATGAATTAAATACAGTGGATTCCGCTTAATTGGGACACCGCTTAGTTGGGACAGCCGCTTAATTGGGACAAAAAGCCTCGGTCCCGATGTGTCCCAATTAAGCGGAATGGAATGTATTTAAAAAGTTGAGAACGATAGTTTTAATATATACAAATATGTCTTTAAGAAATAATATAATTGTTTGAACTTCAAGAAGATTTATCAACATCATTAGCTCATAAATTATTTCATTGCAAGAGATTATTTAGAGAAACTGATAATGTTTGAAACCAAGGACATCACTATCATGTGAAGTTCTTAGCGACTGTATTTAGTATTCAGACAATTAAGTAGGTTAGAGACTCCCCCCCCACACACACCCACATTACCACGCACCCTGATCTGTGGCGTTTAAGGTGGTCCATGGGCCATTTAAGGTTTCTGCTAGTTGTTTTTTCTTTTTTATTTTTTAAGCTACACTAGCCATCTTTGGCACATGCATACAACATACCAATTAATGAACAAAGAAATAAAAAAAATAAAAAAAAATTATTTACAAATGTATTTTGTGACTTTTTTGGGTAAAAAAGTGTAATTTTAAGACATATTTACAAAAATTTCAAAGAACCAATTTTTAAAATCTATTGTAGATATCATAAAATAACATTGCACAAATGTTAATGAGTGTGTTTCAAACAAACGTCCAATTTTTTTTTTTGGAAATATTAAATATAATTTTTTTTCTTCCCTCCCCCCCCCCCTCCCGAAAAATTTTGGGATCAAATTCCAGCATGCTTGCTATCTGTCCTTCTAAAGTCTTCGGACCAGTGGTCTTCCCATCAATGACTTCTATTAGCTTCCTTAAAGGCAATTCGTTGGCATGCAGTTAACAAACCAACCAGTGAAGTGGCCTTCGTAGCTGAAGTTCAATATGTCGGATTACACCATTATGTTTACCAGTATTTATTGGTGTTCCATCACAAACAACTCCTTATAAAGTTAGTTCCGACTTGCTGCTTGTAACCACTGACATAATTTCTCTGGAAATGTCCTTGGATTTTCCTGATGCTGGAACAACATGTTCATCATAGCTGCGGGTAGGAAATGATACTAAGACGTAGTGCTTTTCTTTGACTTTGCGACGAGTAGACCCAGTATGCTAAAGAGTGACATCAATCTTGTCATCAAAACCGAGACAAACAATTCCTTCACTTTCTTCTTTGTGATCCTGAACTGACTTCTTTCTCCAAGCATCTCTTTGACGGCGCAGCTTGCTGGGGTGCAAAGCATTTTCATATGTCAACAGTCCAAAATCTTTCAAGACGACATTTACAATCAAAACGGTATCACGATTGCCGACATTGGCTCTATCAACAGATTTGCAAAGCTCTGGATACAGCCATCTATTTTGTGTAACAGTGCTGGAGCGCTCTTCTTTGTCACTATCGTCTTCTGTGTCTTCATCTTGCACATAACTGCTTTCATTATTCCGGTTAACTTCTGAATCGTTTCCGCTTATGGCAATATGTAGGAGGTTATGGGAATATGTGTGAGCTAATGAGAATATGTGGGAGCTTATGGCAATATGTCGGAGATTACGAGAATATGTTGGAGCTTATGGGAATATTAGGAGCTTATGGGAATATGTAGGAGCTTATGGGAATATTAGAAGCTTATGGGAATATGTAGGAGCTTATGGGAATATTTGAAGCTTATAGGAATATTTGGGAGCTTATGGGAAAATCTAGGAGCTAATGGGAATATGTAGGGGCCTATGAAAATATTTAGTATTTTATGGGAATATTAGGAGATTATGGGAATATGCAGGAGCTGATGTGAATATACGGGAGCTTATCGGAATATGTTGGAGCTTATGAGAATATGTGGGAGCTTATGGGAATAAGTAGGAGCTTATGGGAATATTAGGAGCTTATGAGAATATGTAGGAGTTTATGGGATTATCTGGGAGCTTTTGGGAATATGTAGGAGGTTATGGGAATAGGTAGGAGCTTATGGGAATATTAGGAGCTTATGGGAATATGTTGGAGCTAATGGGAATATGTAGGAGCTTATGGGAATATGTAGTAGCTTATGGGAATATTAGCAGCTTATGGGAATATGTGGGAGCTTATGGAAATATCTGGAAACTTATGGGAATATGTAGGAGGTTATGGGAATATGTAGGAGCTTATGGGAATATTAGAAGCTTTTGGGAATATGTAGGAGCTTATGGCAATATGTCGGAGATTACGGGAATATGTTGGAGCTTATGGGAATATTAGGAGCTTATGGGAATATGTAGGAGCTTATGGGAATATTAGAAGCTTATGGAAATATGTAGGAGCTTATGGGAATATTTGAAGCTTATGGGAATATTTGGGAGCTTATGGGAAAATCTAGGAGCTTATGGGAATATGTAGGGGCCTATGAAAATATTTAGTATTTTATGGGAATATTAGGAGATTATGGGAATATGCAGGAGCTGATGTGAATATATGGGAGCTTATGGGAATATTTTGGAGCTTATGAGAATATGTGGGAGCTTATGGGAATATGTAGGAGCTTATGGGATTATCTGGGAGCTTTTGGAAATATGTAGGAGGTTATGGGAATAGGTAGGAGCTTATGGGAATATTAGGAGCTTATGGGAATATGTTGGAGCTAATGGGAATATGTGGGAGCTTATGGGAATATGTAGTAGCTTATGGGAATATTAGCAGCTTATGGGAATATGTGGTAGCTTATGGGAATATCTGGGAACTTATGGGAATATGTAGGAGGTTATGGGAATATGTAGGAGCTTATGGGAATATGTGGGAGCTAATGGGAATGTGTGGGAGCTTATGGGAATATGTAGGAGCTTATGGGAATATAGGCCAATTGATTCTACTCCTGTTTAGTATTTGGCGAATGGGACTATAGGCTTTGTGTTTATTTTCAACCACATCAGGTCAAAAATTTACGCATCAGTAAATTCTACTCCTTTTTTCAATATTTGAATCGGACTATAAGCTTCGTTTCAATTTTCTGCTATACAATGATCAACTGCTATGCATAAGGAGATTCAAATCTATGTCAATTATCTAAAAAGAGAGATAAGAAAAAAAAGAGAGAGAAAGAGAAAGAGAGAGAGAGAGAGAGAGAGAAAGAGAAAGAGAGAGAGAGACAGAGAGAATGGGAATATATGGGAACTTATGGGAATATGCGGGAGCTAATGGCAATATCTGGGAGCTTATGGGAATATGGAGGAGCATATGGGAATATCTAGGAGCTTATGGGAATATTAGAAGCTTTTTGGGAATATGTTGGAGCTTATGAGAATATCTTGAGGCTTATATGGGAATATGAAGGAGCTTAAGGGAATATGTAGGATCTTATGGGAATATGCAGGAGCTTATGGGAATATGCAGGAGCTTATGGGAATATGCAGGAGCTTATGGGAATATGCAGGAACCTATGGGAATATTTGGGAGTTTTTGGGAATATCTGGGAGTTTATGGCAATATTTGGGATTTTATGGGGATATGTAGGAGCTTATGGGAATATCTGGGAGCTTAAAACAATATCTAAGAGCTTATTGGAATATGTGCCAATTGATTCTACTCCTGTTTAGTATTTGTCGATTGGGACTATAGGCTTTGTGTTTATCTTAAACCAAGAAAGGTAAAAAATTTACGCATCAGTAAACGCTACTCCTTTTTTTCAATATTTGAAACGGACTATAAGCTTTGTTTAAATTTTCTGCTATACAATGATCAACTGCCATCCATAAGTATTAGGCATATGACTTCAGAACAACACTTGTATGGCATACCATCAACAGATGAGTTTTTATTGTAGAAACACAAAACCATATCAAATTTATTAAAAAAATTGAAAAATGTCACCCACCAAACATTTTGAAGTTTTAGAAAAATTGACATTTGTTAATAATTTCAAGTATTGTTTCATAAACTTTTATTTGTAAAAATAAAACGTAAATTCAGTTTCTCTGGTGAGTGGCAAAGGGGAATAATATCTCTGAGAACTTTTATTGCTCTTTCTGCACAAACATTGCTACGTGGAGTGAGTATTGGAGATGGACTTTGAGACCAATGAGTTCGAAGACAGCGCAACCCTTTTGGATAATCATTAACAGCATGGAAAAGAAGTTCATATTGCTCAGCTTTACAATGATGATCACTAAAACAGGCATCACTCCAATGTCCACATATAAATTCACACAATTTCTGAAGGTTCTTTAGTTCATCAGGCAATATTATGAAAGCCAACAATGCAAAAATTGCTCGAGAGTTCCATCGGGCATTGCTGAGGCCAGGCAGTGCGCTAAAATTAACTTTCGGCATTTGTTGAGAATTCTTAAAATGCTTAAAAACGCAAATTAGATGGTGCAAAAATTTCATATCATCTCTCCAACCTATTTCCTGTTTTTCTAAAATTGGAGCACATTTCTTTGTTTTACTTTCAAAATCTTTTTTTAACATTTCATAATCTTTAAGTATCTTATTTACAAATGGATAATTTATGTTAGGAGACTCAGTTGAATCACCAAGCAAGGCATCACACACGTGTCTAAGAACACGATCAAGTATATGGTGCTGACAACCTATAAAGACTGGTGCAGACTCACCATGTTGAACAAACAGTTTCTGAAGTTTTACCACAACACCAGACTTCGACCCTGTATTAACATTTGTAGTGTCTGACACTATCATCTTTATAGCTGACCATAAGTTATATTCATCTAAAACTTTTTGAATGGTAGATCCAATCGTAGCAGCTTTGCCATCAGGTAAAACTAAGACGGATAGCCTCACTTCTTTTGCTTTATATTTTAATACAACTACTTGGTGTTCTTTTTTCTTAATAATTTTACCAACAAACTGTAAACTCCATAAGCTATTACGCAAGTATTTATTAATGTTTCTTTTAGTTTACTTGCTTCTCTGATTACAGCTCGATAGACACCTGACTGAGAAGGAGTTGCTATTTTTACGCCGGACTTATGCAAAACTTTGCTCACTAATGCTGCTCTTCGAGCTGGTAGTTTCCCAGATTGAACTAATGAAACTGCACTAGAAGTACATTGCTGTGATTGTTTCTTATGTATGCTTTGATCCAAGCTTTCTGTGGATGACAGCATTGCATCAGCACCGTCAGAGCTACTTTGAGAATTCTCGTTATCACTTGAATCACTGGAACTTTCAAAACTGCTTTTTTGTTGTTGTGCCTCATTAATTTTGCAAACAATTTTCCGTTTTGATGGATGAATTGTACTTTGACTATCAATTTTAGTTGTAGTATATCCCATCTTACCTCCACTTTGAATTTGTATTTCGTAAAGTTTTTTGTCCTCAGCACATAACCATTGACCAGTTTTGTTTGTGACATCAAATAACTTATCAAACTGCTCCCGTATGTCACCCACAGGTTTTTTCAAATGAACATCATACCTTCTAATTAAAGTTTCAATTTTTCTGCTCACTGATCGCAAAGACAGTATTGGGAAATTTAAAAAGCTCCATAATAGCTCTACTTCTTTCCTGAGTGCTGCAACTCTTTACAATTTGGATTTTTCCATAGAGGCCAAGCCCATGTAGCGACCAATTGTCATCCACTCTTTTGGCATTCTAGAATGTGAAAGCAATGGCTCGATCTCGATTCCAATTTTGTTTCTTTTCTTAAGAGTGTTTGAATTTTTTTCAAATTACTCGCCCATTTGTCCTTATTTTTAGCAACGGAAAGTGATGACTTTTTTAAAGACATTTTTAAGAATAAAATTAGGCAAAATTAAAATAATCATTCAAACTCAAGTATAATTGAAAAATCTAACATGGAGAACAGGAAATAGAATTTTAATGGTAAACAACTGGAGTAAAAGTAAACTTCAGTAAAAAGAGCCAAAAGGATTATTTTTAAACTAAAAAATGTTTTGGTGGGTGAACTTTTTCAACAAAATTGATGATTTTTTGTTGTATTTATTATTTTTATATAAAAGCTCATCAAAATCTGGCACGCCACTTGTAAAATTACAAAATTTGTTTTTCAAGTCATATACCTAATAAGTATATTCAACTCTATGTCAGTTATCTGAAAAGAGAGATAAGGAAAGAGAGAGAGAGAGAGAGAGAGAGAGAAAGAGAGAGAATGGGAATATATGGTAACTTATGGGAATATGCGGGAGCTTATGGGAATATCTGAGAGCTTATGGCAATATCTGAGAGCTTATGGGAATATGGAGGAGCTTATGGGAATATGTAGGAGCTTATGGGAATATTAAGAGATTTTTGGGAATATGTAGGAGCTTATGGGAATATCTGAGAGCTTATGGGAATATGAAGGAGCGTATGGAAATTTATAGGAGCTTATGGGAATATCTCGGAGCTTATGGCAATATGTAGGAGCTTATGGGAATATGCAGGAGCTTATGGGAATATGTAGGAGCTTATGGGAATATCTGGTAGCTTATGGCAATATGTAGGAGCTTATGGGAATATGCAGGAGCTTATGGGAATATGTAGGAGCTTATGGGAATATCTGGGAGCTTAATGCAATATCTGGAAGCTTATGGGAAAATATAGGAGCTTATGGGAATATGTGGGAGCTAATGGGAATGTGTGGGAGCTTATGGGAATATGTAGGAGCTTATAGAAATATCTGGGAGCTTATGGCAATATGTAGGAGCTTATGGGAATATGCAGGAGCTTATGGGAATATGCAGGAGCTTATGGGAATATGTAGGAGATAATGGGAATATCTGGGGGCATATAACAATATCTGGGAGCTTAAGGAATATACCTGAGCTTATGGGAATATGTCGGAGCTTATGGGAAAATCTGGGAGCTTATGGCAATATCTGGGAGCTTATAGGAGTATGTAGGAATATATGGTAATGTCTGAGAGCTTATGGAAATATCTGCTAATTGATGCTACTCCTGTTTAGTATTTGGCGAATGTGACTATAGTCTTTGTGTTTATTTTATGCCACGTAAGGTCAAAATTTTACGCGTCAGTAAATTCTACTTCTATTTTTCTATATTTGAAACAGACTATAATCTTCGTTTCAATTTTCTGCAATACAATGATGAACTGCAATGCATAAGTAGATTCAAGTCTATGTCAATAATCAAAAAGAGAGATAAGGAAAGAGAGAGAGAGAGAGAAAGAGAGAGAGAGAGAGAGAGAGAGAGAGAGAGAGAGAATGGGAATATATGGGAGCTTATGGGAATATGTAGGAGCTTATGAAAATATTTAAGAACTTATGGAAATATCTGGGAGCTTATGGGATTATCTTGGAGCTTTTGGCAATATGTAGGAGCTTATGGCAATATGTAGGAGCTTAAGGGAATATGTAGGAGCTTAAGGGAATATGCCGGAGCTTATGGCAATATGTAGGAGCTTAAGGGAATATGCAGGAGCTTATGGCAATATGTAGGAGCTTATGGTTATATTAGGAGCTTATGGGAGTATGTAGGAGCTTATTGGAATATAAGGAGCTTATGGAAATATGTAGGAGCTTATGGGAATATGTAGGAATATATGGTAATATTTGGGAATATTTTCCAAGTGATTCTACTCCTGTTTAGTATTTGTCGAATGGGACTATAGGGTTGTGTTTATTTTCAACCACGTAGGGTCAAAATTTTACGCATCAGTAAATTCTACTCCTATTTGTCAATATTTGAAATATACTATAAGCTTCGTTTCAATTTTCTGCTATACAATGATCAACTGCCATGCATAAGTAGATTCAAGTCTATGTCAATTATCGAAAATGAGAGATAAGGAACGAGAGAGAGAGGGACAGAGAGAGAGAGAGAGAGAGAGAGAGAGAAAGAGAGATAGAGAGAGAATGGGAATATATGGGAACTTATGGGAATATGCGGGAGCTTATGGGAATATATAGGAGCTTATGGGAATATGTAGGAGCTTATGGGAATATAGGAGCTTATGGGGATATGTAGGAGCTTATGGGAACATTTAGGAAATTCTGGGAATATAAGGAGCTTATGGAAATATGTAGGAGCTTATGGGCATATCTAGGAGCTTATGGGAATATGAAGGAGCTTATGGGAATATGTAGGAGCTTATGTGAATATCTTTGAGCTTATGGCAATATCTGGGAGCTTATGGGAATATCTGGGAGCTTATGGGAATATGTAGGAGATTATGGGAATATCTGGGAGCTTATGGCAATATCTGGATGCTTATGGCAATATCCCTGAGCTTTTAGGAATATGTAGGAATATATGGTTATATCTGGGCGCTTCTGGTAATATGTGCTTATTGATTCTAATCCTGTTTAGTATTTGGCGAATGGGACAATAGGCTTTGTGTTTATTTTCAACCTCGTAAGGTCAAATTTTTTCGCATGAGTAAATCCTAATCGTAAAAGACTATCAGCTTCGTTTCAATTTTCTGCTATACAATGATCAACTGCCATGCATACGTAGATTCAAGTCTATGTCAATTATCGAAAAAGAAAGATAAGGAAAGAGAAAGAGAGAGAGAGAGAGAGAGAGAGAGAGAAAGGGAATAAATGGGAACTTATGGGAATATGCGGGAGCATATGGGAAATGTAGGAGCTTATGTGAATATGTAGGAGCCTATTTAAATATTTAGTATTTTCTGGGAATATAAAGGAGCGTATGGGAATTTATAGGAGCTTATGGGAATATCTGGGAGCTTATGGCAATATGTAGGAGCTTATGGGAATATGCAGGAGTTTATGGGAATATGTGAGAGTTTATGGGAATCTTATGGAGCTTATGGGAATCTTATGGAGCTTATGGGAATATGTAGGAGCTAATGGGAATATTAGGAGCTTATGGGAATATGTAGGAACTTATGGGAATATGTAGGAGCCTATGTAAATATTTAGGATTTTATGGAAATATTAGGAGGTTATGAGAATATGTATGAGCTTATGAGAATATGTGGGAGCTTATGGTAAAATATTGGAACTTATGTGAATATGTGGGAGCTTATGGGAATATGTGGTAGCTCATGGGAATATCTGGGTGCTAATGGGAATGTGTGGGAGCTTATGGGAATATCTGAGAGCTTTTGGGAATATGTAGGAGGTTTTGGAATTAGGTAGGAGCTTATCGGAATATTAGGAGCTTATGGGAATACGTTGGAGCTAATGGGAACATGTGAGAGCTTATGGGAGCTTATGGGAATATGTAGGAGCTTATGGGAATATCTGAGAGCTTTTGGGAATATGTAGGAGGTTTTGGAATTAGGTAGGAGCTTATCGGAATATTAGGAGCTTATGGGAATACGTTGGAGCTAATGGGAACATGTGAGAGCTTATGGGAGCTTATGGGAATATGTATGATTTTATAGGAATTTTAGTAGCTTATGGGAATTTGTAGGAGCTTATGTGAATATGTAGGAGCTTATGGGAATATTAGGAGCTATTGGAATATGTAGGAGCTTATGGGAATATGTGGAAGCATTATGGAATTATCTTGGAGCTTATGGGAATATGTAGGAGCTTATTGGAATATTAGGAGCTTATGGGAATATGTTGGAGCTTATGGGAATATTAGGAGCTAATGGGAATATGTAGGAGCTTATGGTAATACGTTGGAGCTAATGGGAATATGTGGGAGCTGATGGGAATATGTAGGAGCTTATGGGAATATGTAGGAGCTTATGGTAATATTAGGAGCTTATGGGAATATGTGGGAGCTTATGTAAATATTTAGTATTTTATGGGAATATTAGGAGCTTGTGGGAATATGTGGAACTTATGGTAATATTTGGGAGCTTAATGGAATATAAAAAGCTCATTGGAATGTGTGAGAGTTTATGGGAATCTTTGGGAGCTTTTGGGAATCTTCGGGAGCTTTTGTGAATATGTAGGACCTTTTGGGAATATGTAGGAGCTTATGGGAATATGTGGGAGTTTATGGGAATATCTGGGAGCTTATGGGAATATGTGGGAGCTGATGGGAATAAGTGGGAGCTTATGGGAATAAGTGGGAGCTTATGGGAATATGTGCCATTTGATTCTACTCCTGTTTAGTATTTGGCAAATGGGACTATAGGCTTTGTGTTTATTTTCAACCACGCAAGGTCAAATTTTTACACATCAGTAAATTCTACTCCTATTTTTCAATCTTTGAAACGGACTATAAGCTTCGTTTCAATTTTCTGCTATACAATGTTCAACTGCCATGCATACGTAGATTCAACTGTATGTCAATTATCGAATAAGAAAGATATGAAAAGAGAAAGAGAAAGCGAGAGACAGACAGAGAGAGAGAGAGAGAGAGAGAGAGAGAGAGAGAGAGAGAATTGGAATATATTGGAACTTATGGGAATATGCGGGAGCTAATGGGAACATATCGGAACTTATGGGAATATGTAGCAGCTTATGGGAATATAAGGAGCTTATGGGGATACGTGAGAGCTTAAGGGACCTTATAGGAATATTTAGGAGCTTATGGGAATATTAGGAGCTTATGGGAATATGTAGTAGCCTATGTGAATATTTAGGATTTTATGGGAATATTAGGAGCTTACGGGAATATGTAGTAGCCTATGTGAATATTTAGGAATGAGTGGTAGTGATTTTGATGGGATTTTTTTTATAGGCCGACATAGCTTTTCTTGGATATAAATGATTGAATTAATTTTTGATGGATTCTTTTCGGGAAAGTTTTTATATTTATTTTGATCGTTTTTTAAATAGATAATAACTAGTGAACATTTGTTTTTTATTGTCCCCGTTTTGTCTGTCTGTCTGTCCGTCTGTCCGTCATCACCCTAGATCTCAACAACCATAAGTCCTAGACCCATGATGTATATATCATTTTGTAGGTCTTGGCCTGCCAAGAAATGACTTTTTTCCATTTCGCAATCTGACCTCTCAGGGCCGTAAAAGGGGGCTTAGTACCGTTTTTTGCTATATAAGCTATATTAATAAAGAGCGCCTATATCTCAACAATTATAAGTCCTAGACCCATGACGTATATATCATTTTGTAGGTCTTGGCCTGCCAAGTGTACATCAAAAGTTCATTTCGCGATAGGACCTCTGAGGGCCGGGCTTCAGGGCTCCTAAGGGGCTTATATATTATATATATACCTTGTACGTTCAATAACCCATTCATTTGGTGCGAAATACTGCAGCACATAGTTTCACCAAGATTTATTAAGAAACTCATCAAATGAAATAGTAAGCTTGTGTTTTGAGTTTAATTGAAAGTATCAGAGCTATGCAACAATTGACGGAGTTTTCGGACGATTAAATGACTATAATTTCGAATGTTTTCAATTTTGAGTCCTATTTCAGTAACCACAAACCACTTGTAGTTAGATTTAAGAGAAAATAATTTTTTTTCAAATATAAAGAAACGTCTTTATAATATTTTTTTTACAGATATATGCATTACAAAATTGAATTTATAAACATTTCCAAAATTTACAAATATTTACTGAAAGTAAAATACGTACTGATACATAACAAGAAAATGCGCTAACACGTCCTGTGTCCAGAATGGAACAGGCTTAATTGCTTGTTTCATTAATTTTACCGTCATTGGAAATTTTTTTTTACGGGGTCTAGAAGCGGCACATTTTAATACCCACAAATATTTATAGTAAAAATAAAATAAAAATTCAAAAAGCTTACATAATAATAGTAATGTAAACAGTTATTATTTAGCTGTACAATTATACCAAACATAAATATGATAACTATTCTAGACGCATTTATTTAATATTAGTTGGCGCTTTAGGGGTTAATATTCATATAATGTACTATACGAACTGTTTTTTTCAAAGTTGCGACCCCTAGACATGAAAATAACATATGAACATGAATAGTTAAATTGATCACTAGATGAGGGAGCATCTATTTATAATTGTCTGACAGAGACAACAGCAGTTTGCCCCACCCTAATGTACACATTCTATTTTATTAAAATAACTTGAGAAACATTTCAATAGCATCTACTGTACAATAGGCTTACACATTCTATTTTATTTAAATAACTTGAGAAACACTTCAATAGCATCTACTGTACAATAGGCTTACACATTCTATTTTATTTAATAACTTGAGAAGTATTTCAATAGCATGTACTGTACAATAGGCTTACACATACTATTTTATTTAAATAAAGTGAGAAACACTTCAATAGCATCTACTGTACAATAGGCTTACACATTCTATTTTATTAAAATAACTTGAGAAGTAGTATTTCAATAGCATGTACTGTACAATAGGCTTACACATACTATTTTATTTAAATAACTTGAGAAGTATTTCAATAGCATGTACTGTACAATAGGCTTACACATACTATTTTATTTAAATAACTTGAGAAGTATTTCAACTTGATATTGATGTGGTTTGATGATTTTTGTTTGAGGCGACGCTGTGAATTCTGGGACACTTTGATAATTACCTCTGTAATATAAAAACATAAAATTGTTTCGACTGAAGTAAACAGACAGAGACAGAAATAGAACAGCCGCTGGTTACATAATCACACAAAAAATTGGACTTAATTAGATGTATTGTCAAGGTCCACATGGATTTAAATAAACTACAGTGACTGTTGTTAAAACTCGTTACCTCGAGCATACATGTTTTTACTGTAATTTTTTTTTTACATAGGTAAACATAATTATAAATAAGAAAAATACACAAACAAATATAACGTATTCACCTATACTGGTGAGTAAATATGGACAGAAATGATCAGTACATTTCTTTAATTATAAAACTATGGATGTCATCATGGGCGTATTCATGGGGGGGGGGGCAAGGGGGGCATTTGCCCCCCCCCTACATTTTGAAAAAATGTCATATAAGAGGGGGGCATTTGCTCCCCTCCCCTTTACATTTAAAAAAAATTTCATGAAGTTGTTATTTGCCCCCCCCCTGGAAATTTTGCCCCCCCCCGGAAAAAGTCCTAGCGACGCCCATGGATGTCTTTGAAATAATGGATTTAGTTAGTAGAATAAATAAAATACATGTGCTACTGGATTTCCCATGGATATCGGACCACAGGGTGTTATTCTTAATAGGGAAATCATTGAATGTTATGTTGGTTTATTTTTCAGTGTGTCTGGAAGACCTGGTAGATTACAGACTGTGGGGGGATGTTTTGTTAAAGTCTTGTGACCTTCACATTGGTGCCAAGATCGCCGACATGTTGGTGACGCTGCACGGGTCAACGCACAAAGACAATATGAGTGAGGGTCAGTTTGAACAGCTGAGGGTGAAATTTAGGTCAGTGACTTGATACACTAAACATTTTCAATGGAGCGACTCTCTGATATTTGAGACACTAAACACATTTTTATAGTGTACAAGTACAAACATTAATTGTCCGAATACAAACCGTAATTGTCCAAATACAAACATTAATTCCCCAAATACAAACATTAATTCTCCAACTAGTGTTACAAACATTAATTCTTCAAATACAAACATTAATTCTCCAAATACAAACATTAATTGTCCAAATACAAACATTAATTGCTCAAACGTTAACTCTCCAAATATAAACATCAATTATCCAAATAAATACAAACATCGATTGATTGACCTGACGTAGTGTCAATCGATCAGGCAGGAACCAGCGCTGACTGCATCACTAGACGGATCAGGGCCAAGATAAGATTTACTTAGAAGACTTCTGGTCATAACTCAATGAGTGTGTGAAGTCGTTGGCCGGTTTCTGAGAAAGAACGATCGATTGAAAATGTTCATGTTTTGTCAAAAAAAAAATTCTTTGTAATCCCATAGCCCTTGGCAATAGAATCATCATTATCTGATATTAGAAACCGTATGAATTGAACCTTTTCATTTCACCATCTGTCTTAAGCAGTTGTCTAGACTATTTCAATTAGTCGGATTATTATATATTTCAGTTATTTCATTTATACATGTATTCCTTCATAGTAATACTTGTATCAACTTCACGCTGTACGGAATAAACACACATAGTAATACATGTTTCAACTTCACAATGTACGGAATAAACACACATAGTAATACATGTATCAACTTCACAATGTACGGAATAAACACACATAGTAATACATGTTTCAACTTCACAATGTACGGAATTAACACACATAGTAATATATGTTTCAACTTCACAATGTACGGAATAAACACACATATTATACACTAGTTGCAAGTACCCGGTTTTGCCCGGGTTTAAAATAAGGTTTTCTGTTTACCTTTTGCTTTCTCCCTCCCCCCTCTCTCCCTCCCTCCCCCTCCCTCTTTACCCCTCTCTCCCTTTCTCTTTCCCTCCCTCCCTTTCTCCCTCCCTCCCTCTCCTTCCCTCTCTAACTCTCCCATCTCCCTCTCTCTCCCTATCTCCCTCCCTTCTTCTCTCACCCCCGTCCCCCTCTCTCCACCTCCCTCCCTCCAACCCTCCTTTCCTCTCTCTCCCTCCCTGCCCCCTCTCTCTCTTTATCTCTCACTCCCTCCCATTTCTCCCATCCTCTCTCCCTCCCTTTCCCTCTCTCCCTCCCTCCTTTCTCCCTCCCTCTCCCGTCTCCCTCTCTCCACCTCTTCCTCTCTCTCTCCATCCCTCCCACCTCTCTCCCTTTCCCTCCCTCCCTTTCTCCCTCCCTCCCTCTCCCTTCCTCTATCCCATCTCTCTCTCCCCATTCATCCCTCCCTCATTCCCTTTCTCTCCCTCCCTGCCCCCTCACTCTTTCTCTCTCTCCCTCTCTCCCACCCTCTCTTTCCCTCCCTCCCCTCTATCTCCCTCCCTACCCCCTCTCTACCTCCCTTCTTTTCTCTCTCCCTCTCCCCCTGCTCCCTCTCCCATCCCTCTCCCCCTGCTCCCTCTCCCATCTCCCTCCTACCCTCCTTTCCTCTCTCTCCCCCCTGCCCCCCCTCTCTCTCTCTCTTTATCTCTCTCTCCCTCCCTCCCTCACTCTCTCTCTCTCTCTCTCTCTCTCTCTATATATATATATATATATATATATATATATATATATATACTTATTATTATGGCTTCACACTTCTTCTAAAATCCTTCTTCATTCCTTTCTTTACCTTCCTCAAACTGTACAAATCGGGAAGCATGAAAAAACATCAACAATTCTTCGCATCACAAAGGCACAATACAGCACCAGCGCGCAAGTTCTATTCGATCATCGGGAAATGACGTCACAGAAGAGTTTTATCTATGGCGAGATTACTTTTATATAGTAAAATATACTAAAATAAAAATAATTTATTACAATTAAACTACCCATCGAGATGAAACGAAACCTGTCCTATAACCTTCCCCATGTGTACTTGTACCAAATTTCACGTTTTTTGATTGTCTGGATCTTGAGTTATAAGGGAACAGACAGACAGACAGACAGACAACAAATGCGTCTTATAAGTATAGAGATGTATCAACTTCACAATGTACAGAATAAACACACATAGTAATACATGTATCAACTTCACGCTGTACGGAATAAACACACATAGTAATACATGTATCAACTTCACAATGTACGGAATAAACACACATAGTAATACATGTTTCAACTTCACAATGTACGGAATAAACACACATAGTAATATATGTATCAACAATATATGTGGTACATGTCATAGACCATGATATAAATATACCAGAACATTGACACAGTATTGAGGTATAGTCAAGACAACAATATTAAAGAAGTGGGATGGGGACAGGTGGTGTGCGGTAGAAGGTTCCTGGTTCAGTCTCCGGTATGGACCAATGGATATTTCAAGACATTGTTAAAGTCTCGGCTATATCTCCCGTGGTGCCTCCATGGCCATTGCACCATCGGGTATGGTGGGGGATGAAAGAAGGGCACCATAAAAACCGCCCCATGAGTGGTTTATCGGACCTAAGAGATTTCATCCCATCCTTACAGGGGCGTCACACACAAGAAGTGGGCACGAAAATATTCGGCCAACATCTAACTCTACAGATGTGTGGCTTCGTTTTCTTTATCCCAGAGACATATTTCTAAATATTTCAGTACAAAGTCTATTGGACTGATATTAAAACAAAGAAAGAGAAGCTGTGCAGTAAATGAATCATACCTTTTCCCGTCCCGCCCAGAGGCGCCTACTACGGATACTTACACAAAGGACTCAGTGTAGACTACTGTACTCCCGAAGACGGAGCCTAAATTTTTACTCCCTCTTCTTCCTTTGGCTCTACAGCCCATTTAGGGCTACTGCTCTTCTCCACTTTTCCCGATCCATGGTCTTCTTCCTCCACTCTCTCACTCCTATGGCTTTAAGGTCTTTCTCCACTTCCTCTAACCATCTGCTTCTTGGTCTGCCTTTAGGCCTTTTCTCATTGGGTGTTGCCTTATATATTTAATAGACATCAATAATTCCGTTTCTTTTTTATTTTTAATTGTCGTCTGCTGAAGTCACTGTGTAAGGGAAAGTTCATAGAATAGCAAATAGCGGACATTGGTAACAAAGTTAGATGACTCGAGTATTATCATCATCATCATCGCCCTTCACCCATGTAACTATGTGTATGTGTAACAAATTTCACGATTTTTGGGTGAAGGGCGATGATGATGATGATGATAATACTCGAGTCATCTAACTTTGTGTAGTCTTAGACATCTTCCACGTTTCCGCTCCATACAGCAGGACTGATTTCACGTTGGTGTTATAGAGTCTAATCTTGATGTCTAAGGACAACTCTTTGAAGGACCAGACATTCTTTAGCTGCGTGAAGGCGGCTAGGGCCTACCAATTCTCGAGTATTATGTTCAGCTAATATTCAATGGTCGTCACCTTACGCATAGATTCTAACTACATGATATACAAACTATTGAATACATCTAAAATTAAAATTTAAAAATTTAAACAACACAAAATTTAATTAAATACAATAAATGGTAAGGCTAATTAGATTTTTTTTTAATTAGACATAGGCCTATATGCTACTGGAAAATTACCATGTTATTTCTTTATTTTTACCGTTCTTACTTATCATCTCCCTTTAGGCCACAACCACAGCACTTTGCGTTCATATGCGACAGCCATTTGGTGAGGCCGTTTCAAAGTAGCCACCGCGACAACAAGACATGTGACGAGTCGGTCAGGGCGAAAATGGACGAAATCATTCAGGACGACGTGGTCACCAAGGCGACCGGGCTGGCCAAGGAATGGACGTCTGTGGAGAGCGGAAACTGCTGTATTCATGGCGACCTTCATGTCAAATCACTCATGCTTAGCAATAATGGCGAAGACATAAAGGTAGTTGAGTCACCTTTCACTCTAGGATTAAAATAGCATTACTGAAACTTTATGAATGATATATGTATTTAGATAATTCATTTTGCAAAAACAAAAACATTTTAAAAAGGGTTTATGACTACTTAGAAAGGTTATTGATAAAAAAACACATAAAAGAATCAGGTCAGGCCTACTTTTACACAGGGGCGCCAAGAGCCAACAAGGGCCCCAGGGCAGGACATCATTGCGGGCCCCTTAATAAACAATGAGTCGTGAAAAAATTACATGGTCGGGGCGGCCGGGCCCCCTTACAGATGCGGGCCCCCTGGCAATGACCCCCCTGACCCCCCTCTCGGCGTGCCTGCGTATAAATGTATATGGTAAAAACACTTGAAATGTATTTGACTGTATAGGAATGGCACTGGATGGGTCTAGTTAGCTGCACGAGTGCTCTTAAGTAGAAAGATGTTTTTTTTTTCAGATAATATATGAGGGGCCCACTTGGGATGAACGGGCATAGACACAAAATACGACAATGGAGAAAAACGAAATTTTAACAAGACGCAAGGCTCTATAATTATCCATTGTTTTTTTACACTTAAAAATATTCTTCTAGCTTGTTCCATTATCAGTTGAATTTGAAAGAAAAATGTTCGAGTAAAGTCTAGAAGTCACTCGATTTGTCTTTGTGACTGTGTCCGATATATCCCGGGACTCCTCAAGTACTTTTTGGCCCGAGGCAAAGGTACTTTTGGGTGCCCTTAGAATGATTAAGTTTGGTGGAACTAGATAAAAATGTTGTCAAGACCGCCGATTACAATTCTTTGATTTAAGTTTCAGGCCCCTGACATGTGATAGGACATGTGATAGGACATGTGATAGGATTGCCCTTCTTTGAGGTGGGCCTGGCAGTTAACAATGTAAGCCTGGCAGTTAACAATGTATGCCTGGCAGTTAACAATGTAGGCCTGGCAGTTAACAATGTAGGCCTGAGTGTATGTAGGTATACATTGAATACAGCAATCGTTTCTTGTACAATCAACATCACGTGAGTTATAAGATGGCTTAGGAAAATTGTGCTATCCAATAATCAAAGTTAAAACCTTGAATTTTTATTGGACGACCGTAGAATGCCCCAGGGAGCGGCCTAATCTGCCCCACCCATCAGTGGATTCAGGCGATTAAACTCTGTTTATTATACATATACATCGTACATAGACTTCGTTTATCTCCCCTTGAAATGCTGCAGTATCTTCAACTTCAGAGTTGTCACCGCTTGACTCATTGTGGTATCATGCAACTTTAATTTCGGTCATTCACATAGTTTTATGTCTGCTTGTATGAAACCAACCTCAAGTATTATTTCTTATTATGCTGCAGCATTTATTGATTATGAATTATTTACATGCTAGCTCCACTTTCTTTCTTCTCTTCCGATCTTTTACAAGATAAACATGAGTGATTCATTCAGAATGTTTTCCTTGTGATAAGCTATGACATGGGCAAACTACCTACCACTCGAAGCTATATAAGACATTTGCAAAACTACCACACGAAGTTATATCAGACATGGGCAATTTTCCACACGAAGTTATATCAGAAATGGGCAAACTACCACACGAGGTTATATCAGTCATGGGCAAACTACCACACGAAGTTAAATCAGTCATGGGCAAACTACCACACGAGGTTATATCAGACATGGGCAAACTACCACACGAAGTTATATCAGACATGGGCAAACTACCACACGAAGTTATATCAGACATGGGCAAACTACCACACGAAGCTATATCAGACACGAGCAAACTGTCACACGAGGTTATATCAGACATGGGCAAACTGCCACACGGTCCTTCTGTGAAATCCCTGTTCTTGGTCAGACCTTTTAGTAAATTTATGCAGCCATTTTTGGCCCGCGATTCAAAGTGTGATCACAACAAGTTGATGTAGGCTAATGAGACGTTTTCTTGCAATAATCTGTAAACAGTTCTGTGTCAGTTTTATTGAATGTCACACTAACACTAATACTTTTAAAATTTTAATGATGTAATGGATATGTAACCAATAATGTCACGTGATAATGTGGTGTGCAGAGATCACATGTCCGTCCCTCTGATTGGTTGATATAATAACAATGACAAGCGGCGGATGATAAGATAAAATCAAACCAATTACAGTGGATTCCGCTTAATTGGGACACCGCTTAGTTGGGACAGCCGCTTATTTGGGACAAATCTCAAAGAAACCAAACCAAGAAGCCAATAGTAAATTCGTATGTTTAATTGGGACAGCCGCTTAATTGGGACAAAAAGCCTCGGTCCCAATGTGTCCCATTTAAGCGGAATCCACTGTATTCAGTTTGTCCTAGTTTTAAAACAAATCATTAGCCTCTGGCCAGGTATTTTATGCATCTCTGTTAATAAGTCAGCCGACACCGGCGGAAGAGGGAGGACAATGGAAAGTTATATATATATAATTGTAAATGTATCGTGCAATATACATTTTAGCTGAGCGCCACCTCTGAAGGTACTTTTGGATGCTCTAGACAAATTAACTTTAGGAACCCGGTTATTGATAACTAGACTTAGAATTAACCCATCAACTTACAATTATCAAGACACCTATCAGACTTTTTGATCTAGTGACCCACTTACAATTATCAGGACTTCTTGATCTATTGACCCACTTACAATTATAAAGACTTCTTGATCTAGTGACTCACTTACAATCATGTAGTCACCCAACAGATGTCTTGATCCAGTGACCCACTTACAGTTATGTAGACACCCAACAGACGTCTTGATCTTGTGACCCACTTACAATCATGTAGACACCCAACAGACGTCTTGATCTTGTGACCCACTTACAATTATTAGGACTTCTTGATCTAGTGATCCACTTACAGTCATGTAGATATCCAACAGACGTCTTGATCTAGTGACCCACTTACAATTATAAAAACATCTTGATCTAGTGACCCACTTACAATCATGTAGACACCCAACAGACGTCCTTATCTAGTGACCCGGTAATAATCAAATGCCAAGATATATATCATCCTCTCTGATCTAGTTATCAATTCTTAAAACAAATATCACAAGTTAAACTGATGTTGTTTTTTTTTAAATCGAGCCTCATCATGTTTTATTTTATCGCTTACGTTCTTTCATAAATGATGAATCAAATGAATTCTACCATGTTTGAATTTAAATGTACTTGTGTATCTTTCCATTAAATGACTATTTCTTTATCTAATTTTGTGTGAATTTTTGCATTGACTAGTTCCCACTACCACACCTCTGTAATTGACCGGTTCCCACTACCACACCCCTGTAATTGACCGGTTCCCACTACCACACCCCTGTAATTGACTGGTTCCCACTACCACATCCCTGTAATTGACCGGTTCCCACTGCCACACCCTTGTAATTGACTGGTTCCCACTACCGCACCCCTGTAATTGACTGGTTCCCAATACCACACCCTGTAATCGACCGGTTCCCACTACCACACCCCTGTAATTGACTGGTTCCCACTACCACACCCCTGTAATTGACCGGTTCCCACTACCACACCCATGTAATTGACTGGTTCCCACTACCACACCCCTGTAATTGACTGGTTCCCACTACCACACCCCTGTAATTGGCCGGTTTCCACTACCACATCCCTGTAATTGACCGGTTTCCACTACCTTGTAGTTGACTGGTTCCCGCTACCACACCCCTGTAATTGACTGGTTCCCACTACCACACCCCTGTAATTGACCGGTTCCCACTACCACACCCCTGTAATTGACCGGTTCCCACTACCACATCCCTGTAATTGACCGGTTCCCACTACCTCACCCCTGTAATTGACTGGTTCCCACTACCACACCCCTGTAATTGACTGGTTCCCACTACCACACCCCTGTAATTGACCGGTTCCCACTACCACACCCATGTAATTGACTGGTTCCCACTACCACACCCCTGTAATTGACTGGTTCCCACTACCACACCCCTGTAATTGACCGGTTTCCACTACCACATCCCTGTAATTGACTGGTTCCCACTACCTTGTAATTGACTGGTTCCCGCTACCACACCCTTGTAATTGACTGGTTCCCACTACCTCACCCCTGTAATTGACTGGTTCCCACTACCACACCCCTGTAATTGACTGGTTCCCACTACCACACCCCTGTAATTGACTGGTTCCCACTACCGCACCCCTGTAATTGACTGGTTCCCACTACCTCACCCCTGTAATTGACTGGTTCCCACTACCACACCCCTGTAATTGACTGGTTCCCACTACCACACCCCTGTAATTGACCGGTTCCCACTACCACACCCATGTAATTGACTGGTTCCCACTACCACACCCCTGTAATTGACTGGTTCCCACTACCACACCCCTGTAATTGACCGGTTTCCACTACCACATCCCTGTAATTGACCGGTTTCCACTACCTTGTAATTGACTGGTTCCCGCTACCACACCCCTGTAATTGACTGGTTCCCACTACCTCACCCCTGTAATTGACCGGTTCCTGTAATTACAGATGATAGACACGGAATGTTT
Source organism: Bulinus truncatus (assembly GCA_021962125.1). Lineage (NCBI taxonomy): Eukaryota > Metazoa > Mollusca > Gastropoda > Planorbidae > Bulinus > Bulinus truncatus. The sequence goes on from JAGDYQ010000076.1 coordinate 1,640,079, forward strand.
CCGAATCGGTCAACCGGCATTTGATGTGGCCCTGTTGATCTGTCACTACGTCCTGTTGTACCATTACCACCAGGAGTTAAGCCACGAGAAGTCCAGCCCTGGTCAGCCTGACCACTCCCAACTGATGGCTGACACACTGGACATCATATGTATCACATGTAAGAAACAAAACATCTTTCTAGTTTTACCGTCTGCAGATATACATGTGAGGATTCCCGCCACTTTCGTCATTGCACAATTTAATGGAAGAAAAACCTATTTCCGAGTATATTATAAATACATGGCATAGTTTTACAAAAGAAAACATACTTGTGTCTTAAATAGGTCTGTGTTTATAATAATGAATACACTGCACGCTTGAATAAAAGAAATCATACTTAAATTTATGACTAATTCATTTGTTTAGAACTTACAAGTGAATAAAGTCAATAATTGTACGTGTTCATTTTTTTATTATGAGCCATAGCTGCTATTTATAAAATACTTCTTCTGTCCATCTTTCATTAGTGTCCAGGTACATGGAAGGAATGAGTAAAATTCTGAAAGACAAGTTTGACAAACACCAAGTATGGCGCCAGATTTTGTTACTGTTGGGAGTAGAGATAATTGCCTGGTGAGTACACCACGTTGATTATTAAAAGTTCGCATAAATTAAGTTAGTTCAACGTCCATTGTTTGTCTTTGTGTGTTGTTTTATTTTGATTAGGATATATTTGATTATTATTTGTTTGTTTGTTTTGTTGTATTCAGGATATCTGGACCTGCCAACTTGGACTTAATGTACAACCTGCCTAAAGCTCAACTGAACTGTCTCAACACAGCTCTGAGGATTCTACATAAGCAGAGTTTATCTTTAGACACCAATGGATTGTCTCGTTTAATTCATAACCAACATTAGGATATTTCAGATTTTTACTTTTTGTTGTTACATATTGGCACGTTTAGGCCAAATTACGTTTTAATAATCATTTTGTCGTTGGCCATTTTTATAATATAACATTTTTAATTCACTCTTTTCACAACCCATCATCATATAATATACATTGTATTAAAATACAGTACAGAATATATAAAAGAATACAGTATAGAATATAATGCAGACACATGACAATAAAGTCACCGATAGGCCAGATTTTTCACAATCCGGGCAACATTTTCAACCCGCCAGACGACACTTTTAAAATTCTACTCTAGTGGACCAAAGAATTGATGTTTTATGTAACATTTTATCGCAGCCACATTTATATGATATATAAGTGTTATATTATATACACACACACACATATAAACATGACGATGTATATGGAATATCTCTTAAAATAAAAAAAATCAATCTGTAAAGAATTTCTTTTCAGAAATATCTCTATACTTATAAGACGCATTTGTTGTCTGTCTGTCTGTCTGTTCCCTTATAACTCAAGATCCAGACAACCAAAAATCGTGAAATTTGTTACACATACACATAGTTACTGGGGGAAGGACAGGTTTCGTTTCATCTGGATGGGTAGTTTAATTGTAATTAATTTTTTTTTATTTTAGTATTTTACTATATTAAAGTAATCTCGACGGCGTCATAAATAAAATTCCTCTGTGACGTCATTTCCCGATGATCGAATAGAACTTGGGCATGGTGCTGTATTGTGTCTTTGTGCTGCAAAGAATTGTTGATGTTTTTTCATGCTTCCCTATTTGTACAGCTTGAGGAAGTTAAAGGAATGAAGAAGGATTTTAGAAAAAGTGTGAAGCCATAATAATAAGTATTTATATATATATATATATATATACATATATATATATATATATATATAGAGAGAGAGAGAGAGAGAGAAAGAGAGGGAGGGAGGGAGGGAGGGAGGGAGAGATAAAGAAAGAGAGAGAGGGGGCAGGGGGAGAGAGAGGAAAGGAGGGTAGGAGGGAGGGAGGGAGGGAGGGAGAGATAAAGAAAGAGAGAGAGGGGGCAGGGGGGAGAGAGAGGAAAGGAGGGTAGGAGGGAGGGAGGGAGGGGAGAGAGGGAGGGAGGGTGATTGACAGGGGGAGAGAGGGAGATGGGAGAGGGAAGGAGGGGGAGGGGAGATGGGAGAGGGAGGGAAGGAAAGAGAAAGGAAGGGAGGGAGAGAGGGGAGGGAGGGAGAGAGGGTGGGAGAGAGGGAGAGAGAGGGTGGGAGAGAGGGAGGGAGATAAAGAGTGAGGGGGCAGGGAGGTAGAGAGGGAATGAGGGAGGGAGGAAGAGGGAGAGAGGTGGAGAGGGGAGGGAGGGAGAAAGAAGGGAGGGAGAGAGGGGTTAGGGAGGAGAGAGAGGGGAGGGCAGGAGAGAGGGAGAGAGAGGATAGGAGAGATGGGAGGAAGAGATAAAGAGAGAGAGAGGGGGCAGGGAGGGAGAGAGGGAAGGAGGAAGGGGGAGAGAGGGAGGGAGAAGGAGGGAGGGAGGGAGAAAGGGAGGGAGGGAGGGAGGGAGGGAGAGAGAGGAAGGGAGAGAGGGGGTATGAAGAAAACAGAAGGTAAACAGAAAACCTTATTTTAAACCCGGGCAAAGCCGGGTACTTGCAACTAGTGTTTCTCTAAAGCGCTTGAAAGCTTTTTTTTTTAATAAACAAATAATTCCCGCTTACTTTAAATAAATTAATTTTTTTTTGAGAATTCGGACTTTTTTTTAGGGCACAATACATATATGATTTAATTTCCAACTGTGGTCCAGCAAAATTTTCTCGCGGGTTACTAGTGGTCCGCGGAGTAACGATTGACGACTCTTGGCTTTGACTACTCTAGGCCAGTGGAATGTCCCTTGGCCGCAATCAGAGGCGACTTTTTGTTATGGCAACAGTTTAGGTGTACATAGGTCATGAACGATCACACTCACACCCCATAAGGGTAACATGCGCCCCTCCTAATGTACGCCCCCGTTCAAAACAAGTCATTTTATAAAAACTGTTTTTTTTAACCTTTTTATTACCATTCAAAGATTCTAACTGTATTTGTGCTTTTCTCTGATTGATGAAAATGTATCTAAGGAAAACCACCTTCAAAAATATCTCATTTCTATCAACATTGTTCAGACATTCCAAGGTATTGGCTATATCAAAACATTCAATTCTTACATTCCTGAATACAGAATAACAATTGAAATCAAGTTGTTGTTTTTTTTGCATCTATATTGCAATAAATTATTTCACTGTGTCCATTTTACAAAGGAAATTTGTTTACATTTAAGAGTAGTTTATTTTTATGATTACATATTTACAGAAAAATATATTTACATGTTTGTGTCAGTATTGTATCACATTGTGACGATAATGGTCAATGATGATTGGATATTGGCAATAAATAACATATCAACTTCTAAAAATATTACGTTTTTTGTGACATAATGTACCGGACTACTGTGTCAGTCTAGCACATCATTCATCATGACATCTACTGTGTCAGTCTAGTGTATCATTTATCATGACATCTACTGTGTCAGTTTAGTCTATCTTTTATCATGACATATACTGTGTCAGTAGTGTTGTTTTCGTCGACGAAAACTAAAACTAAAACCTTCGTTAACGAAAATGTTGACTTTTCGTCAACGATAACTAAAACTAAAACTAAAATTATCAGCAAGACTAAAACTAGACGAAAACTAAATCTCGTAGGCAAAAGACTGAATAAAAACTGAAACTAAAACTCCCCAACGAAATAAAAACTAAAATCCCCATTTATCGTCTTTTCCGGTAAATTGTTGACACATGAAAGAAAGAACAACAAAAGATAAAAAAAAAAAAGAAAAATGACAGCCGACGATATAAATTTTGCTTTGAAAGTTTGAAATTGCCATGCGGTTAGATCAAAGAGTGTCGTTTTACAAGATACAGTCGATTCTGCTTAATTGGGACACATCGGGACCGAGGCTTTTTGTCCCAATTAAGCGGCTGTCCCAGTTAAACATACAAATTTACTATTGGCTTCTTGGTTTGGTTTCTTTGAGATATGTCCCACATAAGCGGTGTCCCAATAAAGCGGAATCCACTGTATTTTTTTAAAATTTGTTGATGTTCATGTATTTCTATTCAATTAATTGTTTTTAACCACCCAAATTGTATTGTTTGTTGAACTCGGCATATTATTTAATAATATAATATGTGTTAAATATATGATATTGTTTTATTACAAAGTTTTCAATTTTAATTAAAACATACAGTTTTAGAATTTAATACCATTCAATTAATTATTTTTAATGAAATGTAGTAAATACTAAAAAAATGAATTAATAAATAAAAACAATTTATAAATATAAATAAGCACAAATGAATTAACAACTCAATTAACAAACATACACACAAGAATACAGTAAGGTATATAATTTATCACTATATAACCTATAAACACTTACAGTATATACATTTATATATATATATATATATATATATATATATATGTGTGTGTGTGTGTGTGTGTGGGTGTGTTGTGTGTGTGTATAACTGACAGATGGATAAAAAAATTAAGTTTTCTTTTCTGTCGTTCATTAAAACATTGAACAAATAGTTGACAGAAAGAAAGTAAATGAATGAAAGAATCTAAGAATAAACATTGGCGCGCAATGAGTCTTCAAAAGAAGATTAAAGCTAAATGTTTCCTTCAACTCGCCGACCGTGGTGTATTGATGGGGAGGTGGCTGTCGTTAATATTGGTTGAGTTGATGGCTGCTAGTAGGGATTGAATTTATGTAGATGACAATGTATTAAAATCGCTATTGTTTTTTTTCAAATAGTGGCACTAGTAAAGTATCGGTATAGAGTATCGACATTTTTTTTGTTTAAATTGTATCGGCGATACACAAATCAATACTTGATACAAAAAGGATCGGCAATACAGCCACCAATACTAAAAAAAGTATCGCCGATACTGTATTGGCCGATACTGATACTTCGATACTAACAACCCTGAATATAAGTCATCAAAATAATAGAATTACTTCACTCTTCAAGTAAACTGTTGTTCCTTAGTTTAGTTATTTCAGAGTTCTAGGTCTTAGAATAAACACGTTTGTTTTAATTTTGACTTACGTTTTCGGTTTCTTATTGTTATTACGTTTTTAGTTGTTTTTTTTGTACATGCACTGCAAGTCTGCTAGTCTACAACATAGTCAAAAATTTAGTCATGGTATTGGCACATAACACAATGTGATAGTGTGACTTATAATGTGACAATGAAGTGAAATGACTCAGTTTCAGTACACTGAGCTGTCATCTCTGTGACTACTATTATTATGCTTCAATCTGTTTCAACAATTGGTCATGAACAATGATTTTATTTGTAATTGGTGTTTACAAGACTAAAACTAAAAGTGAAACTAAAATGAATAAGACGAAAACTAAAACTCTGGTGTTTTAGTCGACGAAAACTAAAACGAAAACTAAAATTGGGCCTAAAACTAAAACTAGACTAAAACTAAAATTATTACAGAAAATACGAAATAAAAACTGAAACTAAAATAGGACCTGGGACTAAAACAACACTATGTGTCAGTTTAGTCTATCTTTTATCATGACATCTACTGTGTCAGTTTAGTCTATCTTTTATCATGACATCTACTGTGTCAGTTTAGTCTATCTTTTATCATGACATCTACTGTGTCAGTTTAGTCTATCTTTTATCATGACATCTACTGTGTCAGTTTAGTCTATCTTTTATCATGACATCTACTGTGTCAGTCTAGTGTATCTGTTTATTTATCTGTATGTCTAAATGTCAGTCTGTTTATTTATCTGTATGTCTAAATGTCAGTCTATTTATGTATTTGTATGTCTTACTGTCAGTCTATTTATGTATTTGTATGTCTTACTGTCAGTCTATTTATGTATTCGTATGTCTTACTGTCAATCTGTTTATTTACCTGTAAGTCCTACTACTGTTTATCTCTCTGAATGTAATAAATCTAGATTAATCTTTTATTGGCATACGGTTTCTACTTTGTTGACAGAAGATAAATATTATCAGATCAACCAATGATTAATGGGGTTTCAAAAGCACAATAAATGAAGTATGTTTGGTCTGAGTTAAACTGTGTAACACCCAATAAATGAAGTATGTTTGGTCTGAGTTAAACTGTGAAACACCCAATAAATAAAGTATGTTTGGTCTGAGTTAAACTGTGAAACACCTAATAAATGAAGTATGTTTGGTCTGAATTAAACTGTGTAACACCCAATAAATGAATTATGTTTGGTCTGAGTTAAACTGTGTAACACCCAAAAAATGCAAACCTCAATCGCCTTACAGGCAGCTAGGGTTGAGAAAAGTAATATGAACAGAAAACGAACAAATAACACAATATCTATTACTTCATAAGTAAAGTGACAAGTAACGATTACTTAAAAAACCAATCGGACATAATTAGGCAAATGGGTCCATATGTTGAGATATCCAGAGACCAAGGACTGTGAGATATTTGCAGGCCCTAGTCAAAGCGTCTAGTCGTCACCTAATACTGCGTAGTTGTAAGGCTAACACAGTGTCTAGTCGTTTTTAACTTTCTAGTTTGTCTCATGTGGTCAATTACACTTGGCGGACTTAGTGATTTCATTTTGTGCGACCACTAGGTCATTCTGTCTCATGGCAATGAAGATGGATTAAACAGTGGTAACACCAGGCCCTGGGCCCCGACCTATAAAGGGCCCTAAAACCCCAAATTTTATATTTATAACTTTATTTCAGTTTTCTGACTGCATTATGGACCCACCATTTCTGCGCCTCGAATGATTTAATCCGCTTATGCCTAACTCTGTATAAATAGAATTGAAATATAAAATTCTCGTCTGATAATATTTCAAAGCTTGTACTGTGCTGATGGTATTGAAGCCATACAATTTTATAACGATATTGTATTGTCATTAATAAGTATTAACGACCTGAGAAGCCCCGAGGAACCACTCGTAGCCACAATTCAAAAAAAAAAAAACGAAAATAATCATGGTGCGATCATGTTTCTCGTCATCACATTCTTTGTAAAACTTTAATGAAAGGTACCCTGGATGAAGCACGTTGTAGAGGCAGCCCTAGAAAGAAATGGAAAAAGGCTACATTAAAAAATTGACATGCCAAAATTTAGTGACCCAACTGGCACGACGAAACAAAAGAATGATAAAGACCCCCCCCCCCCCAAATCCACTGCAGTGTCCCGGAATTCTCCCCAACAATTAAAAAAAAACTTGTTAAGGATCAAATGATCCTTCTGTTAATGATACTTGTTTATAGGATAGTTTAGACTGGATGGAAGTGATGGGTCTATACAGCGTCATGACATTAAAGTGGAAGTGATGGGTCTATAAAGTGGAAGTGATGGGTCTATATAGCATCATGACATTAAAGTGGAAGTGATGGGTCTATATAGCATCATGACATTAAAGTGGAAGTGATGGGTCTATACAACATCATGACATTAAAGTGGAAGTGATGGGTCTATAAAGTGGAAGTGATGGGTCTATATAGCATCATGGCATTAAAGTGGAAGTGATGGTTCTATATAGCATCATGATATTAAAGTGGCAGTGATGGGTTTATACAGCATCATCGTATTAATGTGGCAGTGATGGCTCTATATAGCACCAGGACATTAAAGTGGAAGTGATGGTTCTATATAGCATCATGATATTAAAGTGGCAGTGATGGGTTTATACAGCATCATCGTATTAATGTGGCAGTGATGGGTCTATATAGCACCAGGACATTAAAGTGGAAGTAATGGGTATATACAACATCATGACATTAATGTGGAAGTGTCAGCATCCATTGATTAGAATTTCACCGCATAGTTTTTTTAGATCGATATCCAAGAGACGGGTAGTAGCAGGCCTGAAGCAGTTAGCTAAGAATAGATTTATAGGTCATGGTGTCATGAAATGAATAATAAATATACTTATCACGTGGATGAACAGACCAATCGTATCATTAACTATTCTTTTCTTTCATTTGTGTATCATTCTGTGAACTACGTAATCTTGTGGTGAGTCTATTCTGTGTATGTTTGTCTGTACTAAAACTATAGACATTGCTAGTGGATTTTCCCAGTTGGTTTCTATTTATAGTTGGGCATATGGAATGAATTCAGGTCAGTTACAAATATAATTTGCAACACGAACTTCTTTTGTTTTATACATACATATAGTAAATTGATGTATCATCGATTAAACATGTTCAAAGTAAATGCATCTTTTTGCCAATCATTCCACTCAGCTGTCTATCTGCACGTATTTCGTCTGTCGGTGTTCTGTCTCGTAGTGTGACTGTCGTTACTTCTGTTTACCTGCTTCTCTGTTTACTATTCTTACTGTATGTTTGTAGTAAGACTCCTGGTACCTATATTTAACAGAAAACAAAGTAAACATTCTAACAGAGCAACACAGCCTATTCAAACATAAGTATAGCAACAAAGCAAACATTCTAACAGAGCAACACAGCCTACTCAAGCATACGTATAGCAACAAAGTAAACATTCTAACAGAGCAACACAGCCTATTCAAAAATAAGTATAGCAACTAATAAACAAAACGTGAGCTCTACACTGTACCCAGAGTTAACTTTACTATATCCTGGCTTACTGAGGACTGGGATGACAATATAATTCCCATAATCTGGTTTAACTCCAACTAATGTCAGTTTAAAAAAAAATCCAGAAACAATTCTATGTTCAGAATGTTATTTATTGAAAATTTAACACCTGAAATCATTGAGTTAGAAGACAATAGTGTTGATAAATGTAGCTCTCGCAGGGCCCATTTGTAAAATAGATTGTATCGAAGCCTCCATCTGTTTTTAGTCCCATACAGTGTTTTATGTCGGACTAATTTGTTTATGCCATGGTCTGAAATCAACTGCCAACTTCTGTTAATATTTAAATAAATACTTAGTTCGCACTACAGCTGGATTGGAATGTTTTGTTTGTTTTTGTTTTGTTCTAAAATAGTTGACTCTTTTATACGATTGACCAGGTGGTAAAGTGTATGGGTTCATACCCAAGTGATGAAAGAATTTTTAACCCTCCGCGATCCAACTTGATCATCGTATATCGGATGGGGATGGGGGGGGGGACACAAAGGGTTGAGAATAAATCGTTTATATTTAATAACCCCTGCAGCGCCCCACTTTGTTTACCCTCTGTAACACAGGAAGTGTTGTTATCTATTGTATATAAAGATATAAGAAATAAATAAGTAGATTCATGTAGGTAGATAATTTGCTATGAAAAATGTGTAATGTAAGATTTACTTGTATTTCAGTTGGACTTGAACTAACTGTAATATTTTTTCGATTCATTGAAAGATTTTTTTTTTTTACCTTAAAATCAAAATGTTTGACGATTTTTTTTTATAGAGATCACAGATCCAGAGAAAAAAGTGACGTCAACAATACCAGCCAACAGATTAAAAAGATAACCGGAATACACAAACAAAACAATTCAATAAAACATTTGTTTTTTTTTTTTCTTGTTTTCATCATGGCAGAAGAGTTAAAAACAAAGATAAAGAACTCGGTTCGGCAACATCTCAAGAATACCAATCTAGTAAGTTATCTTCTCTTGTCTCAGTCAATGAAATAGTATTTCGTGATCGTGTGATAAAAAAATGAAGATATGAAAGGTTTTATATTTTTTTAAAGGCTTTTATTTAACAGCTCTGTCGGGCGATTCTAGATTTCTAACTCGCCTAAAATGTGTTTTGAGAAATTTGAAATCGATCATTACTAGTTTCTTGAAGCCCAGTGGATTTGATATTTTAAATACTTGTGTATTCTTGATAACAATTCACTATTTTAAAAAAGTCCGTGTCATTTACCTTAATTCTTATGGATGCACAAGCTAATAACTTTTTTCCCGGTAATGTTTATGTGTATGCCTGTGAATTGTGGAGGGAAACTAGGTTGTCACAAATACTGCACGGGTCTGTTCCTTTCTAGTCAAACGCGCTATTATTTATAAACGAGTGAATTCTGTAAAAATGTAAATTATATGGATAGATTGAGGGATGTATGTTTGTGCGCGGCGAAAGAAAGGTTGGAGAACACTGCCCTACATAACATAATCGTCAGTTTTTTTTCCAAATAACACAGTAAATAATAAATATAATAATACTAGCTGTAACCTGCAAAACATTTGCATAGAGTTATATCCCCTTTAAGCTTGATCGGTAGGTTAGGCTATTTTTTTTGGTTTCGGGCAGATCCGATTTTTTCATGATTGTATTTTAAACTGGAATACTGTTGTGTTCATTCTTTTACTTTCGATTTAACTCAGAGCCCAAATCGCTTTTATATATATTATTTTACCAACTATTTTTTCGTTCCAGTCTTCACTGTCTCAAGATGACGACATAACTGTCGAATTTGTCGTGGAGGGATATTTAAATTACGTGTATCAAGTTCAATCTTCAGATAGAGGTCAAGGCTGTGTAGCTAAAATATTTTTCAGCCATTCTAAGGTAGGCCTGCCCCCCTTCAGGATCAATTAACCAATGTTTCACAAAAAACTCAGAATATAAACACACATAACTCCTGTATCCTTATGTATTATGACCTTACATCGCACAACATGTTCATATGTATTATGTATAAACACTATATCGGTCGGTACGTTCATATGTATTATGTATTATGAGAAGGGTTACAGATCGTGCATCATTACTAATTTCAGAAAGAAATAATCGTATAAATAGCTGAACGGGGCCCTCAGAGTTAGAACACCTACCCTAACCCTAACTCTAAACATCGCTTAGTTTAAAGTGTTCAGTGTCTCCTATAAAAAAATGTACAATTGAGTGTCTTCCACAAAAACAGTATATTAGTAATCAAATAAATATTAAATGTAGATTCTCCAATGACAATTGTTTCCCTTTGAAGATCGTGGCTTTCTATATTGACAGTCCAAAAGCTCCCATATAAACAACACAGTGGCTCATATATGAAAATAATGTGGCTTCAATTTGAACAGTACAGTGTCTCTTATATGAACACTGAACAGTACATTGTCTCTTATATGAACACTGAACAGTACCTGGGCTCTTTTATTAACACTACCTTAGCTCCTATATGAATAACACAGTGCTTCCAGTATTTACTGATTAATAATTCAATAACTTGTTTTTTTATGGAACTATAGCCATCAAGGGGCTTCATGGGCACCTTTGAGCTTCTCTGGGCCCCCTAATCCACGTATTGGCTGCACTTCCATCTCCCCATACCCCGCTCCCGGGCATCCATTTTAATTCGCGATAAAAATTTGATCAATATTGATCAGAAGTATCCTTGCAATCGATTCCTTCCTCCCCTGCCAATCCAATGAGGTCAGTCATCAAATTACTTACACTGTCAATCAGTTTAAATAATGTATTCAGGGTCAACACGACATCCGCAGTGAGATGGCATCTGTTTACATCTTTATGCCACATCTACAGCTGTTGGTTTTTTTTTTTTAAAGAAAACATCGTTTCGTTAAGGCTTTAACTATAATAATTATCAGGAAAACGATGAAATATTTATATATATTCATAAATCATGATCTATCAGGTTGATAACATTTTCTCACATCAACTATTTTTTTTTAAATATCTAGATCTGGATATAAATTATCTACGTTGGCAGCACTTGTTAAGAGTTTCATATTCAGATCTGTGTTGATGCATTGTCCCCGTTGCTAGTCTAGGGCATATGCACACAACAACGCAAGCACATTGGACACACTGAACGCATTGAGCGCATGCTATCAAGGTATATTGAGTGAAATACATTCTTTGTATTCTCTCTATCAACATCGCTGGCCGTCCAACTGTCCAATGGCTTCTATTAAAATTGTGAAGTTAAATGCTGTACATGGCAACGAAGTCTATGAAAAACTTCGATTAATAATGGATGATTTTTTTGTATCATATCCAAATTAATTAGATGAAATCTTTCCAATCATTGCGCACTGAGTCCATGTTAATTTACTTTCTGTGGTAAAATAAGATCTTACTAGTTGACCCGTCTGCCCTTGTAAACTTTATTTTACTGTAAGTACATGTGTGTGCTGGGGCATTTATATACCATTAAAAATGAAATACGTCACACAATGAGGCTTAAAAAAAAACCCCGCTTAACCAGAAAAGAGCTGAAGAGGGAGATAATTAGAAGGTGTAAAATAGGAAGAAGTCTGACAGAAGTGGCCTAATTTGTTTGACATGAACAAATCCTCATTAGGATAAAAATAATCTGTTTGAGTGCTTAATAAATATTTTTTCTGCCTTTGTATGAGAATGACGTCATTTGTTTCTGTGCAAGTCATGTGTAGCCCAAATGCAGAACCGCAGAGACGGCCGCAGTGATGACCGGTATATTAGTGATCGCAGAAATCGCGGAGTCATTACGTCATCTATCTCGTGCAGCTTTAATATGGTGGCGGTGGTTTGCTTCCATACTGGATAGCTGTACGGACTAAAAGAGCTCACCATTTGATTCTATGGAGAAAGGCTCAATTCGTTCCATTTGATATGTTCCTTTCAGTTTTATCTTTGAACCATTTCTTTGAACGTCATCTCTGTCAGTAGAAAGAGAATCTCTCAGTAGAGCATTTGCCTTGGGAATTTTTCGAGGGGTTAACACGAATGATATGGGTGGACCATTCAAACCGATTTATAATGATCATTGATTGGATCAACACACTTTATGTCAACTCTGTCAATGACCTAATGTTGGTGGTTTAGTCCTGCCTGCCTGCTGTTGTTCATAATAGAACGGAGAAAGTTGGTGAAATCGCTCAAGTAGTTTGATCTGCTTCCTGTCAAGCGACCATGTCTCAAAGCCAGGGCCGGATTTACAGACAAGCCGACTAGGCCGTGGCCTAGGGGCCCGCGAAATAAGTTGCCCCCAAAATGTTGAGTAGTATACAAACATATAAAAAAATAGCAATATTTGTTTATTTTTCAAAACGGGGACAATAAATACAATACATTATTCTATTTACTCACCAAGTACTCAAATCCGCATGCGCCGAAAGAGTCAACTAGATGCCAGCGTGAGTATGAAGCCTGCAGATTTCTTCGGACCATCCTGCCAAACAACACACTCGTACCGTACTATTGTGATACGGACAACAGTATTGGTGAGTACTGTTTATACTGGACGTACTATTAGCCCAGTCGAGGCCTGTGGGGTAGAACAAACACTCAAGGGCCCGCGCCTAATAGCGAGTGACCCCCGCCCCTAATAGTGAGTGACCCCCGCCCCTAATAGTGAGTGACCCCCGCCCCTAATAGTGAGTGACCCCGCCCCTAATAGTGAGTGACCCCCGCCCCTAATAGTGAGTGACCCCGACCCTAATAGTGAATGGCTCCTCGCCTAATAGTGAGTGGCCCCCGCCCCTAATAGTGAATGGCTCCTCGCCTAATAGTGAGTGACCCCCGCCCCTAATAGTGAGTGACCCCCGCCCCTAATAGTGAGTGACCCCCGCCCCTAATAGGTGAGTGACCCCCGCCCCTAATAGTGAATGGCCCCGCCCCTAATATTGGGTGAGTGCCCCCCCCGCTCCCCTAATAGTGAGTGACCCCCGCCCCTAATAGTGAGTGACCCCCGCCCCTAATAGTGAGTGCCCCCCGCCCCTAATAGTGAGTGCCCCCGCCCCTAATAGTGAGTGCCCCCGCGCCTAATAGTGAATGGCTCCTCGCCTAGTAATTGAGTGACTCCGCCCGCCTAATGAGTAGAGTGACCCCTTGCCTAATAGTGAGTGAGATCTTAAAAGAGTATGTGAAAAAATTATTACAATAAATATTTTGTTTTCAGTTGGTCTGAAGACTTTGTCGATACAAAGACCCTGGGGTGATTTTTGCTAAAGTCTTGTGACCTTCACATTCTGGAGCCAAGATCGCTGACATGATGGTGGTACTGCACGGGTCAGGCACATCAAGACAATATGAGTGAGGGTCAGTTTTGAACAGCTGAAGCAGAAATTCAGGTCAGTCACTTGAAATTACACTAAACAGTTTCAAATGCAAAGATTATGGGCCCCCTGACGAACAATAATAACCGGGGGGGGGCCGGGGGCAGGGGGGGGGGGCTAAATACTTAAAAATAAATTTTGATAAGTGACTTGTGGCCCCTGACAAATTGGTTTAGATTCACCCCCTCCCGCCTCCTTTGCAATGCTTAGCCTTAACAATAAAAATTCATTGTTAAAAATTGAGTGGCCTCTAGAATGTTGTGGCTGGATTCAAGTTCCTTGTCTACCTTCATCTACGTCACTACTTGTATTATTTATCCCCTACAGGCGCACCGGAAGCAGGTTGCGTTTATGTGCGATAACTTTTTCAAAATACCACTTCGGGTGACCACCGCGACAGCAAGGTAAGCGACGAGTCGGTCAGGGTGAAAATGGACGAAATCATCAAGGTTGATGTGGTCTCAAGGCAACGAGCATGGCCGAAGAATGGATGTCTGTGGAGAGCGGAAACTGTTGTATTCATTGCGAACTTAACGTCCTGTCACTTAAGCTTAGCAATGATGGCAAAATATAAAGGTGAAAGTGACTTATCTATAAACTGGCAGAATCGTTCCGATGGGTAGGCTAACAGGTGACTTCTCAGGGCCCATTTTTCGAGGTTCTCCCTACTGAGGACATTAGCTCATTAGTCAGACACAAGGAAATGACACCTGGTCAGTTGTCTTAGTAGACTAAGATCATTTTTACATTTGAGGTTGTCATCGTAGGCCCTAAGCACCTCAGTCGTAGGCCTCCAGATCTTTTATTTTTTTATATTTTTCAAGAATGCCCCCGCACTTCTTTGCCATTTAGCAATCTAAATAAGCTTTGAGGACGTCATATGTGACTAGGCTAAGACAAAGAGCCGAAAAGTTAACATAATGTAATTTACAGACATACAGCATTGCAGCTTGACTTGCTCATGTGCTCATCTCACATGGTTATATATAGTTACTGTAAAGGTATATTGTTTCGTAAATATTAGGATCACTTTTTTTATTTAACTAGATCGGGTTTAAATATTTCCGGAAGAATTGTCCAGTTGAAGAATCACTCTTGTTCAGGACAGACGTGTCCATGTTTCCTTATTAGGATATTGTAATTCTTATTGTGAGTGATCACGGAGAGTAACAGTTCACCTCCATGATGGAGATATTTTTCTAGATAAGTTTTTGTGTATTGTTACTTAGGTCATAATACAGATGGATTATTAGAACATAATTGAGTACTTATTTTAATGTGGTGATTCAACAAATGAATTTACCCAAAGTGTACAGTGAACTTATTTTATCATATTTATTTTATATTATTGTACTGTAATAAACTTCAAATCGAAAAGAACACTGTCTTCTCATATTATTTGATGTTGAGTGATCAGATGAAAGAGCCACAGCTACCACAAACCTTGCACGCCTCAAGATAATATCATACTAATGTTTAAACTCAGCAATGTCTCATCAATAACGTGGAGACAGTAATACTCAGACAATGGTACCAATTAACACCCTGACAGTTACTTTAATACAAGCATTATTACATTTGCTTGGCATTCTGAACTTGTTTTCACTTTATGTTATAGCTTTCGTAGACATGAAAAGTCCGTAGGCCTAGGAACAGTGCCTACTGTGCCTAGTGGATAAAACGTCCCTGGTCAGAGGTCCCAGGTAATCAAAGGCTCAAGAATTACAAACAACAGTTTGATCAACGTTTTGTCTGAGGGCCCTAAATATTACCTCGGCCCTTAGTGCTTAAATACGATAAGCCTGGGGACCACAAATGTTCATTTGTAGTACATATGTAACCAAAACGGTCACGTGATATTCTCTGTGTATTGACCGCATAATGCTGTCCCTGGTCGATACATGCTGTCTCATCGATTGATAGTAAAATAAAATGAAATGAAATATGATTCTGTATTTGTTCTACTTAGAACAATTCACTGGAACATGTGTCATTACTTACTATATTTTCGCTTGCCTTTTTTATAAGTGTCTTAAATTTCATCGTCTGCAATCCAAAGTATCAAGTCATTTATCAGCATTTTTCATCTGGTTAATTAAAAAAATCTGAGCTTCTAACATCAGTTTTGATCTAGTGACACAATTTTTAAACTGAAATCTTGACACCGATCAGTGTTTAGATCTATTGAGCCTAGAATAATAGACACTTCGATCAGCCATCTATGAATAGTTATCATCTGATGCCATGGTGTGTATACGATATCCTGATTTATCCACTAGCATTTACAAGTTTCACGAGCTTACGCTAATCTGGCTGCTTATGTTGTGTTTAGTGTATGTGAAAGCGTGCTTACAAGCTTTATGGTTGGAAGTATCTGTAATTGAATGAACCTATTATTTATTTAAATGCTTATGTGTGATCTGTGTGTATTTCTGCTGAATTACTTCCAGAAATGTGCTAATTTTTTGCTTAAGCTTTTAATTAGATCCACTTACTGTCCGTGGGTGTGTGTGTGTGTGTGTCTTTAATTCATGTAAACTCTATTTCTGACATATTCTAATTTGTTCAGGGGATCAAATTTGGCTTTACAGGAAGAGTCGATAAGACAATGCGATGTATTAATTACCACCTTGAATAATTACAAACAGAAAAAGTGTTGCCTTGAGAGTAGATAGAAAAAACCTTGGATATCATGTCAAAATGTATGCCATAAGTAGCACTGGTGCAAAGAGTTGTAAATACTCCTTTATAGGACCAGCCATTAGGTAAGGTGTGCAACAAAATCAAATTCTCTATTCTTTCAAACCTAAAAAATAAAACAAAAATGACAAATACTTGGGAAAATCTTTTTCTTAAAAAACTGCTTTTATTAAAATAAGCGAGTTTGTTAAAAGACAATAAACAATGATAATGTTGTTATACAAATTTCACCACCTTATTACTAAAATTAAAAGCGTGGGTGATTACAATCAATAAATCTACAAATCAGGTTGATCCCAAGCTTAAATTTTTAGTAACAATAAGATATTTACAACTGGGGGGACATTGGCAGTACTTTTTTAAAGGCGCTTTTTAAATAAAGTTTATTTTTATAAATTGCTTTTTTTTTTTTATTCTATTCAGTTATAAACCCTGCATAGTGTGATTTTTTCTTCCGTTTGTATTGCCAGATGATTGATATATAGCCTGAATCGAAATCGGACCACCAGCATTTGATGTGGCTTTGATGGTAGGTCATTACGTCCTGCTGTATCATTATCATGAAGAGTTGAATCCACGAGGAGGCCAGCTCTGATCAACCTGACCACACCCAACTGATGGCTGACATAATTGAATTAATAAGTCTCACAGGTAAGTCACATAAACATAAATCTCTATAGTTGTTATATTTGACCTTTTTAATGATTCGTTCTAGTAACAAGGCTAATTAAGCCTCACAATAAAATTTTGTAAGCTTGGAAGGGGCGACCAGAATAAACCTCCTAATTGTACCTTTCGTTTTTGACGGTACTAAGTAAGCAGAGAAACACTATCAACAGTAAACAAATGTGAGATGTCGGAGGCAAAATATAGTTATAAAAAGATCGAAAAATCACACTCCTAAGGAAACAAAAATTATATATGCAAAACAATTATTTTTTTTTTAAAAAATTAAAAAATTGATAAATATATAGGCAGTACCAGGGGAGGCAGTGACACCCATAGTCCCTACTCTAGTAAAGAACACCCAACAAGTGCTACAGAAGTGCCTTATACCCAGGGTTTGATTTTACTGCCGGGATTTGGGGATATCCCCTTAACTGAGAACTGTCATCCCCGGCACTGCTTTAGCTAATTACACCCCTGCTGGGGATGAAACCATAGACATATTAATCCTGGCTCTGGTGAGAATTTTTTTCTTTTTCTACCCCGGCACTTGTTTTTTTTTCTTAAATCGAGCACGGCTTATACTTGTTGTAATTACATGATTAGAATGTGAACGACGATAATTGGTGATACGGTTCGGGGAACTCCAAAATGGATATGCCTTCATTGCCCAATGCTGCGACATCGTAAAATATCTTGGGTCTAAAAATATGGGAAACTGGGTGTGGGGGGGGAACAGTGGGGGGGAAGGCCAGGAGCTTAGTAAACATATGGGGGGGGCACAGTCAATGCGTATTGTAAAAGAATAGTTTGAAGTTGTTGATTTTTTAAATTTCAATTAGGGCAATGTCTATGGCTTTTAAATATCCTTTAAGTGTTTTAATTGAACTGTTATTTATTCAGCTCAATTTATTAACAATCAATTAGTGCAGCAATCTAAAACAAATGGCATTACTCACAAGCTCATAAAAATGCATCACTATAAAGAATAGGATGCAAAAGTATTTAACAGCCAACATATAATAGGTGGCTCACTTAATAATGGAAAGCCGTAACACTGATTTTTTTATCATGAGCATTTTAGTTTTCTGATTGACGTAAATTTAAAACATGTATATGCCATTAAACACACCATTTGGGCTCCTATAAATACTCGTCTCAGTGCACTTGTTAATCTCGCAATGGTATCGCGCTTAATTAAAATTTTAAGAGCGGGGAATAGCTTGTTTTTAGATACAAAGAACAATTAAATTACACAGTAGGAATGGGGGCAACAGTACAATACTTCTAGCTATATGACACGTTAACCTGACTATTTTTTTTAAGTTCTAAGTACACGGGGAAAAAATACACTTGTAAAGTTTTTAAATTTGTGCTTTCTGAGTTCTGAAGGTCTTCAAGCTGCGATCTCTTCAGCACAGTTGACTTTTGGCATTTGGAAACTCTTTTGCGATGATAATAACAATTTGGCTAGCAATTTGTGCTTTTCCTTCCTCTGGATTTGTGAGAGATGAGTAGATTGATGACGTTTGTGTACTTTCTCGCTCGGCACAGTCATGGACAACTTCTCATGTAAAAGACCACTGCTGTTGCTTTTTGATGTGATGTAGTTCATTGCCTGGTGGTTCACTGGGATGAAAATTTGGGAAAAAGGGGAAATTAAAGAAGAGCAGCGATGACGAGGTCACAGCATTTTTAGTCGCAGCATTAAGAAAGGTTGGATCATTTATGCTGCAGATGCACCTTTTGTCGGGCAGATTATCACAAGAGTGCCCCTACGAATTGCCTTCGCTAGCATAAAGGCTGTTTTTCTCATCCACTGAGACAAGTTGAGAAATGAACCAGAGGAATGAGTTCTGCAATTTGCCGGGAGATGTCGGTCAAACGTTTTCAATGCTTTCTGAGAAACGAAGGAGATTTTTTTTATATAATCAATAAGAAGCTTGATGAAACTAAGATAATTCAGAGGTGCGTCTACTAGAATGGGGCATTGAACTACAACGGGGGGGGAAAACCAAGGATGCAAAGATACCAAAATTCTGGCAATTGATCTGTCTTCATGCTTAAACAGTTTGAATTGATGACGGAAGAGATAAATCTTCATGATGTAAATAACTTTTTGAATATCCCTTGCGTAGTGATCTGTTTCAAGCAACAATGAAAACGTCCCTTCCTTTGCGTAGTGTGACTGGCTCCCAGGAGATAAGATTCAGAGTCTGAAGTTCTTTGCAATCTTCACGTGGCAAATATCTTGAGTTGTCTTTCATTTGAGGATATTTGGAACAAAATGTGATGACTTCTTTTAATGGTTTGAGATTTTGAAAAAAAAATCGTGGCATATATTAATTTATTCGTGTCTTATTTTTGGCCAAAACCTCTTAAAGCGCTGGAATAGCATTACAGTGGGTCCAGAGCTGCAATCACCCCCCAAATTTTATTGACGGCTGCATTCCTAAACATAACATCCCACAATAAAAGGCCAATTAGGGAAGTACCTAGCTCAATAAACATTGGCATGTCCACTGGACAGTATACAAGCAAAGAAATAGGTCAACATGAAAAAATAGTAAAAACTCCGACTGCCAGACGGCTGTGTTTGTAAACATATCATTGACCAGTAGTCTAGAGAATTAGGGAAGTACCTAGTCCCAATAAAATATTGGCATGTCCACTGGACAGTGGTACAAGCAAAGAAATAGTTCATGAAAAAACTGTACCAACTAACTGCCAGACGGCTGTGTTTACAAACATGCCATAGGCCTGTAGGCTCATTTGGGAGTACACAGCTCAATAAACAGGAGTTGGTCACTTCTATGCCAGTTAAATGAACAACACTTTTCTACTTAGTACTCCCTTAACTAAATGAATGATATCTATATAGCCATAAATATCTTCGATCCTATAATACTTGATTTTATAACTAAATTCGAAAATGTTTTGCACTGGTGAAGCTGAGCTATTTATAAAAAAATCAAAACTAGAGATTTCTAGAATCTCCCCGAAACCTTCTCTCCAAGATTGTCCACGTTTTCTCTAGAAGCTTCTAGGACCTTCTAGAATTTCATCAAACCTTCCAGAACCTTATAGAATTGTATAGATTTTTCTACTATTTTCCAGAACCTTCTAGCATTTTCTGTGTGCTTTCTACATACATACTCACATTCAAAATTTCTTAAAATTTCAGCGTCGTCGTAAATATGTACTAAATAAAGTCATATGTTTCATATATTCATGAATTTTATTTTTTTGGTGCTGTTTTGAAGTCAAAGGAAACACAAAAAACAAAATGCCCCGAAAAAATTAACACCAAAGAAGTTATTTTGGGCCACCTAACATATGCATAGAGATATATATATATATATATATATATATATATATAAATGTGTATATAGTGTATACCAGCCCTGTAGCGTGAAAATCCTACCAGCAGGGGCCAGGCATTTTATAGCAGGGGCCAAGCAATAGCAGGGGGGGAGGTAATACATTTTACTAAGTAGAACAAATAAGCAGAGAGGGGGGGAGACAAAACGTAGTGGAGCCCTGCCCCTTTACCACCACCGCACGCTACGGACTTAGCGTACATATATATATATATATATATATATATATATATATATGTGTGTGCATGTGTGTGTGTTTAGAAATTTTCAAGGTGTTTGAGGTGGTTTTATCTAATTACTACTATGAGATGATTCACTTATCGTCCATCACCCTGAACAGTTTCCAGGTACATGGAAGGAATGAGTAAAATTCTGAAAGATAAGTTTGACAAACATCAAGTGTGGCGCCAGATTTTGCTACTGTTCGGGTTTGCAACTGTAGCATAGAAAGCTGTAAGATCATTAACGTAATCCGGATTACATCTCATTACAGCGGCCCCCTGACCGTTGGGAGTGCCAGTAGTGGCTTTTCAGTTAATGTAGAGGACTGAACCGTTAGCGGACATTACCCTCAAGGACAAAACCCCCAGGGACAAAACCCCCAAAATATCAAGATGGAATTTAAGTCGATATTTGATACTTCTATATTTTCGAGAGTTGACCGTGGGCTAAGGAAAATTTCTTGTCGATATGAAGATCATGACGGTCAACACAGTGTATCAATAGACATGTTCCGATGTTAGTCATTTCTTAAATAAAGGATTGGGTTTCGACCCACTGTTTTTATTAAGCAGCTTTGTTTTACAATGCCTGCTCTGGAAATGGGTCTGGCGCAAGAATAAAATATGGAGAATAAAAAGGTCACTATTGACCTTGGGAGTAAAAACTCTTGATTTTGATTTTACTTTACCTAAGCAGTTTAAAGCTGCTTGCTGATGCAAAGCTAACAGTGAATTAATTTGGACCATTGCACTGGTTCGAAGAGCTATTACACATTATTGGGGAATTACCCGGTCGCTTGAGGCAGCGTGTGCAAGATCAGGGTCTTTTGAGCGAACTCGTTGGGTCTCGAGTTGGGACAATGGGGGTCAGGAACGAAAATATCAGAGTTCGGATGGGATGGGCCGTCCAAAAACTGACCCGTGGTGGGGGCTCAGGAGGATCGAAGCAGGTGCTGTTTCACAACCTAGTACTGGGCATTGTCCTATAGTTGAGTACTTTGGGAGTTTGATGCCCAATGTCTATTCCTTTTGTCGACACAAGAGAAGTTGCTGAAAACCGTAGATCCACATGGGCACAGGAGGTAGTCAGAAACATGGCGGGCCACAGGGGTTGACCAGTCGGGTAGCTTAATGACCATTGACTTTCATGGCAGTTCACAGATGTTTAGGGACCGGCGAGGTTTGTGCTCTAAGAGAATAAATCTCAGCCTGGGGTTATCACTGAGAGGGTTCACAGTTCAGAGATAGAGGGGGGGGGGGGGGGCGGGAGAGGAGAGATTGTTGTTGTCTTGTTTTACTTTTTCTTGTTTTTTTACATTTTTGTGTGTAATCGATTATTATTTGTGTTGTATTCAGGATATCTGGACCTGCCAACTTGGACGTATTGTACAACCTGCCTAAAGCTCGCTAACTGTCTCAACACAGCTCTGAGGATCCTACATAAACAGAGTTGTCTTTAGATACTAATGGATTGTCTCGTTTAATTCACAACCAACATTAATATATTTCCCATACTTGCAACAACTGCTGTTACCTCATTTTGACACAATTTTTGCCCTGGCTATTTTGATAAGACATTTATTTTATATTGAACATGGATTTTCAAATCTTTCAATTGTTATATCGTCCTCGATTATTAATGAATTAAAAAACACAGCCTAACAATAATACTGAATAACCATATATTTAAGGTAGACCACTTAACATAAAAAGGTGTGGTGCAGAACTGCCTAGTAGCGAGTTACATGCGGAGGGACCGGCCAACATTCCTGTAACATTACAGCCACCTCACGCATTATCATCATGCATCATGTTTCCTTTAGTTCCTTATGGAACATGGGGCCTCTGTGAAAACTCGCCACCCAGCTCGATCTCCATGCAAGTTTTTAAGCTCTTCCCAGCTCTTCCCTGATCGCCCGGTCTCATCTAGTATACTGCGTCTCCATGTGCGCTTGGGTCTTCCTCTGTGACGTTTGCCTTGAGGATTTCCAGTCTAAGGCCTGCCTGGTTCTTGTTGTTTGTATCTTTTTCTAAAAGTTATTGCTCCAATCATTTCACGCTTTTCTCTCTACAATTTGTTGCACTAATGGATCTCTGTCTACATATCTCCTACATGATGTTCTCTAACTTGTCTCTTCCTCACTTTACTTTCATTATGTTCCTTAGACATCTATTGATGAAGGTCTGTATTCGATTACTTGTTGTCTCTGTTGTTTTCCAAGTTTCAGACCCAGCAGAGTAGGACAGTTGGTGTTAAAGATTCTTAATTTGGTTTTAGAAGAAATGTATGTGGATCTCCAGACGGCTTTAGATTAGCGAATGCATGGCGTGCCAGGTTTATTCTACGTTCTATGTGTTCATCTGTTCCTCTCCTGTTATACTGACCACACTCCCTAGGTATACAAAGTTTTCTACCTGTTGTAGACTTTGATTCCCCTACTTCTATTGTGCCATCTTGTTGTTGGTTGATTTTCCAGAATCTTTGTTTTTTACTGCCATCCAACATGTGGCTGATGACCAAAAGTTCCCTCAAGCCCATAAAGGCTCATCAGGAAAAAGATGAAGTCTCACATAATTGGAAGTGAGTTTCAAACGCGGGATCCTCCGGTCATTAGTCGAGCGCTCTACACCACACGACCACGATCCCATCCCCTGAGCTCAATGGGAATTTAAAAAAATATTGGTTTCCGTGAGCTGCATGGAAACAATGGATTGTCATGGCAGCAATACCGTACGATTTGTCATGGCAATAGTAACAACGGATTGTCATGGCAACAGTAACAACGGATTCTGTGGCAACAGTAACAGCAGATTGTCATGGCAACAGTGACAACAGATTGTCATAGCAACAGTAACAACGGATTGTCATGGCGACAGTAACAACAGATTGTCATGTAACAAGTAACAACAGGTTGTCATGGCAGCTTGAGTAACAACGGATTGTCATGGCAAGTAACGAGCAACTATAGTTATGATTGATTTGTCTGGATGGTCCACCCTCATACTATACAGTGAATCACGTGACCCCACTGATCCACGGAATGTACGCCCCTGATACAGTTCATTTACTTTTGAAAAGAAAAAAAAAACACTTTTTTATTATTTTTAGAGCATTTTCAAAAAAAAAAAAATGCTCTATTGTCCCCGTTTTGTCTGTCCGTCCGTGTACACCCTAGATCTCAGCAACCTTAAGTCCTAGACCCATGATGTATATATCATTTTGTAGGTCTTGGCCTGCCAAAGAAATGACTTTTTTTCATTTCTGACCTCTCAGGGCCGTAAAGGGGCCTTAGTTCCGTTTTTTACTATATAAGCTATATTAATAAAGGCGCTATATCTCAGCAACTATAAGTCCTAGACCCATGATGTATATATCATTTTGTAGGTCTTGGCCTGCCATGTATACATCAAAAGTTCATTTCGCGATATGACCTCTGAGGCCGGGCTTCGGGGCTCCTAAGGGGCTTATATATTATATCTCCCACCTTGTACGTTCCAATAACCCGTTCCATTTGGTGCGAAATACTTCAGCACGTAGTTTCACCAAGATTTATTAGGGAAACTCATCAAATGAAATGAGTAAGCTTGTGTTCTGAGTTTAATTGAAAGTATTCAGAGCTATGCAACTTAATTGACGGAGTTTTCGGACGATTAAATGACTATAATTTAGAATGTTTTCAATTATGGAGTCCTATTTCAGTAACTACAAACCACTTGTAGTTCAGATTTAAGAGACAATAATTTTTTTTCAAATATAAAGAAACGTCTTTATAATTTTTTTTTTTACAAATATATGCATTACACAATTGAATTTATAAACATTTCCAAAATTTACAAATATTTACTGAAAGCTAACAAACGTACTGATACTAGCACGAAAATGCGCTAACAAGTCCTGTGTCCAGAATGGAACAAGTTAGTTAACTTGTTTTAAAATGTTGATGAAATATTTTCCTAGATTCCAGAAGATGTTTTCTAAGGAATATACACTCAGGAGTTTATCATTACAATAATGTCAACTTGTAAAAAGACAAGGAGCTAACCATATCTGTACGCATTACTCTTTTAAACACCAGAAACAATAATTGAAATGTTGCAGATGCATATCAATGGGAGTAATTTAAACAAATTACAACTGTGTCAAAATTTTTATTGATTAATATTTTACAACTTTTCGGAATAATTTATCTTACAGTTACAATTATCAATGACTATTATAAATATGATACAGTAGGCATGGGCGTATTCCTTGAGGGAACAGGGGGCATTTGATCCCTTACGACTAAACATTGTCACTCAAAGTTGTTATTTGCCCCCTGGGAAAATTCCTAGCGACGACCATGACAGTGCAGGTATTTGTATCTGACTATCACCATTACTGAATGGACTGTTTCGGTTAATAAAATACTCACTTCCGGACTATTATATGTTTTGAGACACATTTTGCGAAAATACTTTTTGTTTTTACATATTTTTTTTATTTATTTGTAAACAAACTCTCCATCATGACAACCACTTTGTCATTCTGACACTCCATGGCATCTCATATGTCAGTCTAACACGCCATGACATCGCATGTAACATCATTCCTTTAACACCGTGACATCTCAAATGTCATTTACCACTCTGTGACATCTCATATGTCAGTCTAACACTCCATGACATTGCATGTGTTATTTAACACTACATGACATATCAAATGTCATTTACGACTCCGTGACATATCATGTGTCAGTCCAACACTCACATGCCATCCCATGTCGGTCGCACTCCATGACATCCTCCTGTGTCAGTCCTAACACTCCATGACATCTCGTGTGTCAGTCAACACCTCCACGCGGCATCGCACGTGTCGTCTAACACTCCATGACATCCCATGTGTCAGTCTAACACTCCATGACATCCCGTGTGTCAGTCTAACACTCCATGACATCCCGTGTCATAAAATGTCTAGTGAGTGAAGAACTGGATTATTCTAACCACATGTCAAAATCGGTTTCTAAACAATCAATCTTAGTGAAATGACGAGTCAAGCCCTAAAACCTTCGTCATTGACGTTACATTCACACTTAAATTCTACATTCGTGCCAATAGATCACTTGATTTACACCTATTTTAGTTTTGTTGATTTTGAACTAGAAAAATATGGTAACCTTAAGACTGAAACATCATTTGAAACCACAGATTCCTTTAACCACAAACAGAAAATAAAAAGGAAAATTCGGTTTGGTTATTTTTAGAGTTTCACTTTTAGTTTAGCCGTTAAACTGAATTTTCAGTTCAGGTGCTATTGAAAAAAGCTGTTTCAACATGATTTAGGGTATGTTTCAGTGACAAGACAAGACGGTAATGTCCTCTTGACAGACAGGCGGTAATGTACTAATGACTAGACAGATGGTCATCCTACTTTTGGCAAGACAGACGGTAATGTCCTCTTGACTAGAACAAGTGATAATGTCCTACTGACATTAGGGGGCCCCCAATAAAATGGTGTGGGGAGGGGTAATAATATTGACAAACCCTGCAAACTGTGGTACGATATGAATGCTTATTAATATTTGTATGTATTTGCACAGATGATTACTGAGATTTTCATTGATTAGCTTTAATCTCCAAAATAGAATTTAAATTCTTATGTGTTCCCTAGCTTCTGTCCAGTAACTCACTACAGTCTTGTATTACGGAGATAACAACTATTTGAGACATTTTCCCTTTAAGGTGAAATGAGTTTTAATTAAAAAAAGAACTAAGTTTAATTACCCCCTCCCTCCCCACCCTTTTCTGTCAGTCCAGTCGCTGTCTGCTTGAGACCAGAGTCACAGATCTGGTCAGACCGTCCTGACTTGATTACAGCTACAATACCTGTCATTACGTAATAAATGGCTTTATTGAACAAGACAGAACCAATGTGTTATGAGAAAAAAAAATATTTCGGTTGATATTGAGCTAAAAATAGCTTCATCTGATGTTCATGTTGACGCGCTTTAGCGTTCTATAAATAGATCACACCAAGTTGAACAGATTTAATGTGTAAATAACCCCTCCATTAAGAGACATTTTTTTTTACCTATAAGTTAAAATGTCAACTTGTCGTCTGATGATATCTCAAGGAAAGTCATTGGCTCGAAAGTCACGGCATGGTGATGATCAATGTCGTAAAATGTTTGTCAGTACTGTTTCGTTACTAATCTCCACCCCCTCCCCCTCTACCCCCCGATGATGATCAATGTCGTAAAGTTTTTAGTCAACAATACTGTATAGTTACTTGATTCCCTCTTAGTATGTCCATTCTTTCTCTCTCTCTCTCTCTCTCTCTCTCTCCACTCTCTCTCTCTCTCTCTCTCTCTCTCTCTCTCTCTCTCTCTCTCTGTCTGTCTGTCTCTGTGTGTGTGTGTTTGTCCCCTTGATGATTAGAGACGTGAGATTTTTGTCCATTTAGCCACTACTCAAGTAAATAAAACTGTCACCCAAACATTACCAATGTCATATTGGTTCAAACTAAGACGTCTTAAAATAGCTTATACGTCATTTAACTTGCCAAACGTACTTCAGGCAGTTGCAGGTTAAGTCAGTGTGTTGCAGGTTAAGTCAGTGTGTTACAGGTTAAGTCAGTCAGTTATTGGAACATCAGATGGAGTCATCTAGTGGTTAAGTCAGTGTGTTGCAGGTTAAGTCAGTGTGTTGCAGAGTTAAGTCAGTGTTTTACAGGTTGAGTGAGTGTGTTACAGGTTAAGCTCAAGTGTGTTGCAAGGTGAAGTCGGTGTGTTCCCACGCAGGATTAAGACAATGTGTTATATGCCATCTCATTTCAGCATCATTTTCAAAACCTTATATTTAGGGTATCTGTTAGTACATGGTGTGCCCCGGATATTGTAGGGCATCTGTTAGTATATGGTGTGCCCTGGATATTGTAGGGCATCTGTTAGTACATGATTGTGCCCCGGATATTATGGGGCATCTGTTAAGTACATGGGTATTACCCACAGATATTGTAGGGTATCTGTTAAGTGCATGGTGTGCCCCAGATATTGTAGGGTATCTGTTAATTTATGAGTAATACCCCAGATATTGTAAGGCATCTGTTGGTATTATTATGTGCCCCGGATATTGTAAGGCATCTGTTAGTACATAGTGTGCCCCGGTATATTGTAGAAGACTATCTGTTAGTACATGGTACTGCCCCGGGAATTTTTTCAACGTAAGAGGTGTCTTGGGCCGGCCCTGGAATCTGATTAGATGATCAGTTAAAAATATTAACGGAAATATAAAGTTTTCGTTATGGGTGAAGGTTCAGATCTTTGAGTGGTTCCATTATATAAATGTTGTGATCAAATATCAACAATAGCGGAACTTTCACATAAGTGAAACAAGATTAAAAGTATTTGAATAATTTCAACGAATGTTTATATATAAAAATTTTTGATTTTTATAATGTGATAATTAGGGTTCGAAGTCGCGTAAATTACGGTAATTTAAAAATGCATATTTGACGGCCATTTTTAATTGTTTCTGTCGCAATTTGTTGTGTTGACGGTGGCGATTAATTAAGTACAATGATTAGGGTGTAATCATCTACATCCGATCACAAGCCCTGAAGCCGGAAGTATTCGTTTGGTAGGAAACAGCTAAACCCAGGCTGTGTTGTTTGTTTTTAATCGTTTCAGTACATAATTAAAAAGTTTTTAAAGGCAAATATTTGTTCAATTTTCCCTGGGTTGCTATCAACAATAACATTTTTGAAGCGGGGGCTACTGGCGTGGCTGCAACCTTCCAGCCCTCCCCCCACCACTGCCTGTGACGCCTTGATTGTCTATATATGATCTAAACGCCGCAAAACGAAGAAAACATTTTACTGTGTATAGTGCTTCAGTCGATCGCGTCGGCCGTATTACGCTGCGTATCGCACCCACGTCGTCTGTATTTTGCTGCGGATTGCACCAGCGTTGATCGAGTGTGCCGTCTTTTGCTGAGTTCGGCACCCGCGGACCGTATTTCGCAGCGCATTACCCGCCCCGCGTTGACCCATTAGACGGTATTACCTAAGCTAAAGATGGCCGCCGCTGATGCAGTAAGTACACGACGAAATACGTGGACGACGGGAAAAATTAGTATGACCGGTAAATTACAAGTAAAATCTTCGAAAACATTATTAAAAATTACACCTTCTAGCAATCATGAGTGTGGGAGCAACAAAAGGAACATAAATTTTCAAGAAATTGGGCATTAATGGTACGCGTAATTTTGGCGTAAATTACGTGTAATTTTCGCGATAAATTACGCGCGCCAATCTACGCGTAATCTTCGAACCCTAGTGATAATACTGTTTAGTTAAACCGTATAATGTAGTCTATTAATGGACTCGGCTAATGGTCAGCTTTTGTAGTCTGTAAATTGAGCCTCTAGTGGTCAGCAGAGGCTAGTATTGAAATGAAGTCGTCTAGTGGTCAGCTTTGGAGCATTCAAATAGAGTCTCTAGTGGTCAGCTTTGTAGTCTTCAATTTGAGTCATCTAGTGTTAGTTATTGGAACCATCAGATCTAGGGTCAGGTTATTGGAGCCATCAGATGGAGCTATCTAGGGTCAAGTTATTGGGCCATCAGATAGAGTCATCTGAAGTGGTCAGTTATTGGAGCCTACAGATGGAGTCATCTAGTGGTCAGCTGTGTCGAGTCTTAAAATAGAGCCGTCCTGGGGAAATATCAAACGTTTTCAGTAAAACACACACGTACGCACAATCGAAACTTTAACACTCTCCTTTAGGAGCCCCTATGTGTGTG
Source organism: Bulinus truncatus (assembly GCA_021962125.1). Taxonomy (NCBI): domain Eukaryota; kingdom Metazoa; phylum Mollusca; class Gastropoda; family Planorbidae; genus Bulinus; species Bulinus truncatus. The sequence continues at coordinate 1,669,761 of JAGDYQ010000076.1, forward strand.
CGTATGTGTGACGTGTATGTGCTTCTGCATGTGCTCATGTTATTTCTAAATGTCGATTTGAGACATCCATACCAATTATCGACATGGCTGAAAGCCGTTATTTCACTATGGGAAAACTGTATCACCATTTTTTCTTTTTCACCCATGACCTTTTTTACATTCTGACATGTTTTATTTGTATCTCAGGCAGACGATTCGATAATTTCGCCCCCGACCTTGACCTATAAAAATGTCAAGCCGTCCGATCACTCACCTCCGTCGTGCAGTGTAGACAGGTCATGTGCCAGACAGTGGAAGTAAAATCCGTTTAACCAGTGCCAACATCGTTGTTATGATGTGTAATATGTCAGTTGTTCATGTCTTCAGACAAGATAACATAAAGTTAAGCTGTATCGTAAACCTATCAATGATGTGTAGTCCTTGTAATGATGAGAGGAAAGCTCCTAGATCTTTAAACGACGTATGGGACGGTTTTCTATAAAGTGTCCGTCTTTAATCACCCTCATAGCCGATAGTGCCTTAGTAGTACGATAGGGTTTAGGTGAATTATATATTTGGGGCCCATACTTAGTAAATATCTGCAATCGCGGTGCGCTCCAGGACATGAGCCCAAAGTTGTTTTTTTAATTTGGCGGGGCTATTTACTTGTTTTCCCTAGTCTCCACCCCGATGACCACCCCTGCTCTTAAAGATGTTCCCATTTCATATCCTGGTTACGGCCTATACAAGCTGTTGGTCTGTCCCAGGGCTGAATGTTACGCTTCTCTCATGTATCGTTTTTTTTTTTTAATTTAAAAGTTTTTTTTTCAGATATTGTCAGTTGATCAAAGAAGTCTCAGATATCGATTATCCAACGACCTAGTTTATGTATTTTGTTGTTTCCATGGTGATATAACTGGAGAGTATCGATCTTAGAAAAATAATATAGCTGAGCTGTACAAAAATTTAACTAGTTCGAAAACATAATATTTTAAAAATATAAATAATCGAATATTTTTCTTCTGTACTCGTGCCACAAATAGTGAGCGTTTAACGTCAAGTCATTACGAGGGAATAGCTCAGTGTAATTTACTGTAGTTCAGTGTAATTTACTGTAAATTACATAAAATAAATAAAACGAAATTATCTATCTGGGACTGGTATAATATTTAAACAGTACATTCTGATGACCTAATTTATTGTGACATTTACCTATATTATTATAATGTACTCTAATATATGGTTGACTCTAAGGGTCACTGGTTCGATCTTCAGTGAGGACCAATGGATATTTCAGGTCATGGCTAAAGTCCCCACAATGTCTCCCGTGGTGCCTCCATGGCCATTGCACTATCCGGCTAAGGTGGGGATGAAAGAAGGGCACTGCAAAACCGTTCCATTTGTGGTTTATAGGATCTAAGAGAATTCATCTCATTCTTACAGAGGCGTCACACACAGAAGAAGGGGGCGGATGGTCGTGTGTTAAGGCGCTCGACTGTCGACCTGGAGGGGGGGTCCCATCTAATTCATTCCTATTCACGGAGCCACTCTATTCCTAAGCAAAGGGCCAGTCAAATGCAATGTGTATGTCCAAGGCTAAATATGATATTATGGCCGCCGCCTGCTCATAACAGGCCCCTAATAATCGTTGAAAACTGGGGCCCCCATGCCAACACCCAACAGTTAAATCATTTTAGCCCAAGGCCTCCTAAGTGCTCAGATAGACATTTCTACTGGTTGGCGAAGACGGATGGTCGTGGGGTAAAGGGACATGAGGGCCCCTGGTTCAATCTAAAGTCCCCGTGGTGCCTCCACGACCACTGCACTATCGGCTATGGTGAGTGTGAAAGAGGGGCGCCATACAACAACAGCCCCGTTAATGATATATAGGATCTAAGATAGTTCATCTCATCCTTACAGGGATTTCACACACTGATCCAATACAATGACAGAGACTAACAGTAATTCTTCGCCACTAACATATTGCACACCGTATTCTGTATGTGTCAGTGTTCTACACTATGAAAACCAATGTTTCAGTGTTCTACACTATGAAAACCAATGTGTCAGTGTTCTGAACTATGAGAACCAATGTGTCAGTGTTCCACACTATGAAAACCAATGTGTCAGTGTTCTGAACTATGAGAACCAGTGTGCCGGTGCAGTACCGTAGCGAGCTTAACTCGCGCCCGGGGCACAGTATCTTTTTAGTGCCCTCCCCCCATTCGAAAACTATATAATATTATATATAAAATATACCGTTTGTCGTCCCTTTTCTGGGTAGCGCCCGGGGCATGATGCCCTATGCCCACTACTCGCTACGCCTCTGTGTCGGTGTTTTGAATGGCAATATTGTTTGACTGACTCTGTAATCCATAAATTTAATTTGAACATTGAAGACGTTTTTGCAAATACATTTTAAAAATAATCAACAAATCCTGGTTTGAAAAAAAAGGATGAATAAAAAAACAAAAAAATGATTAAAATTTCTCATAATGAAATAATGGATTATTTAATAGTTTTAATACATTTAACATTTACCTCATTAGATTCTCACGTGATTGCGCCACACCCAACAATGAAATTAAAGAAGAAAATTAATTCGTTTACATCTTTAAGACGTGGCTGGGTTAAGAAAAACTTTAGTAATATGTGAAAATGGGTTAAAGTAATTCTTCTTCTGATCAATATTGTCTATTATGTCGGACTTGTTTGGCTGTTATGTTCTTGTGTTAAGTGTCCGTTAGAGTCTATTAAAGAGTATGTATTGGCAAGTTACTTTCATGTGTTACTTGAACGTTATACTCAACCTAAAGATTATATAGAGATAAGTTCTAAAATGTGATTCTTTTTTTTTAATGTATCATGTTTATGTAATGTGTATGAATAGAATATTGTAGAGTGATTCAATAAAAAAGAAATAAAATACGAAGGTAATAAAATGTCTTCAAATAACATAAAAGTTCGTGTTTAAAAAAAAAAAGTTTTATTTGACATTGAGTTAAACATGAAGGTGATGAGACATGAAGGTGATGAGACCTTTTACATTGGCATTGACTCAAATTACAAAATAAAACACACACACACACACACACACACGCAAATAGATTCAAAACAACAAATAATTCCAATATCACAAAGCTGAAATCAAATTACCAATTGCATAAAAAAATTCTAGCAAAGCTTTAAACACTCAATTTTGTTACGATACAATCGAATATTGTAAACATTTTAATTTCATTCACAAGGTGAAATAAACCATACAAGATCATCAACAGAATATAAGGCCAGACAAGTTGACAATATTGATTGATTACATTTACAGCAATGAAAATAATGTATTTGAATTATGGATTCATTTATTTAAAAAAATGACATTGCAAATTAAAACGTACAGATAATAAATAAACAATGGAAGACATGTGTTTACATACAAACATAAATGAGTCAAAACATTTGAATCGTTTTAATGGGTGACAGGTATTTCAGATTTCTTTATCTCTGCCCAGATGCGCAGTGATTGGTTGGTGCAGATCTCTCACACAAGATTTAAATTTAATCAATGTTCCATTTTGTTTTAAAAAAAAATAATAATCAATGTTCAACAAAGTAAGCATCGTATATCAGTACAGAAATATATATATATATATATATATATATATATATATATATATATATATATATATATATATATATTGGTAACACATTGAACGATTTACAAATATATCCAAGCAGGTAAAATATTACATCCATATGCGTTTGGTGTGTTGCTGGCAGTTTATGGCTGTATATAGCCACATACAAACTTTACATTAACACATCGATACATTGTGTTCCTGGGGGCACAGTATGGTGTAAGAACAAACTAACTTTACATTAATAAACTCATGCAAAGTGTATCTGCCTGTCAAAGGCGGCCTTAGCGAGTGGAAAGTGGGACAAACGCCCCCCCCCAGGGCCGGCGCCTGAGAGGGTGGCCCGCGATTAGAAATATCTATATTGTAATAGCCTTTATTGAATTTTCGCCCAAATCCTAGGCCCAAGCAACCTACACTCACCCCTCCGGCTCCTCAACTGCTAAGGCCGCTTCTGCTTTCAGTCTTTGGCTAAATCTAATCAATTTAAAAACTTTACATTATCCACAACATCGGGGGCCCCCTATAGACTGTATCTATGAGGGCCCCTATAGACTGTAACCTAAGAGGCCCCCTATAGACTGTAATCTAAGAGGCCCCTTAGACCCCCTCCCCTATTTTATAATAAAATAAAGAACATTCAAAAGCAACCCCTTTCTCCCCAAGGCTGGGGTCCATGGGAAACGCCCAGGTAGCATCTCCCTCGAGGCGGCTATGAATTAACTTTAATCTCTTCCCCCTCCCCCAACTTTTTTTTTCTTAATGCGGCACATCAAGTAGGCTACGCAGGCGCCATCTTGGTTCATTGTTGCAAGACTTGATATATATAAACAGTACACAGAATGTATACATTAAACGCAGTGTTGCATACAACATATATCTAGTAGCAGTACATAGCTGATCTGGAAGGTGGGGGGGGGGGGGGGGGTAGTGTTATCTAGAATCTAAACAAACAGGGCCGTAGCGAGCTTAAACCCCAGGTGGGAAAAAACCTTTCAAAATATTTTTAGCCCCCCTTAAATCCCCAAACCCATAAATAAAACCATATAATATAATATGTAAAATATACCATTAGGCGCCCCTTTGTGAGTAGCGCCCGGGGCGTGAAGCAGACAGACAGGTCACATAAAGTAAATGCGAAATTATTTATTTTTTTTAATCTGTGGGGTTTTGTACACAAGTTTTAGTTGTACATGTCCTGTATATGTCTTGTACATGTCCTGTACATGTGTGATGTACATGTACTGTAAAAAAAAAAATTAACAAATTATTCAGTCATAAACAATTTTTAACATTGTCCATTGTAATGAGATTTTCTTCTAATAAAGCGTATTGTAATATTTCTGTATAAATTTTTCAAATGAGTTTTTAATTCATGTCAAACAATTTCAAAACGTAAACGTTACTTTACCCACTCAAATGTGTATTTTACTTTTTTTTTTTAAAGAAAAGCAAATTACACAAATGTAGTTGGTTAGACGTGTGACTTTACCTCCTTAGCACATACAATTCTAAATGGTCACTACTTTATGTGTATTTAAATACATGTACTACAACAGGTCACTACTACCTTGTCACTATCTATGACGTATTCTGATCAGTACATAATACAGGTAATACAGTCGGTCGCTTCCCGTGACGCATTTCTTACTAGTGCAGGCATTGCGAACCGGTCACCACCTACTTGTAACGTTTCCTCCCTAGCACGGGGATCTCTGACTTCAATTTGGCCGTCATGGACTGTGGCCTGCGCGTGTCAACGTGTCTATTGCTTTTGTCCCGGAGGCCTTCGTAACGCATTGTGTCCAGCAGAGGGCTGAGTGGCGTGTCCCCCAGAATATTCTCCGAGGACTGTGAGCTCGAGATGTGGGGGTTGACGATCCCTTTCACCGTGTGGCGGTACGGCGAGAACCTCGTGAAGGGGATGATCATGGTCTCCTCTTTGTCGTCTTCGGGAGAGATGAGCTCGGTGTGACTCGCCTCCAGTCGAAGCTTCCGCTTCATCTCGGCTTCCTCCAGAAGCCTGCCGAGGTCTTCCGCAGATTTCAGAAACAGGTTCTTGTCCCCCAGGGCCACGCGGCTGGGCCGACGGTTGTACCGCATGGAGGCCCTCTTCACGGCGTCGTCGAGGTCGTCCCAAGGGTTGTCGTAGTCGCTCTCGTCGCTGCCGTTCTTCTCGTCGGCGTCGCCGGACGGTTTTCGGACGCTTTTTACTTTGGCAGGAATGCTCGCGGGAGGTGCGGCGGCGTCGTCGTCATCGTCCACGATGAGAATCGGAATTCTGCTGCCGGTCTTACTTTCGACGGTTTTGTGACTGTTGGTCTTGTCGCCGCTCCTGGGAGGCCTGCCGTCTTGACCAATCGTCGTCTGTTCTTGATCCTTCTCTTTGCTCTGCGGCAGAAGTTTGCGCGGCATCGCCACCGGTTTAGGTTGTTTCGTTTCACTGGCGGTTGTTTCTGGTTTGGTTCGGTCGCTAGGCGAGACAGGTTGTATTTCGGGGAAATGTTTGAATACAACGGCCGTTCTCTTACTGACCTGGGCCTCGGGCTCTCTCGGACCCCAGATCTCGTCACCGGCTGAATCATTTCCTTTCTTCACTCGAAAATTATCTAACGATTTATTTAGTGTAGTTTTTTTGTACATTTCATCATCACTACCAGTAAAATGTAAAGGTTCCTTGTCGCTCTCAGAGGCGGAGATATCCTTAACACATTGTGTTGGGTCTATCGGATTGTCCGGCGAGGGGTGCAGTATTTTTAATTTGGGCGGTGAGGTTCCCAAAATAACCTTTGATCTTCTCAGCTTGGGCGTGAGTCTTTTCGACTCATTCGAAACTTCGTCCGTGTATGTGTTTACGGTGGGCACTTTATGTCTGGTTTGTACACAGTCACCTGCCGTGTCTAGAACCGGGTCTGATTCATTCACACCTTCCCCTTGTAGCTCGTGATCCGACTGGGTAACACATTCCATTTGTGAATAATGATCCGACTCATCTACGCAGTCAGACTGTAATTCGAGACTCGATTCAAGAGCACGCGCCGCCTGTGATTCATGATCCGATTCAGTGACGCAGCCCATCTGTAATTCACGATCCGATTCACCATCAAGTGATTCAGCTTTCTTTTTAGATTGATTGGTCTCAAGATTTGATTTTCTCTGGTTAGAGGATTTTGAAAAATCGTGAACTAAAAACCTTGACCTTTGTCCAGTTCTTTCCTTCGGCTTTGAAGAGGCTACAGAATATCGCCTGGACATCGGCAAATGACCAGTCTTAGACAAGTAATCAGGCTCAGACAGCCGCTGTCTAGTCTCCAGATATTTGCAGCTCTTCATTTTGGCGGCGAAAGAATCTTCTAACATCTTCTGTTTGATATTTTCAACTTGATTTCCGTTGACCGCATCGGTGACCAGCAGATTGTGTCCGTTAGAAAGAATTTCGATTTTATTTAATTTGGAATCGTCCAGCAAGAGCTGACCTTTTGTGCTGACCGCTGATACGCATTGTGCTGACACCTGGCTGCCTGCACCGGGGTCACCACCACCACTACCAAAGTGGAAATTAATTTTCAGATTGAGGCTGAAGCATTTCGGAATGGCGGCGTCAGGTCTTCCATGGCTGTGATCCCCGCTGTCAAACTGTGAGAATGACCTCCTCAGGACGACCCCTTCATGGTCAACACTGACACCCGGATGGAAAGAACGAGCGGCAGCAGACGTGGCGACGGGTTGATCGCACTGACTCTTCGAGGTATTTACATTTACAAGGGAGGTAGCTGGGGAATTGTCGTCGTTGTCTTTTAGTTTTACAGGATTGTCTACCTTGTGTTCTCTTTCACTCGTCGTGCTCGCGTCTGCTGACCTCTCGTTGGGTTTGTAGGAAATGACGTTATCACTATTGGACTTGCTCAGGTGGCATTCAGCTAAATGCTGGGGGTGTTTTAGGTCCATGACAGCACACTTCTTTTCACAGCCCTGTGAGTTACGGTTGTTTATATTCGAAGTACTGTGTGACGTGGTAGTCGTCAACTTCCGGTTGTCTAACTTCGAGCTTTCGTTTTCTTCCGTCCGGGGTAAACTGGTGCGCGGCAGCTTACTTCCGTTAGCTATGTGCCCCACCTCATGACTGAAGCTGCACCGAGGGGCACTCGTGAACGCGTACGTTTTGGGTTTGGCCGGCTGCTGGTGTATTTTTAACCCGGACTCTTCTATACCAGAGGTCAGCTTCAGCACTTTGGCCTTGACATCTGCCTCGACGGATTTCGGGATAGCCACGGGCTCATCCTGTTCAGTTTCTGTTTCCGGCGTTTCGATAATTTTCATATCTGTGTCTGCATGGTGTGTCCCATGCTGTAAATTGAACTTCACTTCCTTTTCTCTCTCTCGCTGCTGCCTCGTGGCCTGGTTGACACGATGCTTCTCGCTACTCCATTTTTTCACCCCCGCGGAGGCGGAGCCTGCTTCCGAGACGTTGTTGAGTTTCACGGACGAGCTCCGCCGGGTCGGGTTGACGTGGTCCTGACCCGGCAGCACCGCGGGGTAGTAGTCGTGGCCCCCGCTATTGCCCCCGTCGTGAGGGAGGGGCATCCAGCTGTTCTGGGTGCCGGACACCCTCATGTCGTAAGAGAGCTCACTGAAGACGGACTCCGGGTCAGCCAAAGGGGGCTTGCTAAGGAGGTCAGCGAATGTGACGGTATCTTCTTCCCTGTCGTAAAGCCCGTTGGTTCCAGAAGAGTTACTGCTCCTGTCGATTGAATAAGAAGTTTACTTACGCATTATATCCATTTAACGGTATTGTATTATACACTAATATTTCTATTTTACATACCATTTACTGATATTGTATCATACACTAACGGTTATGTTTTATATATCATTTACTGATATTGTATCATACACTAATGGTTATGTATTATATATCATTTACTGGTATTGTATCATACACTAACGGTTATGTTTTATATCCCATTTACTGGTATTGTATCATACACTAACGGTTATGTTTTATATCCCATTTACTGGTGTTTTATTATGCACTAATAGTTCTGTTTTACTTACTGATTGATGGAGGCATTGTGAAAGTTATTACGAAGGTTTAATTTCAGTTTAACTGACTACAATATTACCCCCTAGAAAATTAATGCTGATTAATTTAAATCGAATGGCTTTTTTTAAACAACATTGTTATTATCAAATTCTACCAGTGTGTAATTCTACCAGTGTGTAATTCTACCAGTGTGTAATTCTACCAGTGTTTAATTCTACCAGTGTGTAATTCTACCAGTGTTTAATACTACCAGTGTGTAATTCTACCAGTGTGTAATTCTACCAGTGTGTAATTCTACCAGTGTGTAATTCTACCAATGTGTAATTCTACCAGTGTGTAATTCTACCAATGTGTAATTCTACCAGTGTGTAATTCTACCATATACTACAACTACTTTATATTAAAAGTCGTCTACAACTTTTCTGTATTTGGGGCCGTTCTTAGATTGTTAGGGGCCCTGGACAAAAGAACATATCGGGCTCTCTTGCCTGTGTGTGAATCAACAGAAATAAAAATGGCACTGCAGTTGGTAAGTATGTAGGAGAATCACTGTGGGACTTGCAGTTGGTGAGTGTATGGGATCACATGGGACTCAGTTTTTATGGGATCACGTGGGACACAGTTGGTGAGTTATGGGATCGCCATGGGACCCACTTGGTGAGTGTATAGGGTTCACGTGGGACCCAGTTGGTGAGTGTACGGGATCACTTGGGACCCCAGTTGGTGAGTGTACGGGATCACGTGGGACCCAGTTGGTGAGTGTACGGGATCACGTGGGACCCAGTTGGTGAGTGTACGGGATCACGTGAGACCCAGTTGGTGAGTGTACGGGATCACGTGGGACCCAGTTGGTAGACATTGTAATAGCCCCAAGATTATCTGTCTGCAGCCTTGAATGAGTGAATGGTAATCGCTATATTCCTATGAATATTTTATGTTTTTTTTTTATATATGCACAAGGATGAATGATTAGACAGATGTCTCACACCTCCCCCCCCCCAATCACTCTATGAGACAACAATGGCCGACACTTACCCTGAGCAGCACAGACAGGAGAACGTCACTAAAAGTAAAACAACAAAAGCAAACAAGGTGGCCACAAATATCATCACTGGGTCTGTGGACAATACAAACAGACTTATGACCACATACTGAATAACACTTACCTACATAAACACTGAGAATGTCTAGAGACATATTACCCGGTTACATAGATTATCCATTCGTGGGTGTAGTGGAGACAAAGTGTAAATTAACAATGTTTATATTGAAGACTATTTATTTTTATTCAAGCAATATCAGCTTTGCGATGCAGATCATATCAATTTTACAGAGAAGACAATGTCTACTTTACATAGAAGGCAATATATACTTAACATATAAGACAATATCTACTTTATATAGATGAAAATATCTACTTTACATAAACCGTCGACCTGAGGGTCCCTGGTTCGATGAGGACCAATGGATATTTCAGGTCATGGCTAAAATCCCCGCAATATCTCCCGTGGTGCCTCCACGGCCACTGCACTATCTGCTATGGTGGAGATGAAAGAAGGGCACTGCAAAAATCGTCCCAGTAGTGGTTTATAAGATCTAAGAGATTGCATCTCATCCTTACGGGGACTTTACACACTTTACATAGAAGACAACATCTCCTTAACATTGAAGGTAATATCTACTTTACATAGAAGACACTGTCTACTTTACAAAGAAGACAATAATCTACTTTACATAGAAGACTATATCAAATTTACATAGATAGAAGAGAATTTCTACTTTACATTGCTCATAATATTTACGTTACATTGCAGACAGTATTTTACATTACAGTGTTGACAATTTGCTACTTTGCGGTAAAAAAAAATGCGAACTACTGACCCAGTTCTTGGGGATCACCCTCTGGTAATTCCAAATAATTCTGAGCTAAATTCATTTTTGGTTGGAGCTTTGTGTGTCCACCGACGAAATTAATCAGGCAGAGAAACCATTCTATATAAATAAAAAAAAAGTCAAAATTTTGAAAACAATTACATTATAGCTCATTATGGTCAGGAAATATTTTTAAATAAATTAAATGATATATTACGAAACAAATAATTTTAATAACGATGTAAAGACATAATACTATGATTCAAAATATTTTAAATTCTAACTTTAAATGTGTGTTTGTTGATGGGTTGTATTTTCTCTTCAAAACATCTTATACGGGACAGTTAAGTTGTCTGTTTTTAATTGTATAATTGATTAAACAGACAAAAAAAATTAAACAGGTTTCATGATAACATTTATGAAAACATTATCTCAATCACACACAAGACCACTAAATGACCAAAGTTTGGGAAAGAGCAGTAGTGTAACTAGAGTTATTGACGCCAGTGACAGACTTTACCAACTAGCACCCCATCTCCGAGACAGACTTTACCAACTAGCACCCCATCTCCGAGACAGACTTTACCAACTAGCACCCCATTTCCGAGACAGACTTTACCAACTAGCACCCCATCTCCGAGACAGACTTTACCAATAAGCACCTCATCTCCGAGCAACTAAAACTGTTTTTTTTAACAAAAGACCAGCCTTTTGCTATAGGCGAAATAAATATCGCCCGAGCGTGCCGCCTCTTCTGCCCCTCCCTAGTTACCCCACTGAGAGGAAGGGTATGGACTTTGTCAAATCCGTTAAAGCTTATGTCTTATATATATATATATATATATATATATATATACTACACATTTTTATTTGATAAATAAAGAACAGAAAGTGTTATAGTATGGCGCAAACACAATTCTATTCGACTGACCAGAAAATCAATATATAACTGTAAACACATTTTGATTTTAAGTGCTTGTGGATATATGATTAAGTGTTTTAAAAAAAGTGTTACATCGGTCGTTTTTAAGTTCATACTTGTCCTCCCCTATACATTCTCCTTGTGTAAGTTCTGACCTCCCTTAAAATGTGTCATCTGACATTAACTCCCTTTAACACAAGTTTTTATTAAAGTGAATCTCAGTATTCGATCAAAGTTTTGACATTTATGTGTTATTGACATAATCGCAGGTTTATATGACATATATGTGTTATTGACATAATCGCAGGTCTATATGACATATCTGTGTTATTGACATAATCGCAGGTCTATATGACATATCTGTGTTATTGACATAATCGCAGGTCTATATGACATATATATGTTATTGACATATTCGCAGGTCTATATGACATATATGTGTTATTGACATATTCGCAGGTCTGTCTATTGGTATGATCACCTACTGAGTTCTGGCCAGCATTTATATTTGTCCCAGCCACGTGGTTATACAGGACGCACAACACAACGATAAATTGAGCAAAGCAACTCAAATGTAAATGACGTTACGACATCTATTTATTCACATCAAAGAATATGCACATCAGCGTGTCCTAAAAAGGACAGTAGCGTTACCGGCTACTACAAACAATATTATAATACATACATCAAAATTAGAATAGTTACCTGGGGTGGGGTAGTTCTAAAGGAACTTAGGTTTACAGCCTATTTCCCCCACCCCGGTGCGAGAGTTTGAGTTCGACCTCTCTGTTCGATTGTCCAACTCTAACAGACTAACAAATTCTCACTGACCGGAAGGTGCGCCGGGTATCTCGCTCATCGTGCGTGATCTGCTGTCCCTCACTCGTGGACGGTTCCAACCTTCAAGATAAAGGGAGGGGGGATAAAGGAACACTCCTCTCTCGCCCCTTTCCGCTCGAATGCAACAAGGGCATAGATTATCTCCCCAGTAGACTTTACCCAGGTGGTGTCAGAATGAACGAGGATTAGTCTAGTGCCAGACGCGCTGACCACCTGGCAATACAAAAGCCTTTGGCTATTCTATTTATGATCTCTCCTATAGACATTCTCTCCCCATGTGACAAAAGTGATAGTGGGTGCTAGACAGACTGATCACAGTTTGAAAATCCTGGGGAGACAAAGCCTTTGTCTATCCTATGTATTATCTTATCTCACCCTCGGGTGATGAAAGCAGGGTAGGGCTTGGACTTGATTTCATTCATTAAATCACAGAATGTGACACCGACGTTGCCCGGTAAGTCGAGAGCTCAAACATGACACTTGAAACATTTCTAACACACCGTTAAGTAAAGATATGGGTGCTAATTTACGCCACCTACATAATGTGCAGAAAAAATCTACATTTCATACGTCACAAATTACTTACCAGTCAACGCTAACCAACCAAACAAGGCAAACAACCAACCAAATCAACCAACCAAACCAGCTAACCAAACCTATCAAACCAACCAGCTAACCAAGCCAATCAACCAAACCAAACCAAACACCATTAGGTACACATATGGATGCTAATTTATGTCACCTACCTAGTGTGCAGAAATGACATACATTTCATGCGTCACAAATTACGTTTTACCTGTCAACGCAGACCAACCATACCAACCAACCAAACCAATCAAATCAACCAACCAAACTAAACCAAACACAATTAGTTAAAGATATGGGTGCTAATTTATGCCACCTACCTAATGTACGTTTTATCCGTCAACGCTAATAACTTAGGATTATTTGTTTAAACAGTAATTAATTCTCTCAATGTTAAAATCAAAAGGAAGCATTTCAATAGTGATCACATTTCTTTTCTCTGCCATTTTACAGCACTGAGGCAAGTTGGTGTGGCACGATATAGCACCCTCGCGCAAGTTCAATGCGGCTTCTTACTTTCTTTCTTTCTTTCTTAATTTTAAAAGCACTTATTCTTATTTATTTATCGTTTATAAGAATGTATGCTGCCCTAGAACAACAGTTGAAAGAGTTTGTTTAGTCTGGACTGGGCAAGAAATATCCGCCATATTATTTATAAGTTTAAGGGCCACACGTGTCAAACTAATTTTAAATGACCAACTAAACGTCCACCTCTTTATTTGAAAACTGAACATGCCGCTAGTGAATCGTGAGCCCCTGTCAATCATGAACACTGAGGCACCCCCCGGGCTGACCTCGCACCTTCACTGCCAAGTCCTTTTAGTCCGGGAGCCCCGTGAAAATTGTCATTATTCCCTTCCTGGCAGTGGGCCTGACGCAGTATGACACAAAGTGGCACTTGGCCCATTGAATTTCTCTTCAGTATTCTAGTAAACAACCTTAAAGTAGTCCAATGGCTTTAAGACATGTATAACTGTAAACAGCCTGATAATTGACTTTAGGACATGTATAATTGTAAACAACCTGATAATTGACTTCAGGACATGTATAATTGTAAACAACCTGATAATTGACTTCAGGACATGTATAATTGTAAACAACCTGATAATTGACTTCAGGACATGTATAATTGTAAACAACCTGATAATTGGCTTAAGGACATGTATAATTGTAAACAACTTGATCATTGACTTTAGGACATGTATAATTGTAAACAACCTGATAGTTGGCTTAAGGACATGTATATGTAAACAATCTAACAATTCGCTTTAGGATATGTATACTTTTAAAACAAGAAGAAATAAATTATTGTTATATAAATTTGAATTAGTAAGACAAGATACAGGTGCGTGTTGTGTCTGTGTTGGGGAGAGAGGGGCTCATCATTAGGGATTCCAGTGAGCTGCCTAGTTTTCATATTGATTAGTGTACGGGAAAAGATTTAAAGTATTTATTTTCTCATTGAGTTTAGTTTATTTAGAGTTCAAATATACATTTAGTCTTTTAATTACTTCAAAGAAACAATGGTCGTCTTGTTTTGATTTCTGAAAAATTGTGTAGATATAAACTTAACGTATTACTTTATATCAGGTCAATAAACTTGTCAACAAAAAAAAAAGTGAAAACTGTTGTTTCCCATTAATCTTCAGATATCAAAAGGAGAAAATGGAAGAGGACACAATGTAAGAGAATGGACACAATGTAAGAGAATGGACACAATGTAAGAGAATGGACACAATGTAAGAGAATGGACACAATGTAAGAAAGAAAACACAATGTAAGAAAGAAAACACAATGTAAGAGAATGGACACAATGTAAGAAAGAAAACACAATGTAAGAAAAAAAAACACAATGTAATAGAAAGGACATAATGTAAGGGGACACATTTCTTGAGGTGGAAAAAACTTACAAACGGACTGTTTGCCTGGAGGGCAGATTTTCACCTTATTATCTCCCAGTAATATTGTAAATGTTACTGTTTAACAGTATGCCCCTAAAACTACAAAGTGGCGATATTTATAGGCTATGTGTTGACTTTCTGGTCTGTCTGTGATTTTATCGCATTATTCCGTAGTATTTTACATATGTCATTTCATTTTTATATAAAAAATATAGTTTGCGTCAGATGACAAAATCAGCAGCCAACCCCACTCCCCAACAACCGGACCCCATGCCACTAGCCCCCCAGCTCGATAGATTTCTTTTGAATGTCAAACAACCCTCATTCTAAAAGAACAGAAAAACTGTCACTTCAATGTAAATAATTTTGATCCATTATGATCACAAACTTATTCCGCGAAAACTAAAAGTAAAGAAAAACAAAACAAAATATTAGTAAATGAACATTGAATCTCACCGACCTATATTTCCCCTTCAAGCTACACAGATCATTGTGTGGACAAGTATGTTGTAAAGCAAATGAATATTAAATCTCACCGACCTATATTTCCCCTTCAAGCTACACAGATCATTGTGTGGACAAGTATGTTGTAAAGCAAATGAATATTAAATCTCACCGACCTATATTTCC
Organism: Bulinus truncatus; assembly: GCA_021962125.1. Lineage (NCBI taxonomy): Eukaryota > Metazoa > Mollusca > Gastropoda > Planorbidae > Bulinus > Bulinus truncatus. Next base: position 1,685,169 of record JAGDYQ010000076.1, read on the forward strand.
CCTTCAAGCTAAACAGATCATAGTGTGAACAAGTATATTGTTAGTAAATAAAGAAAACAAATCAAGCTATGACTCACCCTAAACTGATGTTAAAGTGAAGAACATAGCAAAACACACAGCCTCTTGAAACACAATGAGTGGCATGACTCTCACACGTCCTCACACACACTCACGCTAAAACCTACAGAGTTGATCACAGTATTCACAGTATTAGATCTGTCAGCAAGTGTGCCAGCTAAGTCTGTGTCAAGTCCTAACATCCTGATGGACAAAACGTCAAAATGAAATCTCCGGCTGGGCTCAAATAACTTCAAAATAAAATTTTACAAATCTCGATGAGATCACTATCGGAAATGTAATTTTTAAATAAACCAAACATTTTAAGGGGGACAAAAAACGAAATATATTTTCTTCTAATTGTGATTTAAAAAAAAAAAAAACAGAACAAAGTTACCAGAAAACTGTTAGTTGTAAATTGAGTTTGCTCTGAGAATAAAGAACTTCTCACTGAAATCAACGAGATACAGTTTGTTTCTAAAAAAATTTCTGCACTAAATGATAAAACACTGAATCAATGCTACTAACCACGGTTAGTTTCAAAGAATTTCTGCACTTAATGATAAAACACTGAATCAATACTACTAGCTGGTGTTAGTATCAAAGAATTCCTTCACTTAATGATAAAACACTGAATCAGTGCTACGAACCACGGTTAGTTACAAAGAATTTCTTCACTTAATTATAAAACACTGAATCAGTGCTACGAACCACGGTTAGTGTCAAAGAATTTCTTCACGTAATGATAAAACACTGAATCAACACTCAAGAACATGTAGATCAAAGTGCTGTGTGTCTGTCAACGATAATGTTACATGGACACTAAATATAGATTTAATATCGTTTCTTACAGGTTGATTCTTTTTCAGATGGTAGTTCGTAGTAAATACTCGGTCAATCGACCGATCCATTATTACATTTTATGTTTTGTTCAGCTTAAGCTCGTATGAACACATTAGAAATTATTACAATATTTATTCTGTGTTTTCAAAACTTACAGAAAAGTTGTACATGCAAATGACGTATAAGTATGTTTATATCTTGGCTTTTCCAGGTTGTGAGTTGACTTAATTCTACAATTGTTAAATATTATGGACTTTTCAGCACGTACATGGGTCAAGTGTTCACTCGATTGGGAGGAAGGGGGGGGGGTCCAATGGTTCTAATAACACCATCATCACTCAACAAATCATCAGCGAGAATGTTATTTCAGTACTCATTTTTGTTAAAATAATTTAGAACCACTCTTGGGGGGGGGGGAAGATTGTTAAGAGGCCACCGCGTGAGAGGTTTAAGTACTCACTCTCTCAACATGCTTGTAGTTGACAAGTCAAAGACAGCACGTTTGTGTAGCCTCTGAGCAGTGATTGGAGACATATGCCAAGGCTGAGAACCTTGGTGTTTTATATCGTTTGCGTCGACCATGGCGATGACTTGGCAACATGTCTATCTCTAATTTAATCCCTAGGAACTTCTGGGAATTTTTTTCTCTCTGGATCTGGGGAATATCCGTGAGCCCACCCCAACGGGCTGCTGTGGGCAATGTGAGAAAAAATACACAGGCCTACACTATTGCGAACAATATTGACAAAACAGCGCACCGTACAATTATGTGAGAGTTGCTTGTGGGGTTTAGTTTCATTGCTTCGGTATTAACATTAGCTACATCAGGTCTTTAGAATTATGTTTTTAAAAATGCAGCATCTTTAAACCAACGTTGGCAGGCTGCCGTTTGTTTGCGGTGCAGCTACCGCTGAATTAATCTATTTCAATACACTATGGTGCGGCTATTGGCAGTATTTTCTTACCGCTCCTCAGTTAAACCCTTCAACACACCCACACAACCACACAACCATACCTATATACCTTAAACCAGTGGTCCCCAACCTTTTTCTCGCCACGGACCGGTCAACCTTTGACAATTTCACCGCGGCCCGCTGGTCGGGGGGGGGGGCGGGCGGACGTTGTAGATTATAAAGTATCTGAGTATAAAGTGATGGAACATTTTAATTCACTGAAACTCTAAATCGATGAGAACCCTGAGCTTGTTTCTCTGCAACGAAATGGTTCCACCTGGCAAAATAGCATTTTTTAAATGGTAGCTATTTCCTTTTTCCCAAAGGAAAATTTAAATGACGTCGTACTGATTTTCCGCTGATTTGTGGGCTAAATTTGAGAGCTCATGTGACCGAAATGTAACATGGAAATATAATAAACATTGCTAAACTCAGATAGTTAATGTGGACTAAAAAAAGGGGCAAAATTTTAAAGGCTTGATACACGTACAACAAGCACTGTTAAACATGAGAAAGTACCAGTGAACAGAGAGTTTATAGGCTCGATACACGTACAACAAGCACTGTTAAACATGAGAAAGTACCGGTGAACAGAGAGTTTATAGGCTCGATACACGTATAACAAGCACTGTTAAACATGAGAAAGTACCGGTGAACAGAGAGTTTATAAAGCTCGATACACGTACAACAAGCACTGTTAAACATGAGAAAGTACCGGTGAACAGAGAGTTAATAGGCTCGATACACGTACAAGCACTGTTAAACATGAGAAAGTACCGAAGAACAGAGAGTGGAGCGTTACACACCTTCTCTCCACCAAAGTTACAACGACACAGCCATGGAAAGTCGCACAAATCCCGAGTGAAATACACCACAGTTAATAAAATGGAAATAATAAAATGTTTCTTTGGCGGCCCGGTACCGCTTGTTCAACGGACTGGGGGGTTGGGGACAACTACCTTAAATCACTCCATACATCAGCATTGAGTGCAATGGTTTTGTGATCAAACGCTCATCTATTAAATTGATGAAATAAAAATATTTACACACACAAATAAAATAACTATAACTTGAATTGTTTTGATTGTTGTTACTGTGTCTAGTTGTTGATGTATGGCATGTAGATTGTAGGATAAACGATTTATACAATAAAGATAGATATGTAGCACTAGTTAAAATGCAGCACAAGACATATTTATTATAAATTAATGTACAGTCTACCTCAATAATAGACATTCAGTAAACTGTATTGGATCTTTATTGTCATCCGCACTAAACTTGATTTTAAGTAATTGGGGGGGGGGTGTCAGTGTTAGGGTGAGTCTCGGGGGTGTCAGTGTTAGGGTGAGGAGTCTCGGGGGTGTCAGTGTTAGGGTGAGGAGTCTCGGGGGTGTCAGTGTTAGGGTGAGGAGTCTCGGGGGTGTCAGTGTTAGGGTGAGTCTCGGGGGTGTCAGTGTTAGGGTGAGTCTCGGGGGTGTCAGGGTTAGGGTGAGTCTCTGGGGGTGTCAATGTTAGGGTGAAGAGTCTCGGGGGTGTCAGTGTTAGGGTGAGGAGTCTCAGGGGGTGTCAGTGTTAGGGTGAGGAGTCTCGGGGGTATCAGTGTTAGGGTGAGTCTCGGGGTGTCAGGGTTATGGTGAGTCTCGGGGTGTCAGTGTTAGGGTGAGGAGTCTCGGGGGTGTCAGTATTAGGGTGAGGAGTCTCGGGGGTGTCAGTGTTAGGGTGAGGAGTCTCGGGGGTGTCCAGTTTTAGGGTGAGGAGTCTCAGGGGGTGTCAGTGTTAGGGTGAGGAGTCTCTGGGGGTGTCAGTGTTAGGGTGAGGAGTCTCGGGGGGTGTCAGTGTTAGGGTGAGTCTCGGGGGTGTCAGTGTTAGGGTGAGGAGTCTCGGGGGTGTCAGTGTTAGGGTGAGTCTCGGGGTGTCAGTGTTAGGGTGAGGAGTCTCGAGGGTGTCAGTGTTAGGGTGAGGAGTCTCGGGGGTGTCAGTGTTAGGGTGAGGAGTCTCGGGGGTGTCAGTGTTAGGGTGAGGAGTCTCGGGGGTGTCAGTGTTAGGGTGAGGAGTCTCGGGGGTGTCAGTGTTAGGGTGAGGAGTCTCGGGGGTGTCAGTGTTAGGGTGAGGAGTCTCAGGGGTGTCAGTGTTAGGGTGAGGAGTCTCTGGGGGTGTCAGTGTTAGGGTGAGGAGTCTCGGGGGTGTCAGGGTTAGGGTGAAGAGTCTCTGGGGGTGTCAGTGTTAGGGTGAGGAGTCTCGGGGGTATCAGTGTTAGGGTGAGTCTCGGGGTGTCAGGGGTTATGGTGAGTCTCGGGGGTGTCAGTGTTAGGGTGAGGAGTCTCGGGGTGTCAGTATTAGGGTGAGGAGTCTCAGGGGTGTCAGTGTTAGGGTGAGTCTCGGGGGTGTCAGTGTTAGGGTGAGGAGTCTCGAGGGTGTCAGTTTTAGGGTGAGGAGTCTCGGGGGTGTCAGTGTTAGGGTGAGGAGTCTCGGGGGTGTCAGTGTTAGGGTGAGTCTCGGCGGTGTCAGTGTTAGGGTGAGTCTCGGGGGTGTCAGGTTAGGGTGAGTCTCGGGGGTGTCAGGGTTAGGGTGAAGAGTCTCGGGGGTGTCAGTGTTAGGGTGAGGAGTCTCGGGGGTGTCAGTGTTAGGGTGAGGAGTCTCGGGGGTGTCAGTGTTAGGGTGAGGAGTCTCGGGGGTGTCAGTGTTAGGGTGAGGAGTCTCCCTTGGGTGTCAGTTTTAGGGTGAGGAGTCTCTCGGGGTGTCAGTGTTAGGGTGAGGAGTCTCGGGGGTGTCAGTGTTAGGGTGAGGAGTCTCGGGGGTGTCAGTGTTAGGGTGAGGAGTCTCAGGGGTGTCAGTGTTAGGGGTGAAGAGCCTCGGGGGTGTCAGTGTTAGGGTGAGGAGTCTCTTGGGGTGTCAGTGTTAGGGTGAGGAGTCCTCGGGGATGTCAGTGTTAGGGTGAGGAGTCTCGAGGGTGTCAGTGTTAGGGTGAGGAGTCTCGGGGGTGTCAGTGTTAGGGTGAGTCTCGGGGGTGTCGGGGTTATGGTGAGTCTCGGGGGTGTCAGGGTTAGGGTGAGGAGTCTCGGGGGTGTCAGTGTTAGGGTGAGTCTCGGGGGTGTCAGTGTTAGGGTGAGGAGTCTCAGGGGTGTCAGTTTTAGGGTGAGGAGTCTCGGGGTGTCAGTGTTAGGGTGAGGAGTCTCGGGGGTGTCAGTGTTAGGGTGAGGAGTCTCGGGGGTGTCAGTGTTAGGGTGAGGAGTCTCAGGGGTGTCAGTGTTAGGGTGAAGAGCCTCGGGGGTGTCAGTGTTAGGGTGAGGAGTCTCGGGGGTGTCAGTGTTAGGGTGAGAGTCTCGGGGATGTCAGTGTTAGGGTGAGGAGTCTCGAGGGTGTCAGTGTTAGGGTGAGGAGTCTCGGGGGTGTCAGTGTTAGGGTGAGTCTCGGGGGTGTCGGGGTTATGGTGAGTCTCGGGGTGTCAGGGTTAGGGTGAGGAGTCTCAGGGGTGTCAGTGTTAGGGTGAGTCTCGGGGGTGTCAGTGTTAGGGTGAGGAGTCTCGGGGGTGTCAGTGTTAGGGTGAGGAGTCTCGGGGGTGTCAGTGTTAGGGTGAGGAGTCTCGGGGGTGTCAGTGTTAGGGTGAGTCTCTGGGGTGTCAGGGTTATGGTGAGTCTTGGTGTTGTCAGGGTTAGGGTGAGTCTCGGGGGTGTCAGGGTTAGGGTGAGGAGTCTCGGGGGTGTCAGGGTTAGGGTTAGTCTCGGGGGTGTCAGGGTTAGGGTGAGGAGTCTCGGGGGTGTCAGGGTTAGGGTTAGGGTGAGTCTCGGCATAGATTGTCATTTAATCAACAGACTAATTCAGTTTAGTTAATATTTATTGTTAGTTATGTCAAGAATGAAATCTATAATGGAATATTTCAATTAGCGATTGTAAAACACATTTGTTGGTATAACTTTTATTGTTTTAATAGTTTTATAGCTTGTCAGACCTACCAAACAAACAAGCGTTAATTTATCTTTGTCCTCACCAGTAACACATTTCCATTTCTTTGCAGACTTAATCAAAACAATCTCTGCTCATTTTTTAACGAAGATTTTCATAAAAACCAAAGGTTAAGTTTTATAAAGACTTAATCCTAACCAACTCCAGACTCTAAAAGCCTGAAATCAACAGGGAACAGACCCTGAGTGAAAAGCTGAACATTTCATAGACTAGAAATTTAAAATAAAAAAAAAATGTTTTTAAATCAAAAGTTCAAATATGATATATAGACCTACTGATAAAATTAGTTACATGTTGAATTGAATTATATAGATGGTCACTTATTGAGAGAAAGAGAGAGAGAGAGGGGGGGGGGAGGAAAGAGAGACCAATGATGTCATTTTTCAAAACAGTTTAATATCCGTTCGCATGGGCGTATTCATAGGGGGGGCAAGGGGGGGCATTTGCCCTTCCTCCCTACATTTTGAAAAATGTCATATAAGAGGGGGCATTTGCTCCCCCTCCCCTTCATTTAAAAAATGTCATAAAGTTGTTATTTGCCCCCCCTGGAAAATTTTTGCCCCCCCCTGGAAAAATTTCTAGCGACGCCCATGTCCGTTCGGTATCATTTTGATATTCATGACAAACTAAAAATCTTGCAATTAAACGCAAGTCATAATGATAAATTCAAAGAACCAGTCCCACGATTTGGTCATCAAAGGAACATTACAATATGAATCAATGACACTAAAATATTAGCTATCTTTAACAACTAACATAACTGATTATATAAACATTGGTGTACAATTTTAAATTTATTTTTAACGTTTACTCACCGGAAAAGACCAAAATGTTCAATATGTATCACACAAAATGTATTAATCCATGAAAATATACAAAATATACAATTTTAATCTTTAGGATTTATTCAGTGGGTCGCCTAACTCAAACGCCAGTTTGCCACTTTGGCCTTATCCTATCTGGTACTTAACACATTGTCTTTACTTCCGTTTTGGCCTGCTTTTAACGTTTTTCCTTTCCCGTTGTCAAACTTTTAAATGTGGCTGCGAAATATCAATCAACATTCTTTTCAATTAAACTTCGCTTCCGGAATTTTTTCTTTGAAAAAAAAAAAAACAAGAGGGAGAGGGGAGGGGATAAAGGAGGGGCGGGTGGGAGTGCCAAGTTAAATTTCAATAGTCTATGTGCATACGTGTCTTGAGCATTAAGTTTCTGTATACTGCCTATAAAATATAATCGTCTGGTAGGCCTACGTGTGTCTCGAGTCTGTAGTTTCTGTATACTGCCTATAAAATGTAATCGTCTGGTAGGCCTATGTGTGTCTCGTGTCTGTAGTTTCCTTATACTATCTAATGTATACTGTTTCAAATAAATACACATCTCAATAGACACATCTTGGAAACATTGGTTTGGCTGAAATAATCTTATTGTTGCGTATAGATGGGCAAAACTTGGCGTCTAGGGTCCCCACTGCAGTTTGCAGGTTGTGTGTAGGCCTATATTTAGATGAATGAATTAAAAGACACAATTTAAAACGAAGTCGTATTAAAAACTAGGCTTATACGCACTTTAGCAAAACAAAACAAAAAGTGAACAGAAAAACACGACGGTGATTAATGATAGCTCAAGACAATTTTGAAGTGATCAATGTGGATTTTGAATTATTCCAGAGTCTGCAATAGAAAAACGAAATGAAGCTCAGAAAAAAAAAAACATAAAACTTGAATTTGATGTAAGTCCTGCAATTTAGAAACAAGAAATATGTGACCTGGTTTAGTGATTTAAGCTAACGAATTGTTTTCTTTACCGTATTTCAATAGTACCTAGGCAAAGATACATTCAAGGCCCTAAGCAAAATAACTTTTGGAGGCCCTAAGCAAAGTAACATTAAGGACCTAACCAAAGGAACTTTTTGAGACCCAAAAAAGTAACTTTTAGGGCACTGAACAAATTATTTGTTGGGGGCCCTAAACTAAGTAATTTTGGGGGCTTTGTAAACCCGCTGTCAAGGCCGTCACTTGCAAATTTTGGGCACCAATCATTTTTGACAACTGCGCCTCTTCTCGAGCTCTCTCCCACAAACTGATATGTCATTTTAGGACGGCGTCCCTGATAAGTGTTCAGATCTTCACACCTTGTAACGAACTTGACTGTTAGAAGAGTAGACATATTAGAATGTTAAAAATGCCCATAGAATTAGAAAGGTCTAAATATGTTTTTAGTAGTAGGAGCCATTTAGCATTTAGATACACGTCAACTCTGCTAACATACAATTTTATTCACGTAATCTTTGCTATCATACAATTTTATGTGTCATTTGAAAATGATAATACAATCTGGCATATAGCATGCATCTTCTACAACTCCAGTTTGACTTAATTATTTTATGCCAAATTGTATTGCTAATCGTTAATGCACACTGGGCTTTGAAACACAAGGTAGATGTTAACTTCAATTCTGCTGAAGTCTAGCATTAATTTAAATCGGGTGGGGGGAGGGGGATTGAAGTAAAGGGATGCAGGCAAGTGAGGTGAATGGGCAAACAAAATACTCTTGAGGTAATTAATTTAAAAAAAAAAAAGAATGTAGAAAGGGTAGAACAAGGAAATTCCCACTGCTCTGTGAACTATTGGGAATCTTGGCCTTGACCTATTACTGCACGTGAAAATATATACGCAAGTGCAGGCCCGAATAACTTGTAAGAACCAGTCATATGTTATAAATGGCTATCAATTGGTATTAGTTTTATGCAAAGAACTTTTATGTTCTAATGAATATAATACAAACAATATTTAAACTTAACAAGTTAGAAGCTGTGTGGACCTGGGGGAACTTGGATTTCAACCCGGTACCAGCATGTCGACAGTCGAGCGTTCTATACTATCCGCCCTCTAGTGAACGACATATGGAATGAACCTTAGGGCCATTTGTAAGATGGTGATGTCTAAATTGCATTTCACTTATTCAAAAAAAAAAATGGAAAGATTGCTGTAAATGTCAAATCAAACTTTAAAAAGTTGTGTAGCCTTCAAAAAAAAAAATACAGGTGGGAAAACTCCGTTTCTGACATTTGTGTAATTAATGTAATACATTTACTGTACTCGGATTATTTTTTTAAACTCTGCCAATGCCACCCATAGAATTATCTTATTAATGGACTATCTCTCACTGCGGTATTTGCGGATCAGACAACCAATCAAATGTTACGTAAACGTTACCGGTTACAATGTATTTTCTCTTCCCAAAAAAAAATTATATGAAGAAAAAAAATGTTCCCATTAAATAAAATGATTCAAGTTGTTGTTTTTTTTTTTCAATAATTTTGAATTGTTGTCTAAATTAGAAATTTAAAAAGAAATGACTAACAAGGTTCAACGAATTAAAATATCTTTTATAACACAACATTGGCCACAAGTTTCTTTACATGCCACATGTGGCTGACAAATTTAATGCGGCTCTCATCTCAATATTTTTTTTTATATAATTTGATTTCCTTTTTTTTGTTTACTAAATCTTGTAATGAATTACGGTGTACCTTTTTATGGTGTACATCTTTACAGTGTACCTGTGTACAGTGTACCTGATTACAGTGTACATCTTTACAGTGTACCTGTTTACAGTGTACCTCTTTACAGTGTACCTCTTTACAAGTGTACATCTTTACAGTGTAAGGCCTACCTGTTTACAGTGTAATCCTTACATTGTACCTGTTTACAGTGTACCTCTTTACAGTGTACCTCTTTTTACGTTTTTTTTAACAATCCATAAAACCAGAATGTTCTTCCACTACATACGATTCATGTTAAACTGTTAAAATTGTTTTTATTGTATTAAAAAAAAAGCAACTACGGCGTACAAATATCAGAGACTGCTCCTCAGAGGCACATTTATGGCCCGGATTGCCCCCCATCCTACCTCCCATTGACTTCGCACCAGGAGATACTTTACCTAATTTTACCGAAGTACAACGTTGGAGTGCATACAAAAAAGATACAATTGTAAGTCGTACATTACTAGAAACAGACACACCCATGGGATATATGGTTAAGCATTCGGACCACACAGCTTTCTGGGCCCTCACTCCCTCTAGGTCACCCGTGGGCAAAATCGGACCCTCCGGACTGTTTATTCCGGCCCGTGGAATGCCACTCTTTTAAGAGTGAAGCACAGCACTAGCCATTTTATGTGATGATATTTACATTAAGAGTAAAGCACAGCACTATGTGATGATATTTACATTCAGAGTAAAAGCACAGCACTAACCATTTTATGTGATGATATTTACATTAAAGTTATATTAGTTCTTGTCACCGTTCCATCCATCTGCTCATCGTCGGCTTACCGGTTAAATTTATGGACCCGATGCGGCTCGCGACTCATCATATTTGACCACCTCTGCTCTAGGTGCATGGTACAACCGTATGGTACGTAACCACGCAACATAAATAATAGGGCTTTCGTAAGTTAATATTGGACCCCCCCGAGGCCCTGTCTTATGTTACATATTTCCACTAGTAGCTAAGCTATTTTATAGCAAATTACTGTGCCCGTCGTGTTGGGGCTGAACACACCTGTTGGTAGTCCTGACTATAATACCAATGGCCTCCGTTTTTTTTTCTCAAAAAATTAATTATTTTAATGATAAAAATTATATAACATGACGGCAGTCAATTTGAATATCATGTCTGTATGCACACTGTTGTTACTTTTTTGTAAATTAGAGAAACCTAAATAGTTTTGAGATCTTCGAACTTTTTTAAAAGTTAAAATGTTGTTTGTTTATTTCTCCGACTGTAATGGTTATTATAATAATAGGGTAGGGGTGAGTTAACTCCTATTATGACATGTAACAATAAAACTTTTGTTAAAATAATTATGAATAGTAAAGTCTTATTATCAAAGATGCAACTGATTAACTTCGTATTTTAAAATGTAATGTGCATGCATAATGTAGTGCTAATGAGAAATAAAATGACCAATGCATTATTAGTTAATCATTAATCCATTTTCAATCGTTGTAAAGTGTAATTGAAGAAGGCAAAATATATATGCATCTGCCCGCCGATAACAATCAAGTTTTAACAATGTGGCCCTCCATAAAAAAGCCCCCCCCGCAATAGGGCAAACAATTTGCTCCCCTACCGATGAGTTATCTGTTGTCTTTATGTGTACTCTTCTACAACTACTAGTACTCTTCTACAACTACTAGTACTGCTTCTACAACTACTTGTACTCTTCTACAACTACTTGTACTCTTCTACAACTACTAGTACTCTTCTACAACTACTTGTACTCTTCTACAACTACTAGTATAGTCTTCTGCACAGCTAAAAATCAAAGTGCAAGGACAGAACTGTTACACGCCTCCAAGCAAAATAGCACTTAAACACTATCATTGCTTGGCTACTAACAATATTGCTAAGCCCACAGCTGTTAGCTAAACAGTGCTGCTCCAAGTTATGCAGTACAACCCAACAGCTAGTAACAAACACTAGGGCCCCCAAAGCTACTAGCTTAGCAATACTTCACAGATCCAAGCTTAACAGTACTGCTCTACAGCTTTAGCTTAGCAGTATTTCACTCTGCAGCTAATAAACAGTACTGCTGTGCAGCTAATAAACAGTACTGCTCTGTAGCTAATAAACAGTATCATCTGGAGCTAACAAACAGTACTGCTCTGTAGCTAATAAACAGTATTGCTCTGGAGCTAACAAACAGTACTGCTATGCAGCTAATAAACAGTACTGCTCTGCAGCTAACAACAACTGCTCTGCAGCTAATAAACAGTACTGCTCTGCAGCTAACAAAGATACTGCTCTGCACCTAATAAACAGTACTGCTCCACATCTAAGCTAAGCAGTATTGCTCTTCTAGCTAGCTTACCAGTACTGCTTTTCAGAATTAAGCTAACCAATAAATAGAATACTCCTTTGTACAAAAAAAAATAGTACTACTCCACATCCCCTGGCTGAACAATTCTAAATACTTCACAAAAAATACTGCTCCAAAGCCTCAATCTAAACAGTAATGCTCAAAGAGTTTCTGGTTAATCCAAAATAAAACTGCTCCACTTCTGAATTAACAGCTCAAATCTTCTTATCCTATTTGTGTGTTTGCTGTATCAAATCTTATCCTATTTGTGTGTTTGCGGTATCAAATCTTATTCTATTTGTGTTTGCTGTATCATAATCTTATCCTATTTGTGTGTTTGCTGTATCAAATCTTATATCTATTTGTTTGTGTGTTTGCGGTGTCAAATCTTATTTCTATTTGTGTGTTTGGGCAGTCTATTTGTGTTATCCTATTGTGTTTGCAGTATCAAATCTTTAATTGCTAAATCTCAATTTGAAAAAAAAATTAATTATTATAAAATAAATATTTAAAAATACAAACAAAATGACCCACTTTATGTTTATTTTTATAAAAATCTTAGCATATAACAGTACATAAAACATTTCACTAATACACAATGCCAGTTCAATGAGAATATGTACATTGCCCTATTTTGTATTAAACTATCCAATATTTTACAAAATCAAAATATACAATTAAGTTTAGTACATGAACAAAACAATCAAAATTCTTTATTAATCATCTACCTACAGTGTAAATATAAAACATTAATTAAAAGTTCAATTTTTATTATATTTAACTATAAAAAATAAATTACCATAAAATTAAAAAAATTCAGCCATCTTTTCTATAAACTTTACACCAGGTATAAATAAAAAAAAAAATACAAAGGTTCATTTATTATATAATGAAGTATTTCAGAATGATGATGTTCCAGTCAATTTCCTCACTTCTTCATAAGTTAACCAAAACACCAAGCGACCAAGGAGCCTAGAAGAACACAAACGTAGTTGTACTTTTCTGATTGGCAATAAAATGCACACAAATTCTAAAGCTTCCAAAATGTGAATAAACAAATTGAGGTGATGACAAAAAATTTTTTTTATAATCTCGGCTTTATGATTCAGATTATTCTAGAATTATTAATCAATATGAACACAGTGTCCCGCACCATTTAATCCAGGGGATTAGCAGAATTATAATATGCAGTGAACTGGGAACAGTACCAGTTTTCGAATGATCTGCCCCAGACAGTTGCTGCCAATCTTTGACTCATAAAGAAGAATTAATGGATTACTTTAAATTCTAATTTTCATGAGCATTATTTAGTTTTTGGTGTATGAGGGCATCTGGTTTTCATTCCAAGTTTCAAAAATTCAATAAATCGGGGCACTGTGTTCAATATACTAAAAATGCCACGAATTGAATTAAAAAAATTAATTTAGTGAATTGTTGATGATAGAGGGGGAAAATGTAACAGTTCGATACACTTTATGGGTTAGTTTGCATTATGAAACAAGTGTTATGAAATATTATTTTTACAAACACTCACCATCCTAGCCCAGATAGGTATCAAACCTTTATATAATGCCAGAAATCTCTTCCTGTCTGACAGTTTTAACTAAACAACAGAGAGCCAGAATATAGCAAAACTTCGAAAAAACATAAAATGAATATCTATTATACTGACCATTGGCTGAAATGGAATTATGGTTAGGCCTAACTTATGTATTGATTTTAAATACACAGTAAAGCGACTTTTCGAACAGCTATACCACGAGAGCTTCAGGTAATAGAAAACAATAGGAATTAATGCTTTTCTGATATAGGAATTAATTTAAGACCGTCACCTAATTTCAACTCTAGATTATATAATAACCGACTTTAAAACTAGTTGTCAGACTGTTTCACAGATTAACAGAATAATAATAGACAATATATTTAGTTATTTACAATATTTCTTATTCATATTGTATCACACATTGAAAAAAAGTACTAGGTCTGTATTTCATACCTACAATTAATATATTTTCTTTAATTGCATAAACTTGTAACAAAGGTTACTGATTAATTGCCACTAGCATGATTAATGCAGTAAAATAATATGTGATTAAATAGTTTAATACAACCCTAAATGCATTTTAATTTCCATATGTTGTTATTTCAGATTACTAAAATCAAGAAAAAATTGCGAACTCCAATTCTGTAGTTAACAGATTATTGAAAAAAATTTGCAATGTTGATTTTCGCATTGACATAATAAAATCATAAAGATAAATATGACGAAAATAATTATACACAGTCATTTAATTCTTTTCTGATGAATTTGTGAACATCGCTCTGGATGATAGTCATGGGGAAACAATAATTCCTTGCTTAGATACGGTTTTGGATAAGTTCATAAGTGTCTAATTTGGAAGTGTGTAAAAATGATCGGGTGAGGAAGTGGGGTGAAAATCAAGAAAAAATGATAATAATAAGTGATTTACCATTTTCTTTTGGCTAAACTGTTATTTTTAAGCAGTTAAAAAAGGCAAATGACACAGAATGTAAATATCTGAATAAAACATTTTTAGAGAACCTACAATAACAAAACATTAGCCGATATCCCATTTTATAGAATAATACAAAGTGACGTCTTATTCGCCGGAGTACACGGGGGGTCTCATCCTGATTTTGTGCATATCGACAAAATACAGGGACAGCGTTTTTGAGACAGGTAGCATCAGAGATGAAAAAACAACCTGATCACATCTAGTATCAGCTTTAAGAGAAGGTGGACAATAGCTGGACAGAAAGATCTACTACAGAGGGCTGCCGCCGTACTCCGCCATATAAGATGACGACTCACCCCACTCCCCTCAATTTGTTTATATATCTGCCGTTCAAAACAGGGCAAAAACACTGACAAGGGTCGCCCTGTGAGACCGCTTCCTCTCGCACAAAAGAAGAAAAAGATCAAACGCAATATAATTCAGCGCCAACAAAAAGTAAAGACTCCAAAAGATCTGGAGAATTTCCAAACAAGTGATCTCAATTCGGAGCACTTCAATGCCAAGATAGGGACGACAATAAATAGTCATGGGTATCTTGGGGTCGAAAATGAGAGATTTAGACTTTTTATAAAGACTAAACAATATGGTCAGCCGAGGCATCTTCCTCATAAAAGGGATACATAGCACTTCTGCTGTAAGAGAGTAAATATCGTTATAAATTTGGAGGGCCTATCATATAACACAAAAGAAGTCAAACATATCTGTTGAGCACTTAAACAGGCTTGAGCAAGTTCAATCTTTAGTTTTGAGATTGTGGTTATGGAATAAACAAGCTGGGCTAGATAGGGTTGGTGGTACAGATCAGGTTGCTTTTGTCTATTTTCTTCTTTTTTTGCATTGTTAGTTCAACGATTCATGACAGTTCGACCTGAATTAATCTTGGTCAAATGATGTGAGATAATGATTTTCTTGATAGTATTTGTCGTTACCCTAGATCGATCCCGGAATCGATCAGTATAATTTCACAAATGTCACCATCTTTTTCAGAATAGGATTAAATTAATAAAGGTACATTGCTGGTGTATTCACCGTTTCAAACCACCGGCCCTTGTACTTCTCTCACGGCCCCCAACGGTGGGAACTAGCTTCCACAGCTGATAGTCACTTACGACACTTCAACCATGATTATCGTGGTCCACGAACTTATCTTTACCGAGAATATTAACATTGTTTACCATATGATAGTATCACCCATACCAAAACACCTAGTCTTTTTTATTAGTACTTCTAACAGCGCCCAGCAGTAGTGAATCAGGTATTGTTTAACAATTTCTTCTTCTTTAATATTTAATCTTTATACCTAATTTAGCTATATATATATAGTGTACGGCTATAGTACTACACTTCTTTACTACTTAATGAAAGGAATGCTTGTGTTACGAGATTCACCATGGTTTACTTAACCTTGTATGCCATTTATTTAAAACTAAAATTCTGGAATTAATGAAAATTATATCAGGGAAAAACAGTGTTAAAACTAAGTTAACAGAACAGCATAAATAATAACATGGAACAAGGTTAAATTCAGGTTTACTATATAAGTAACATTTTATCGATTATTAAACTCCATTAATTAAACCATTTACAGCATCTTACATTAGTTTGTTAAATTGACGCATACATTTTTAGAAAAACCATTCACCGGTTGACAGTACATATAGCCAGCCCCCGTAGCCATGGAGGACTGGAGTAATGTCTCCTGTTCGATTGACAAATTGCCCCACCACTTAAAAAGAAAAAATAAAGGTGCCCCCTTGCCAAGACATTGGTGCCTCCTGCTTTTACCCAGCCTGGCTATGGGTACATGGCCCTAGGCTGGGAATTTAGTTATGTTAAGTAACAATAAAATCCCTCTACTGTAGGACTAACATAGGACTAAATTGCCCTGTAGTCCAATAGCGTAGATTTCACTTCAGAATATGAACATTTTCAAATCTAATACAATATAATCCTGCAATGGTAAATAGTGCATCACTATTAATCATGCATTTATGTTTTTAAACACATGTTCAAAGTGGTAAAAGGATTCTATTCTGCCTTGTTGAGACATCAGGTTCACTTGCAAAGTGCTTTATTACAGTGCTCTGACATCGATAAATGGTGTTCTGTATATTTGAAAAAATAATTCTCATCTCCCATTTTTTGCAGATAATTGATTTAAACAGACTTTTCAGTTTCAATTCCGCTTACTACTCATTATTTTTATTGCTCCGTTTAGGCAGTTATTAATTAATGAATACCAGAAATTATGGTTGTGTGAACTGTTTGAAAGACTCGTTAGCCGGCAAGAAAAATCATTTGTCAACTTTTTAATATCCAAATAACATAGAAAATAATACCTTAATGTATAGATATATATATTGTTCATTTCTACCTCATTATATGGTCACCTTATCACTTCATTTCAGTTACATATCAAACAGTTAACAAAACAAGACTACGGATTCAAAGGTGAATTAGGTCAGCTCTTCAGTAACTCAACAAGAGGAATGATTGCAACAGCTGTAGGAATAGGTCGAATTTTGAAAATCGTCTCAACTCTCTAATTGCTGTTCACTTTAGGATAATTATATACAGCTTTATTCAAAAGTTACAGAAGTGTTACAATTGGCCAAAGTGATATATTTTTCTCTCACGGTGTCGTTAATCTAGTTGTGACCTTTTTAAAATCATGTTAGCATTACTTTTTTTATTATTCAATCTAACTAGCTTTCGAGAGGAAGAACTTGAGAAAAGACCATAATAAAGATTCCTCACGCCAACTAATATCATGCATAGATGTAGCATTTTATAACTGAACCCAAAGTGTTCTAATGAGACTACGTTGCACGATTATTGTAGCAAATGGTGCGTTCTATTAATGTTCTATCGATTCGTTCTGGTTTCCATCGTTTTATAGTCTCAATTTCGCTTTTTTCCTTAGGCTGGAAAAGTGTTTCTTTATTAACCTCTTGGCTTTTTATAATTCACTTTAATAATGAATTTAGCCAAGATCCTACTACAGCGATGACAAAATAGTCCAGCTGCTTTTATAATACATTTAAATAAAACAATGTTGTTTTTATTTTCATATGCATTCGACATACAGCGATATCCACATATACTTGTAAGATTGTTGGTCCATAAATAAAGTTATGATTTTCTCTTATTGTTATACAATATCACAACATTGTTGTCAACAATAATAACAAGTTTGTTGGAAAAATTAGTAAAACTTAATATTTTCAACCATTTCGTACTATGTCATCAGCTATCTCTTTTTGACGATGCTAAGAAGGCGATTTTGTTTTACCAGCAAATTTTTTATATAATACTAATGAGCTATTCAGAACTAGCAGAGCCAATTTTTAAATAAATTGTCGTGCAACAATTACAGCATAGAACACTCCAACCATGGTGAAACGATTTCGCTCTTATCTCATTTAGAGTATTTTCCAATTTAATCTAAACATTTTGCCTTCCCCTAAAAGTAATACAAAAAAGTATGGTGACAACCTACCCACAGAGGTACACCACTGGATAATGACGTTCTTGCAGTGGCTAATTGAACACACTTTTTGATTTTTACATTTATGCAATTCTTTAAACAAGAATGTCAATAAAACTACCAAATTAATAGTTTTTCTAAAGACATAGTTACGCACTTTTAAGTTCTGCTTCATAGGTGAAAGAACATAAACTCAGCTTTTTATTTATACTAATTGAAGGATCTAGTAAATTGTATTAAAATTTAAATCCTCATTATTGCCAAAAAATAGAATAATCATCTACTTTATAGCAACTCTCATTTCTGGCTTTTATTTAACTCATCGGCATTTTTAAGGATTACATTAGGCATTATATAGTGGTTTTCCGGTCATTTCAACTTTTATTTTTAACAGCTATCGTAGTTGAATTTGTTAAAAGGATGTTAAAAGGATGTTCAAAAAAATTACCTTTCATTGGCTTTCTCACGACATGTGGAATATATACCCTGCAGAAAAATGTTCAACTTATGCACTGAATATTTTGACAAAAAAAATATTCCCACTGTGAAAAATACAGGTTAATCAAATATTTAACTGGTTTGACTGAAGCAACAGAAAAGTTTCTTAAATTAAATATTGCACTTTCTATTTAACAAAAAGATATCACTAAGGAAATGCTGTTTAGAATGTTACAATTAAATTAGCATTCATTTCAATAATAGATGTTTATGAATGAACATTTAAATAATTATATCAAGCTATCTATACTTTTTAAATTCAAAAAAGCAGATTTTATTTTAAAACTCAATGGCAGTAATAAAATGAATATTTAATAATTATTCTATCTATGTAATTATTTTCTTTCAGCATGGCAGTATTTATAATATAATTTGTTTTGATTTACGTATATAATAAATTGCTCTGTTTTTTAATTTGCAGGAAAATATTTTTTCTTTCACAGTATATTCAGGATGCAGAATGAGTTTTTATGAGATTTTACGAGACAAGGTTTTTAAGAAATATCCTGATGGTACTTTTCCTATATGGTAATATACCAGAACAGTTTAAAAACTGTTTTTATTTTTAGTTTTTTTTTTTTGCTTTACAAAATGCATCAAGTCAATTACATCCATTACCAAATAATAATACAAAACCTATAGGTAATATTAAATTGTTACATTTTTCCCCCCTTAATTTGATTCAATAGAATTCATATTTAATTCAGTACTAAAGTAACTATAAAAAATAAATAAATTTAAATACTGATGATGACGATACTATTACAGTGGAGTAAACTTAAGAGCATTATTAGATATATTCTTAACTAGCAAAACATAAATTATTTATGAAATTTATACAGCATTTTATTCATCAATGCATCATAATTTGCCATAC
This sequence comes from Bulinus truncatus, assembly GCA_021962125.1. Classification (NCBI taxonomy): domain Eukaryota; kingdom Metazoa; phylum Mollusca; class Gastropoda; family Planorbidae; genus Bulinus; species Bulinus truncatus. The sequence goes on from JAGDYQ010000076.1 coordinate 1,704,255, forward strand.
TTTCATAGCATTCAGAAATCTATTTAGATACGTTGAGTTCTTCACCATTTTTTTTTTATTTTAGCCGTCTTTTTTTAAAAAATAAAATGACCTAATTATATATTGTGAGATCACAAAAGCTGCACTGTGAATAATAAATTATGTATTATCACCAATGACATTTTTCATACTAAAATATTACAAAAGTATGATAATGTTATATTCTTAGTACTATTCCTAAACTTAGCCCATTTTGGTGTGCTGTATGAAAAATTACATTCATAGCTTAAATATTTGTTTGGTTTTTATTATTTTTAAGAGGTAAAATTAAAAAAAAAAATTAACAAGTACAGCAAAAATCTGCTTGCAAATAATTAATTGCCAAATTTAAAATAAATCCAACCATTCACCAAGCATAATTAAAACTTATTTATAAATTTTTCTACTGTTGGTTGATAATGTTTTGCCAAAGATCTGATTGAAAATAATTGCTGATTAAGAATACCCAGTTTTTCCTTATAGGAAAGCCTCAATGGCAGGTCTAATGGCAGGAGCAGCAGGCCAGTTTCTTTCCAGTCCGACAGATCTTGTAAAGGTTCAAATGCAGATGGAGGGAAGGCGAAGACTCGAGGGCAAACCAGCACGGTATGCGTTTATGTAAATTAATTTGATAAAGATATTTAAAATGAGCATGTAAATCCATGACATTAATGCAAGCATGTTTTTTTCCTTTAATTTCTCTCTGTAATTATATTCATATGTGTATATGTTGGGAAAACCGTGTTATCCAGTGATTCCTAATCTGTGTTCTGCAAAATACTAGCATTCTGTAAAGCAATTTCAATTCAAGGGAAAAAAATGTAAAATAAAAAATGTAAAAATGAATTAGTGTAAACAACAGCATGCTTTAGGTTTTTTTTTAATGGAGTTATTTTTGTTCGTATTAAAATCATGATTTCAAAAAAAGGTTTGCCACCTCTGCTTTAAAGTAAATGTATTGTAAAAATTCTGCAGAAAAAAGTCGAGAGACGAGTGTTCCATGATTTCAATAAGGTTGAGAACCACTGATTTAATGCATAATGAAAACAAAAATTTAAAAAAAAAAGATTTACAAAAATTATTTATTATTAATCTTACACTTTTTTTAGCCTGTTACTATATTTTATTTACCCAATTAGTCTTAAGAATTTTCATTGTCTTGTTTTGTGAAGTAAAGCTTAATTCAATGCAAGATAATACATGTATATTTTTATTATTATTAATTTTTTTTAAAGAGAAATTAACCTTTCAGCTCTCTAGGCTTTGTGGTGAATAACCAGAGCTATAATAGTCATCTATTTGACTTTATTTGACTGTATGTACTTTTTTTTTTTTTTTTAGTGTTAAAAATACAGCTCATGCATTTAGAACTATTGTAGCTGAAGGAGGAGTACGAGGACTTTGGAGTGGTTGGGTACCAAATGTACAGAGAGCTGCTTTAGTGAACTTAGGAGGTGAGTTGCGGCATTCAATGAGGTAGTTTATGTTACCAGATATAATTAAAAAATATACAAAATTTATAGCAGGTGAAATTATCCAATAAAGACATGGGAACCTTTTTTTCTAAACCTTTCTTCAATACATGTACTTTGGTAGTAACTTTTGAGATAGTTTCAAATAGGATTTCTGAAACTTTTTATGCAAGTTTTTATAAACTATAGTGGCTGACTTCAATTTCAGTCTTGTAGTCAAGAGCTTCATTAGTATACGAATTGTGATTTTAAAAAAAACAACAATGTATAATTTGTTTCAACAACCACTGTATACATGTATGATTTGTTTCAGATCTAGCTACATATGACACAGCTAAACATACAATATTGTCAGCAACTAACTTAGAAGATAATTATGTTACTCACACTTTATCCAGGTAAAATATTTAAATTCCTTTAGAATGTGTCAATAAAAAATTAATAAATAACTGCTTTACTGAAAAAATGCCTGTATCAACTCTTATCACTTCTGTATTTAATAATATGTACATTGAGTGTTGCCGGTAATAGTTATATTTATAGAAAATGTTATATAATGGTACTGTGTTTTTATATATACCTTATATGTTGTTAGTCTAATTATTTATACAAATACATGTATATAAATCTATGTTCATTAATGTTTTGTATATTGCATAAAAACATCGGTAATTTATCTCTAAGAGTTATGACCGACAACAATCACGCCTCGTCCTTGGTACAGTGACTGAAAATTAATTCTCGTTATCTTTTGTATATATTGTTTTTGCCCATGAAAATTTCTGTCTTAAACTTTTTCTTTTTTTAGTGCTTGCTCGGGAATTGTTGCAGCTCTGATGGGAACCCCAGCTGATGTGATCAAAACAAGAATTATGAATCAGCCAACCAAAGATGGCAAGTAGGTTACAATTTTGTCTTTTTGTGTTCACAGGTTGCTGCTTGATGGTGTTGAGTAGGGATTTTGGGTTTTTAAAAATGGTAGTGAAATACTTTTTTTTTTAAAGAAATTATAATGAAAACCAGTGTTTTAGTTTTTTCAACCGGTTTTAAAGCCTAGACTTGGGAAATTTCACTTGTACAGAATAATTTTGGTAACCCTCCAACTGTAATTTGAACTCCTACTCAGACACATATCTAGTGTTAATGTTTAGCTGTACAAGAGAGTAGTCATGACCAACTGGTGCACATGTGATTTGAGGATGGGTGTTTCCAAAGACCAACAAAGGTTTTTTTAGCAATAATTAAGAAAAAAAAATGAGCTTACCAAGATTGCCGGTTACAGTTCTGAATCCTCTTAAAATCTAAAAAATTCATTGTCCCTTTGAACCGTATGTTGTCATATTCAACCAATGCTCCTGATTAGATAAATGGCTGAGACAATGTGTTATTATAGAAATAAAAACAGATGAAACTTTAAATTTTTATTGGAGTAAGGTGATGTAGTGGGTAGGTGCCATAGGCATCTGCCTAGTTTGCCTTTTATTAAGAACTCCTCTGTCTGAGAGACACAGACTTTTTTACCATGTGTTCTTAAGAATTCTAATAAAAAATTGTACTTATAGAAACTATTAAAGTTTTAAGACCAGGAAAATCAACGCAAGTTTAATTGAAACAAATTAATTAATGTATTATTTGTATTAAAACAAGATTGTCTGTTATCATAATTCATTGTTAGCCAAATACGACTCTTTGAGCTGAATTTGGCTCTTCGATGAGTTTTGTGCTGATCCCGAAGAGCAATTTTCTATTATTTTATTACTTTTGTTGACTAAATAAAAGCCCTTGTGCTATATTCTATAAAATGGGATATAAAGTAATGTTTTTTTATTGTTATGACTAGGTTCTCTAAAAATGTTTTATTCAGATCAGTTTATTCATGTGTCATTTCTATTCATGCCTTTTTCTTCTTAAAATAACAGTTTAGCCAAAAAAGTGGTCGCTCACTTATTATTATCATTTTTTTTCTTGATTTTCACCCCTTTCCTCCCACCCGGTCACATTTTTTACACACTTCAAAAATTAAGTTACTTATGGCTTATCCAAAAACCATACCCCCCTGTCCCCCCAAAAAAAACACAGGAGATCCATTGTTTCAAACAATGACACCTATCAATCAAATTAGGCTAGTTAAAACAGATGTTCGCAAATTCTGCATCAGAAAAAAGAATTAAGAAATGACAATCATATTGTTTTAAGGTCATATTTATGCTATGATTTTATGTCAATGCGAAAACTCAAGCATTCAAATTTTTTTTTTTTTATAACTTTTCTGATCAATGTCTGTTAACAGAATTAGGTTGTTCACTGAGATTTTTTTTCTTGATTTTTTCCTAGCAACTCTGAAATAACAACATGTGGGTAAAAATTAATCCATTTAGGGGTTGTATTCAACTATTTAATCACTGCATTAATCATGCTTTAATGGCAATTAATCAATAGCCTTTGTTACAAGTTAATGCAATTAAAAAAAATATATTAGTGTGTAGTGAATGAAATACTGGACCTACCAATTACTTTTATTCAACGTGTGATAAATATGACATTAATGGAATAAGTATTGTAAATAGCTATAAATATCTATTATTTCTATTATTATTCTGTTAATCTGTGAAAACAGATTTTAGCTGATTTAAAGTAATTGGTCTTTGACAACTAGTTTTTAAAAAGTCACTTATTGTATAATCTAGAGTTAGTAGGTGACGGTCTAGGGCCCTGCTGTATCATTAATTCCTATTGTTATGCGGGCCTAGAAAGGTATTATGCCTATATTCTAAGGCCCTGGCTTCAGTAATTCAGTTAACCTTAACCCTTTCACACTCAACTATGATGTCTCCATAAAATAATTGTATTGAAAAGTCAACTTTTGCCTAAGTACCTGTAGTAGTTTAAAAATCCAGTACATAAGTTCTTATTCTTATAGATATTCTCATTTTCGTTAATGAAATTCAGTGTAATTTAGATATTCATTTTGAATGTTTTTTCAGGGGTTTGCTATATTCTGGCTCTGTGGATTGTTTAGTTAAAACTGTCAGACAGGAAGGATTTCTGGCATTATATAAAGGTTTACTACCTATCTGGGCTAGGATGGTGAGTGTTTGTAAAAATAATATTTCATAACACTTGTTTCATAATGCAAACTAACCCGTAAAGTGTATCGAACTGTTACATTTTTCCCCCTCTATCATCAATAATTTAATTCACTAAATTAATTTTTATTAATTCATTATTACTGTTTGCTTTTGAAGGGTTGCAATTCATATCCATTATTTACTATTGAACACAGTGCCCCGATTTTTTTCTGAGGGTTACCTGGGCTACTTGGAGGGGGGGGTACAAACTGGGATGAAGGCACCAGGGTCTACTCCCTCATACACCAAAGCTAAATAATGCTCATGAAAAATTAGAATTTAAAGTAATCCATTAAGGGGGTACGGTACCTAGAAAAATGCACTATGTCTAAAAAAAATGTTTTTTTTTTTTTTTTTTTTTAAACATTTTTAGATACTAAAACATACCAATAATCACTATAAATTAACTATATCTCAGAAAAAAAATATTTAGATCACTTAAAATGTATTTTCAGAATGTTACTCATTCAAAAACTTCAATAATTTAAAAACTTGTCATTTTTCTCTGAAAAAATATTTTTGACATTTTGCTTCAGTAAGGCAAGAAAATCTCAAAAACCACCTGTCAGATTTTGATAAAACTTCTAAGTTATATTAAGAAGAGGTGTGTTTATAGAATGTCAGAGGCTTTTAAAGAAATTTTGAGTACTTTTTTTTTGGCAATTTTTTTAATTTTCAAAATTGGCATTTTTGGCCAATTTTCACCATACAAAATTTTAAAAATTCATACGAAATTTATTTTTTACAATATCAAAAAAGTACTCTGGCATCCTCTAAAGTAAGCTTTCCTGATTATAAAAATATACATTTTATATGAATCAGTCTATAAATATTTCAGAAATATTTGACACAAAAAGGTCATAAATTTCACGATGGCTGCATGCCACGCCCATAAATATCAATATTTTAATTATTTTTTTTGCACAAAATTTTTTTTAAACTTCTATATCATAACTATGATTATTAAAATGTCTTAAACTTTAAAAATAAAAAAGTTTTTTGCCAGACCCGGGTCCCCCCTTAATTCTTCTTTATGAGTCAAAGATTGGCAGCAACTGTCTGGGACAGATCATTCGAAAACTGGGACTTTTCCCAGTTCACTGCATATTAAAGTTCTGCTGTCCCTAGTAATATTTACTATTAAATGGTGCAGGACTTATGATTTATTACTTGTAATACTTCTTATTAATTAATAATTAATAATCCTGAATCATAAAGCCAGATTATAAAAAAAAAATTTTTTTACCACTTCAATTTGTTTATTCACTTTTGGAAGCTTTAGATTTTGTGTGCATTTTATTGCCAATCAGAAAAAGTACAACTACGTTTGTTCTTCTAGGCTCCTTGGTCGCTGGTGTTTTGGTTAACTTATGAAGAAGTGAGGAAATTGACTGGAACATCATCATTCTGAATACTTCATTATATAATAAATGAACCTTTGTATCTTTTTTATTTATACCTAGTGTAAAGTTTATAGAAAGATGGCTGAATTTTTTAAATTTTATGGTAATTTATTTTTTATAGTTAAATATAATAAAAATTGAACTTTTAATTAATGTTTTATATTTACACTGTAGGTAGATGATTAATAAGAATTTTGATTGTTTTGTTCATGTACTAAAACTTAATTGTATATTTTGTTTTGTAAAATATTGGATAGTTTCAAAACAAAATGGCAATGTACATATTCTCACTGAGCTAGCGTTGTATATTAGTGAAATGTTTTATGTTCTGTTATATGTACTGTTATATGTACTGTTATATGTACTGTTATATGCTGAGATTTTTATAAAAATAAACATAAAGTGGGTCATTTTGTTTGTATTTTTAAATATTTATTTTATAATAATTAATTTTTTTTTTCAAATTGAGATTTAGCAATTAAAGATTTGATACTGCAAACACACAAATAGGATAACACAAATAGACTGCAAACACACAAATAGGATAAGATTTGATACCGCAAACACACAAATAGGATAAGATTTGATACAGCAAACACACAAATAGGATAAGATTTGATACCGCAAACACACAAATAGGATAAGAAGATTTGAGCTGTTAATTCAGTTACATGTAGATTGTTTACATGTATATTTAAAGCCCTACCCAAAGGGAATTATGAAATTGGAGTGAGGGTTGGGGAAATAACAGACAATATGAAATGAAAATATAAAAAAGCTTCACTTGTTAAGAAGAAAAAAAAACTGCAGAATGCTATCAACAGCAAGATGTACATTTTTTTTTTCTAGAACATTTTTTTTTTGCAATAGTTTTTGGGAGAAGTGGAGCAGTTTTATTTTTTTTTGATTAACCAGAATTCTTTGAGCATTACTGTTTAGATTGAAGCTTTGGAGCAGTATTTTCTTTTTGTGAAGTAATTAGAATTGTTCAGCCAGGGGATGTGGAGTAGTACTATTTTTTTTTTTTGTACAAAGGAGTATTCTATTTATTGGTTAGCTTAATTCTGAAAAGCAGTACTGGTAAGCTTGGAGCTGAAGATCAATACTGCATAGCTTAGAGCTGTGGAGCAGTACTGTTTATTAGCTGCAGAGCAGCACTGTTTATTAGCTGCAGAGCAGTACTGTTTATTAGCTGCAGAGCAGTACTGTTTGTTAGCTGCATAGCAGTACTGTTTGTTAGCTGCAGAGCATTACTGCTTAGCTAAAAGCTGTAGAGCAGTACTGTTAAGCTTGGATCTTTGAAATACTGCTAAGCTAGTAGCTTTGTTATTAGCTGTTGGGTTGTACTGCATAACTTGGAGCAGCACTGTTTAGCTAACAGCTGTGGAGCAATATTGTTAGTAGCCAAGCAATGATAGTGTTTAATTGCTATTTTGCTTGGAGGCGTGTAACAGTTCTGTTTGCACGTAGCTGTAGAAGAGTACAAGTAGTTGTAGAAGAGTACACATAAAGACAACAGATAACTCATCGGTAGGGGAGCTAATTGTTTGCCCTATTGCGGGGGGGGGGGGGGGGACAAACTTTTTCTACGGAGGACCACATTGAAAACTTGATTGTTATCGGCGGGCCGCATATATATTTTGCCTACTTCAATTACAATTTACAACGAATGAAAATGGATTAATGATAATAACCATGCATTGGTCATTTTATTTCTCATTAGCACTACATTATGCATGCACATTACATTTCAAAATACGAAGTAAATCAGTTGCTTCTTTGATAATAAGACTTTACTATTCATAATTATTTTAACAAAAGTTTATTGTTACATGTCGTAATAGGAGTTTGCTCACCCCAACCCTATTATTATAATAACCATTACAGTCGGAGAAATAAACAAACAACATTTTAACTTTAAAAGTTCGAAGATCTCAAAACTATTTAGATTTCTCTAATTTACAAAATAAGTAACAACAGTGTGCATACAGACATGATCTTCAAATTGACTGCCGTCATGTTATATAATTTTTATCATCAAAATAATTAATTCTTGAGAAAAAAAAACGGGGGTCATTGGTATTAGTTATAGTCAGGGCTACCAACAGGTGTGTTCAGCCCCAACACGACGGGCACAGTAATTTATTATAAAATAACTTAGCTACTAGTGGAAATATGTGACATAAGACAGGGCCCCAGGGGGGGGTCCAATATTAACTCAAGACGGCCCTGTTATATATGTTGCGTGGTTACGTACCATACGGTGGTACCATGCACCTAGAGCAGAGGTGGTCAAATATTATGAGTCGCGAGCTGCATCGGGTCCATAAATTTAACCGGTAAGCCGGACGATGAGCAGATGGACGGAACGTTGACAAGAACTAATATAACTTTAATGTAAATATCATAACATAAAATGGTTAGTGCTGTGCTTCACTCTGAATGTAAATATCATCACATACAATGGCTAGTGCTGTGCTTCACTCTGAATGTAAATATCATCACATAGTGCCGTGCTTCACTCTAAATGTAAATATCATCACATAGTGCCGTGCTTCACTCTAAATGTAAATATCATCACATAGTGCTGTGCTTCACTCTTAATGTAAATATCATAACATAGTGCTGTGCTTCACTCTGAATGTAAATATCATCACATAGTGCTGTGCTTCACTCTGAATGTAAATATCATCACATGGTGCTGTGCTTCACTCTAAATGTAAATATCATCACATAGTGCTGTGCTTCACTCTGAATGTAAACATCGTCACATAGTGCTGTGCTTCACTCTAAATGTAAATATCATCACATAGTGCTGTGCTTCACTCTAAATGTAAATATCGTCACATAAAATGGCTAGTGCTGTGCTTCACTCTTAAAAGAGTGGCATTCCACGGGCCGGAATAAACAGTCCGGAGGGTCCGATTTTGCCCACGGGTGACCTAGAGGGAGTGAGGGCCCAGAAAGCTGTGTGGTCCGAATGCTTAACCATATATCCCATGGGTGTGTCTGTTTCTAGTAATGTACGACTTACAATTGTATCTTTTTTGTATGCACTCCAACGTTGTACTTCGGTAAAATTAGGTAAAGTATCTCCTGGTGCGAAGTCAATGGGCGGTAGGGGGGAGGCATCCGGGCCATAAATGTGCCTCTGAGGAGCAGTCTCTGATATTTTTACACCGTAGTTGCTGTTTTTTTTAATACAATAAAAACAATTTTAACATATTAACATGAATCGTATGTAGTAGAAGAACATTCTGGTTTTATGGATTGTTAAAAAAAAACGTAAAAAGAGGTACACTGTAAAGATGTACACTGTAAACATGTACACTGTAAAGAGGTACACTGTAAAGAGGTACACTGTAAACAGGTAGGCCTACACTGTAAAGATGTACACTGTAAACAGGTACACTGTAAAGAGGTACACTGTAAACAGGTACACTGTAAAGATGTACACTGTAAACAGGTACACTGTAAACAGGTACACTGTAAAGATGTACACTGTAAACAGGTACACTGTAAAGATGTACACCATAAAAAGGTACACCGTAATTCATTACAAGATTTAGTAAACAAAAAAAAAGGAAATCAAATTATATAAAAAAAAAATTAATGAGATGAGAGTCGCATTAAATTTGTCAGCCACATGGGCATGGAAAGAAACTTGTGGCCAATGTTGTGTTATAAAAGATATTTTAATTCGTTGAACCTTGTTAGTCATTTCTTTTTAAATTTCTAATTTAGACAACAATTCAAAATTATTGAAAAAAAAACAACAACTTGAATCATTTTATTTAATGGGAACATTTTTTTTCTTCATATAATTTTTTTTTGGGAAGAGAAAATACATTGTAACCGGTAACGTTTACGTAACATTTGATTGGTTGTCTGATCCGCAAATACCGCAGTGAGAGGAGTCCATTAATAAGATAATTCTATGGGTGGCATTGGCAGAGTTTAAAAAAAAATAATCCGAGTACAGTAAATGTATTACATTAATTACACAAATGTCAGAAACGGAGTTTTCCCACCTGTATTTTTTTTTTGAAGGCTACACAACTTTTTAAAGTTTGATTTGACATTTACAGCAATCTTTCCATTTTTTTTTGAATAAGTGAAATGCAATTTAGACATCACCATCTTACAAATGGCCCTAAGGTTCATTCCATATGTCGTCCACTAGGAGGGCGGATAGTATAGAACGCTCGATTGTCGACATGCTGGTACCGGGTTGAAATCCAAGTTCTCCCAGGTCCACACAGCTTCTAACTTGTTAAGTTTAAATATTGTTTGCATTATATTCATTAGAACATAAACGCTCTTTGCATAAAACTAATACCAATTGATAGCCATTTATAACCTATGAATGGTTCTTATAAGTTATTCGGGCCTGCACTTGCGTATATATTTTCACGTGCAGTAATAGGTCAAGGCCAAGATTCCCAAAAGTCCACAGAGCAGTGGGAATTTCCTTGTTCTACCCTCTCTACATTCTTTTTTTTTTAAATTAATTACCTCAAGAGTATTTTGCTTGCCCTTTACATCACATTTACCTCACTTGTCTGCATTCCTTTACTTCAATCACCCCCCCCCACCCCACCCCAATTAAATTAATGCTAGACTTCAGCAGAATTGAAGTTAACATCTACCTTGTGTTTCAAAGCCCAGTGTGCATTAACGATTAGCAATACAATTTGGCGTACAAATAATTAAGTCAAACTGGAGTTGCAGAAGATACATGCTATATGCCAGATTATATTATCATTTTCAGATGACACATAAAATTGTATGATAGCAAAGATTACGTGAATAAAACTGTATGTTAGCAGAGTTGACGTGTATCTAAATGCTAAATGACTCCTACTACTAAAAACATATTTAGACCTTTCTAATTCTACGGGCATGTGTAACATTCTAATATGCCTACTCTTCTAACAGTCAAGTCCGTTACAAGGTGTGAAAATCTGAACACTTATCAGGGACCCCGTCCTAAAATGACATATCAGATTGTGGGAGGGGGGCTCAGAAGAGGCGCAGTTGTCAAAAATTATTGGTGCCCAAAATTTGCAAGTGACGGCCTTGGCAGCGTGTTTACAAAGCCCCCAAAAGTTACTTAGTTTAGGACCCCCAACAAATAATTTGTTCAGTGCCCTAAAAGTTACTTTTCTTGGGTCTCAAAAGTTCCTTTGGTTAGGGTCCTTGATGTTATTTTGCTTAGGGCCTCCAAAAGTTATTTTGCTTAGGGCCTTGAATGTATCTTTGCCTAGGGACTACTGAAATATGGTACCTAAAGAAAACAATTCGTTAGCTTAAATCACTAAACCAGGTCACATATTTCTTGTTTCTAAATTGCAGGACTTACATCAAATTCAAGTTTTATGTTTTTTTCCTGAGCTTCATTTCGTTTTTCATTGCAGAATCTGGAATAATTCAAAATCCACCTTGATCACTTCAAAATTGTCTTGAGCTATCATTAATCACCGTCGTGTTTTTCTGTTCACTTTTTTTTTTGTTTTGCTAAAGTGCGTATAAGCCTAGTTTTTAATACGACTTCGTTTTAAATTGTGTCTTTTAATTCATTCATCTAAATATACCCACAACCTGCAAACTGCAGCTGTCATAGTGAACTCTGCCCTTTTGGCAGTGGGGACCCTAGACGCCAAGTTTTGCCTGTCTATGCGCTCGGCTCTGATTGGACAACTTCACAATAAGACCATTTCAGCCAAACCAATATTTTCAAGATGTGTCTATTGAGATGTGTGTTTATTTGAAACAATGTACATTAGATAGTATAAGGAAACTACAGTCTCGAGACACACGTAGGCCTACCAGATGATTACATTTTATAGGCAGTATACAGAAACTACAGACACCAGACACACGTGGGCCTACCAGACGATTACATTTTATAGGCAGTATACAGAAACTTAATGCTCAAGACACGTATGCACATAGACTATTGAAATTTAACTTGGCACCCCTACCCGCCCCCTCCCCTCTCTCCCCCTCCCCTTTCCCTCCCTTTTTTTTTTTCAAAGAAAAAATTCCGGAAGCGAAGTTTAATTGAAAAGAATGTTGATTGATATTTCGCAGCCACATTTAAAGTTTGACAACGGGAAAGGAAAAACGTTAAAAGCAGGCCAAAACGGAAGTAAAGACAATGTGTTAAGTACCAGATAGGATAAGGCCAAAGTGGCAAACTGGCGTCTGAGTTCGGCGACCCACTGAGTAAATTCTACAGATTAAAATTGTATATTTTGTATACTTTCATGGATTAATACATTTTGTGTGATACATATTGAACATTTTGGTCTTTTCCGGTGAGTAAACGTTAAAAATAAATTTAAAATTGTACACCAATGTTTATATAATCAGTTATGTTAGTTGTTAAAGATAGCTAATATTTTAGTTTCATTGATTCATATTGTACGGTTTATTTATAAATGAACTTTGGTTTGGTTGGTTCGGTTTATTTATAAATGAACTTTGGTTTGGTTGTTACGGTTTATTTATAAATGAACTTTGGTTTGGTTTTATGAAAATCTTCGTTAAAAAAATGAGCAGAGTTATGATTGTTTTGATTATGTCTGCAAAGAAATGGGAATGTTTTACTGGTGAGGACAAAGACAAATTAACGTTTTTTTGTTAGGTAGGTCTGACATGCAATAAAGCTATTAAAACATATAAAGTTATACCAACAAATGTGTTTTATAATCGCTAATTGAAATATTCCAATATAGATTTCATAACTAACAATAAATATTAACTAAATTGAATTAGTCTGTTGATTAAATGACAATCCATGCCGGGACTTACCCTAACCCTGACACCCCCGAGACTCACCCTAACCCTGACACCCCCGAGACTCACCTTAACCCTGACACCCCCGAGACTCACCCTAACACTGACACCCCCTCCCCCCAATTACCTAAAATCAAGTTTAGTGTGGATGACAATAATGATCCAATACAGTTTACTGAATGTCTATTATTGAGGTAGACTGTACATAAATTAATAATTAATATGTCTTGTGCTGCGTTTTAACTAGTGCTACATATCTATATTTATTGTATAAATCGTTTATCCTACAATCTACATGCCATACATCAACAACTAGACACAGTAACAACAATCAAAACAATCCAAGTTATAGAGTTCTTTTATTTTATGTGTGTAAATATTTTTATTTCATCAATTTAATAGATGAGGGTTTGATCACAAAACCATTGCAATCAATGCTGATGTATGGAGTGATTTAAGGTAGTGGTCCCCAACCCCCCGGTCCGTGGACCAAGCGGTACCGGGCCGCCAAAGAAACATTTAATTATTTCCATTTTATTTACTGTGGTGTATTTCACTCGGAATTGTGCGACTTTCCATGGGCGAAAAGTTAACCGGGAGCTGATTGGCTGCAATGGCAGTGTCATTGTAACTTTGGTGGAGAGAAGGTGTGTAACGCTCCACTCTCTGTACTTCGGTACTTTCTCATGTTTAACAGTGCTTGTTGTACGTGTATCGAGCCTATAAACTCTCTGTTCACCGGTACTTTCTCTTGTTTAACAGTGCTTGTTGTACGTGTATCGAGCCTATAAACTCTCTGTTCACCGGTACTTTCTCATGTTTAACAGTGCTTGTTGTACGTGTATCGAGCCTATAAACTCTCTGTTCACCGGTACTTTCTCATGTTTAACAGTGCTTGTTGTACGTGTATCGAGCCTTGAAAATTTCGCCCCCCTTTTTTTAGTCCACATTAACTATCCGAGTTTAGCAATGTTTATTATATTTCCATGTTACATCTCGGTCACATGAGCTCTCAAATTTAGCCCACAAATCAGCGGAAATCAGTACGACGTCATTTAAATTTTCCTTTGGGAAAAAGGAAAGAGCTACCTTTTAAAAAATGCTATTTTGCCAGATGGAACCATTTCGTTGCAGAGAAACAAGCTCAGGGTTCTCATCGATTTAGAGTTTTAGTGAATTAAAATGTGAGTTAAATGTTACATCACTTTATACTCAGATACTTTATAATCTACAACGTCCGCCCCACCCCCCAACCAGCGGGCCGAGGTGAAATTGTCAAAGGTTGACCGGTCGTGGCGAGAAAAAAGTTGGGGACCACTGGTTTAAGGTATATCGGTGTGGTTGTGTGGGTATGTGATTGTGTGGGTGTGTTGAAGGGTTTAACTGAGGAGCGGTAAGAAATACTGCCAATAGCCGCACCATAGTGTATTGAAATAGATTAATTCAGCGGTAGCTGCACCGCAAACAAACGGCAGCCTGCCAACGTTGGTTTAAAGATGCTGCATTTTTAAAAACATAATTCTAAAGACCTGATGTAGCTAATGTTAATACCGAAGCAATGAAACTAAACCCCACAAGCAACTCTCACATGATTGTAAGGTGCGCTGTTTTGTCAATATTGTTCGCAATAGTGTAGGCCTATGTATTTTTTCTCACATTGCCCACAGCTGCCCGTTGGGGTGGGCTCACGGATGTTCCCCAGATCCAGAGAGAAAAAAAATCCCAGAAGTTCCTAGGGATTAAATTAGAGATAGACATGTTGCCAAGTCATCGCCATGGTCGACGCAAACGATATAAAACCTTGGCATATGTCTCCAATCACTGCTCAGAGGCTACACAAACGTGCTGTCTTCAAGACTTGTCAACTACGAGCGTGTTGAGAGAGTGAGTACTTAAATCTCTCACGCGGTGGCCTCTTAACAATCTTTCCCCCCAAGAGTGGTTCTAAATTATTTTAACAAAAATGAGTAATGAAATAACATTCTCGCTGATGATTTTTTGAGTAATGATGGTGTCATTAGAACCATTGGACCCCCCCCCTTCCTCCCAATCGAGTGAACACTTGACCCATGTACGTGCTGAACAGTCCATAATATCTAACAATTGTAGAATTAAGTCAACTCACGATCTGGAAAAGCGAAGATATAAACATACTTATACGCCACTTGCATGTACAACTTTTCTGTAAGTTTTGAAAACATAGAATACATATGGTAATAATTTCTAATGTGTTCATACGAGCTTAAGCTGAGCAAAACATAAAATGTAATAATGGATCGGTCGATTGACCGAGTATTTACTACGAACTACCATCTGAAAAAGAATGAACCTGTAAGAAACATATCTGTATTTAGTGTCCATGTAACATTATCGTTGACAGACACACAGCACTTTGATCGACATGTTGTTGAGTGTTGATTCAGTGTTTTATCATTAAGTGAAGAAATTCTTTGAAACTAACCTTGGTTCGTAGCATTGATTCAATGTTTTATCATTAAGTGAAGAAATTCTTGGAAACTAAACTTGGTTCGTAGCATTGATTCAATGTTTTATCATTAAGTGAAGAAATTCTTGGAAACTAACTATGGTTAGTAGCATTGATTCAGTGTTTTATCATTAAGTGCATAATTTTTTTTAGAAACAAACTGTATCTCGTTGATTTCAGTGAGAAGTTCTTTATTCTCAGAGCAAACTAAATTTACAACTAACCAGTTATCTGGTAACTTTGTTCTGTTTTTTTTTTTAAATCACAATTAGAAGAAAATATATTTCGTCCCCCCCCCCTTAAAATGTTTGGTTTATTTAAAAATGACATTTCCGATAGTGATCTCATCGAGATTTGTAAAATTTTGTTTTGAAGTTATTTGAGTCCAGCCGGAGATTTCAATTGGACGTTTTGTCCATCAGGATGTTAGGACTTGACACAGACCTAGCTGGCACACTTGCTGACAGATCTAATACTGTGAATACTGTGAGCAACTCTGTAGGTTTCAGCGTGAGTGTGTGTGTGTGAGGACGTGTGAGAGTCATGCCACCCATTGTGTTTCAAGAGGCTGTTGTGTGTTTTGCTGTGTTCTTCACTTTAACATCAGTTTAGGGTGAGTCATAGCTTGATTTGTTTTCTTTATTTACTAACAATATACTTGCTCACACTATGATCTGTTTAGCTTGAAGGGGAAATATAGGTCGGTGAGATTTAATATTCATTAGCTTTACAACATACTTGTCCACACAATGATCGGTTTAGCTTGAAGGGGAAATATAGGTCGGTGAGATTCAATGCTCATTTACTAATTTTTTGTTTTGTTTTTCTTTACTTTTAGTTTTCGCGGAATAAGTTTGCGATCCCAATGGATCAAAATTATTTACATTGAAATGACAGTTTTTCTGTACTTTTAGAATGAAGGTTGTTTGACATTCAAAAGAAATCTAACGAGCTAGTGGCAGGGGGGTCCGGTTGTTGTTATGCTCCTTACTTTGGGGAGTGGGGGGGGGTGGCTGCTGATTTTGTCATCTGACGCAAACTATATTTTTTATATAAAATTGAAATGACATATGTAAAATACTACGGAATAATGCGATTAAATCACAATCAGACAGACCAGAAAGTCAACACATAGCCTATAAATATTGTCACTTTGTAAGTTTTAGGGGCATACTGTTAAATAGTTACATTTACAATATTACTGGGAGATAATAAGGTGAAAATCTGCCCTCCAGGCAAACAGTCCGTTTGTAAGTTTTTTCCACCCCAAGAAATGTGTCCCCTTACATTATGTCCTTTCTCTTACATTGTGTCCATTCTCTTACATTGTATCCTCTTCCATTTTCTCCTTTTGATATCTGAAGATTAATGGGAAACAACAGTTTTCACTTTTTTTTTGTTGACAAGTCTATTGACCTGATATAAAGTAATACGTTGAGTTTATATCTACATAATTTGTCAGAAATCAAAACAAGATGACTATTGTTTCTTTGAAGTAATTAAAAGACTAAATGTATATTTAAACTCTAAATAAACAAAACTCAATGAGAAAATAAATACTTTAAATCTTTTCCCGTACACTAATCAATATGAGAACCTGGCAGCTCACTGGGACCCCTAATGATGTGCCCCTCTCTCCCCAACACAGACACAACACGCACCTGTATCTTGTTTTACTAATTCAAATTTATATAACAATAATTTATTTCTTCTTTTTTTAAAAGTATACATATCCTAAAGCGAATTGTTAGATTGTTTACATATACATGTCCTTAAGCCAACTATCAGGTTGTTTACAATTATACATGTCCTAAAGTCAATTATCAGGCTGTTTACAGTTATACATGTCCTAAAGTCAATTATCAGGCTGTTAACAGTTATACATGTCCTAAAGTCAATTATCAGGCTGTTTACAGTTATACATGTCCTAAAGTCAATGGACCACTTTAAGGTTGTTTACTAGAATATTGAAGAGAAATCCAATGGGCCAAGAGCCGCATTGAGTCATACTGCGTCAGGCCCACTGCCAGGAAGGGAATAATGACAATTTTCACGGGGCTCCCGGACTAAAAGGACTTAGCAGTAAAGGTGCGAGGTCAGCCCGGGGGGGGGGTGCCTCAGTGTTCATGATTGACAGGGGCTCACGATGTTCAGTTTTCAAATAAAGTGGTTGACGTTTAGTTGGTCATTTAACATTAGTTGGACACGTGTGGCCCTTAAACTTTTATCATAAATAATATGGCGGATATTTCTTGCAGAGGTCCAGACTAAACGAACTCTTTCAACTGTTGTTCTAGGGCAGCATACATTCTTATAAACGATATATATATATATATATATTACAAAGAATAAGTGCTTTTTAAATTAAGAAAGAAAGAAAATAAGAAGCCGAACTGAACTTGCGCGAGGGTGCTATATCGTGCCACACCAACTTGCCTCAGTGCTGTAAAATGGCAGAGAAAAAAAAATTAATCATTATTGAAATGCTTCGTTTTGATTTTAACATTGAGAGAATTAATTACTGTTTAAACAAATAATCCTAACTTATTAGCGTTGACGGATAAACGTACATTAGGTAGGTGGCAAAATAGGTAGGTGGCATAAA
The DNA here is from genome assembly GCA_021962125.1 of Bulinus truncatus. Taxonomy (NCBI): domain Eukaryota; kingdom Metazoa; phylum Mollusca; class Gastropoda; family Planorbidae; genus Bulinus; species Bulinus truncatus. Next base: position 1,722,167 of record JAGDYQ010000076.1, read on the forward strand.
TTAGCACCCATATCTTTAACTAATTGTGTTTGGTTTAGTTTGGCTGGTTGATTTGATTGATTTGGTTGGTTGGTATGGTTGGTTAGCGTTGACGGGTAAAACGTAATTTGTGACGCATGAAATGTATGTCATTTCTGCACACTAGGTAGGTGACATAAATTAGCATCCATATGTGTACCTAATGGTGTTTGGTTTGGTTTGGTTGATTGGCTTGGTTAGCTGGTTGGTTTGATAGGTTTGGTTAGCTGGTTTGGTTGGTTGGTTGTTTGCCTTGTTTGGTTGGTTAACGTTGACTGGTAAGCCGTAATTTGTGACGTATGAAATGTAGATTTTTTCTGCACATTAGGTAGGTGGCGTAAATTAGCACCCATATCTTTACCTAATGATGTGTTAGAAATGTTTCAAGTGTCATGTTTGAGCTCTCGACTTACCGGGCAACGCCGGGTACACTGCTAGTCTTTTATAAAATTCCAAATTAATTAATTAGACGTCATTGCATTTTAATTTGTCAGAATCTAAAACTCAATCAGTCTTTCTACTTTCAGTCTTTCTACTTTCAGTATTTCTATTTCTACTTTCAGTCTTTCTACTTTCAGTCTTCCTGTTTCTACTTTCTGTTTCTACTTTCAGTCTGTCTATTTCTACTTTCAGTCTTTCTACTTTCAGTCTTTTCATTTCTATTTTCAGTCTTTTCATTTCTATTTTCAGTCTTTTCATTTCTACTTGCATTCTAATGTCTGGCATTTCTTTAGATGAAACCTCAACACAAATATGCCATATATACCTGCAACAATGTCAATACACATATATGTCTTATAGACCTGCGATTATGTTAATAACACAGATATGTGATATATACCTGCAACAATGTCAATACACATATATGTCTTATAGACCTGCGATTATGTCAATAACACAGAAATGTCAAAACTTTGATCGGATACTGAGATTCACTTTAATAAAAACTTGTGTTAAAAGGGGTTAATGTCAGATGACACTTTTCAAGGGAGGACAGAACTTACAAAAGGAGAATGTATAGGGGAGGACAAGTATAAACTTAAAATCTACCAATGTAACACTTTTTTAAACACTTAATCAAATATCCACAAGCACTTAAAATCACAATGTGTTTACAGTTATATGTTGATTTTCTGGTCAGTCGAATAGAATTGCATTTGCGCCATTCTATAACACTTTCTGTTCTTGATTTATCAAATAATTAAAGTAAAATGTGTATATATATATATATATATATATATATATATATATATATATATATATATATATATATACTAGCTGTACCTTGCAAAACCTTTGCATAGTGTTATATCCCCTTATGCTTGATCGCTGGGCTTGGTTATTTTTTGGTTTCGGGCAGATCCGATTTTTTTCATGGTTGTATTTTAAACTGGAATACTGTTGTATTAATTCTTTACTTTCGATTTAACGCACACTGGAAATGAGTATTATTATATATATATATATATATATATATATATATATATATATATATATGACAGACATACGCTTTAACGGATATGACAAAGTCCATACCCTTCCTCTCAGTGGGGTAACTAGGGAGGGGCAGAAGAGGCGGCCCTCCTCGGGCGATATTTATGTCGCCTATAGCACAAGGCTGGTCTTTTGTTAAAAAAAAAAACAACAGTTTTCGTTGCTCGGAGATGGGGTGCTAGTTGGTAAAGTCCGTCACTGGCGTCAATAACTCTAGTTACACTACTGCTCTGTCCCAAACTTTGGTCATTTAATGCTCTTGTGTGTGATTGAGATAATGTTCTCCGTTACTTCTGTGGTCATTGAGTGGTCTTGTGTGCGATTGAGATAATGTTCTCCGTTACTTCTGTGGTCATTGAGTGGTCTTGTGTGCGATTGAGATAATGTTCTCCGTTACTTCTGTGGTCATTGAGTGGTCTTGTGTGCGATTGAGATAATGTTCTCCGTTACTTCTGTGGTCATTGAGTGGTCTTGTGTGTGACTGAGCTAATGTTTTCATAAATGTTATCATGAAACCTGTTTAATTTTTTTTGTCTGTTTAATCAATTATACAATTAACAACGGACAACTTAAAAGTCACGTATAAGATGTTTTGAAGAGAAAATACAACCCATCAACAAACAGACACATTTAAAGTTAGAATTTAAAATATTTCGAATCATAGTATTATGTCTTTACATCGTTATTAAAATTATTTGTTTCGTAATATATCATTAAATTTATTTTAAAATATTTCCTGACCATAATGAGCTATAATGTAATTGTTTTCAAAATTTTGACTTTTTTTTATTTATATAGAATGGTTTCTCTGCCTGATTAATTTCGTCGGTGGACACACAAAGCTGCAACCAAAAATGAATTTAGCTCAGAATTATTTGGAATTACCGGAGGGTGATCCCCAAGAACTGGGTCAGTAGTTCGTATTTTTTTTTACCGCAAAGTAACAAATTGTCAACACTGTAATGTAAAATACTGTCTGCAATGTAACGTAAATATTACGAGCAATGTAAAGTAGAAAATTCTCTTCTATCTATGTAAAGTAGATATTGTCTTCTATGTAAAGTAGACATTGTCTTATATGTAAAGTAGACATTGTCTTCTATGTAAAGTAGACATTGTCTTCTATTTAAAGTAGACATTGCCTTCAATGTTACGGAGATGTTGTCTTCTATGTAAAGTAGACATTGTCTTCTATGTAAAGTAGATATTGCCTTCTATATAAAGTAGACATTGTCTTCTATGTAAAGTAGATATTGCCTTCTTTATAAAGTAGACATTGTCTTCTATGTAAAGTAGATATTGCCTTCTATGTAAAGTAGACATTGTCTTCTATGTAAAGTAGATATTGCCTTCAACGTTAAGGAGATGTTGTCTTCTATGTAAAGTGTGTAAAGTCCCCGTAAGGATGAGATGCAATCTCTTAGATCCTATAAACCACTAATGGGACGATTTTTGCAGTGCCCTTCTTTCATCTCCACCATAGCAGATAGTGCAGTGGCCGTGGAGGCACCACGGGAGATATAGCGGGGACTTTAGCCATGACCTGAAATATCCATTGGTCCTCATCAAACCAGGGACCCTCAGGTCGACGGTCTATGTAAAGTAGATATTTTCATCTATATAAAGTAGATATTGTCTTCTATGTAAAGTAGATATTGCATTCTATGTAAAGTAAATATTGTCTTCTCTGTAAAATTGATATGATCTGCATCGCAAAGCTGATATTGCTTGAATAAAAATAAATAGTCTTCAGTATAAACATTGTTAATTAACACTTCGTCTCCACTACACCCACGAATGTATAATCTATGTAACTGGGTAATATGTCTCTAGACATTCTCAGTGTTTATGTAGGTAAGTGTTATTCAGAATGTGGTCATAAGTCTGTTTGTATTGTCCACAGATCCAGTGATGATATTTGTGGCCACCTTGTTTGCTTTTGTTGTTTTACTTTTAGTGACGTTCTCCTGTCTGTGCTGCTCAGGGTAAGTATCGGCCATTGTTGTCTCATTGAGCGATTGGGGGTGGGGGGGGGGGTTAGACAGCTGCCTAATTATGAATCATTGTGCAGATATAAAAAAATATAAAATATTCATAGGAATATAGCGATTACCATTCATTCATTCAAGGCTGCAGACAGATAATCTTGGGGCTCTTACAATGTCTACCAACTGGGTCCCACGTGATCCCATACACTCACCAACTGGGTCCCACGTGATCCCATACACTCACCAACTGGGTCCCACGTGATCCCATACACTCACCAACTGGGTCCCATGTGATCCCATACACTCACCAACTTGGCCCTATCTGATCCCATACACTCACCAACTGGATCCCACAGTGATTCCCATATACTTACCAACTGCAGTGCCATTTTATTTCTGATTGCTCTACCCGACGAACAGTAACGTGGGAATGGTACTGCGTCCAGTAACGTGGGAAGGGTACTGCGTCCAGTAACGTGGGAAGGGTACTGCGTCCAGTAACGTGGGAAGGGTACTGCGTCCAGTAACGTGGGAAGGGTACTGCGTTCAGTAACGTGGGAAGGGTACTGCGTCCAGTAACGTGGGAAGGGTACTGCGTCCAGTAACGTGGGAAGGGTACTGGGTCCAGTAACGTGGGAAGGGTACTGCGTCCAGTAACGTGGGAAGGGTACTGCGTCCAGTAACGTGGGACGGGGACTGCGTCCAAAGAGCGGCTCTTAAATGTTTTTGCACTTTTTTGATTGGGAGGAGGGCGCCGAATAAGTTAACGAGCACAGGGCGCCACAGTAGCTAGGTACGGCCCTGCCTACAGGGGTTGATTCACGCACTGGCAAGAGAGCCCGATATGGTCTTTTGTCCAGGGCCCTAAACAATCTAAGAACGGCCCCAAATACAGAAAAGTTGAAGACGACATTCAATATAAAGTAGTTGTAGTATATGTGTATCGGTAGAATTACACACCGGTAGAATTACACACTGGTAGAATTACACACTGGTAGAATTACACACTGGTAGAATTTCACACGGGTAGAATTACACACTGGCAGAATTACACACTGGTAGAATTACACACTGGTAGAATTACACACTGGTAGAATTACACACTGGTAGAATTACACACTGGCAGAATTACATACTGGTAGAATTACACACTGGTAGAATTACACACTGGTAGAATTTGATAATAACAATGTTGTTTAAAAAAAGCCATTCGATTTAAATTAATCAGCATTAATTTCCTAGGGGGTAATGTTGTAGTCAGTCAAACTGAAATTACAACCTTCGTAATAACTTTCACAATGCCTTCATCAATCAGTAAGTAAAACAGAACTATTAGTGCATAATACAATACCAGTAAATGGGATGTAAAACATAACTGTTAATGTATAATACAATACCAGTAAATGATATATAAAACATAACCGTTAGTGTATAATACAATACCAGTAAATGATATATAAAACATAACCGTTAGTGTATAATACAATACCAGTAAATGATATATAAAACATAACCGTTAGTGTATAATACAATACCAGTAAATTATATGTAAAACATAACCGTTAGTGTATAATACAATACCAGTAAATGGTATGTAAAACAGAACTATTAGTGTATAATACAATACCGGTAAATGGATATAATGCGTGAGTAAACTTCTTATTCAATCGACAGGAGCAGTAACTCTTCTGGAACCAACGGGCTTTACGACAGGGAAGATGATACCGTCACATTCGCTGACCTCCTTAGCAAGCCCCCTTTGGCTGACCCGGAGTCCGTCTTCAGTGAGCTCTCTTACGACATGAGGGTGTCCGGCACCCAGAACAGCTGGATGCCCCTCCCTCACGACGGGGGCAACAGCGGGGGCCACGACTACTACCCCGCGGTGCTGCCGGGCCAGGACCACTTCGACCCGACCCGGCGGAGCTCGTCCGTGAAACTGAACAACGTCTCGGAAGCAGGCTCCGCCTCCGCGGGGGCGAAAAAATGGAGTAGTGAGAAGCATCGTGTCAACCAGGCCACGAGGCAGCAGCGAGAGAGAGAAAAGGAAGTGAAGTTCAATTTACAGCATGGGACACACCATGCAGACACAGATATGAAAATTATCGAAACGCCGGAAACAGAAACTGAACAGGATGAGCCCGTGGCCATCCCGAAATCCGTCGAGGCAGATGTCAAGGCCAAAGTGCTGAAGCTGACCTCTGGTATAGAAGAGTCCGGGTTAAAAATACATCAGCAGCCGGCCAAACCCAAAACGTACGCGTTCACGAGTGCCCCTCGGTGCAGCTTCAGTCATGAGGTGGGGCACATAGCTAACGGAAGTAAGCTGCCGCGCACCAGTTTACCCCGGACGGAAGAAAACGAAAGCCCGAAGTTAGACAACCGGAAGTTGACGACTACCACGTCACACAGTACTTCGAATATAAACAACCGTAACTCACAGGGCTGTGAAAAGAAGTGTGCTGTCATGGACCTAAAACACCCCCAGCATTTAGCTGAATGCCACCTGAGCAAGTCCAATAGTGATAACGTCATTTCCTACAAACCCAGCGAGAGGTCAGCAGACGCGAGCACGACGAGTGAAAGAGAACACAAGGTAGACAATCCTGTAAAACTAAAAGACAACGACGACAATTCCCCAGCTACCTCCCTTGTAAATGTAAATACCTCGAAGGGTCAATGCGATCAACCCGTCGTCACGTCTGCTGACCCTCGTTCTTTCCATCCGGGTGTCAGTGTTGACCATGAAGGGGTCGTCCTGAGGAGGTCGTTCTCACAGTTTGACAGTGGGGATCACAGCCATGGAAGACCTGACGCCGCCATTCCGAAATGCTTCAGCCTCAATCTGAAAATTAATTTCCACTTCGGTAGCGGTGGTGGTGACCCCGGTGCAGGCAGCCAGGTGTCAGCACAATGCGTATCAGCGGTCAGCACAAAAGGTCAGCTCTTGCTGGACGATTCCAAATTAGATAAAATCGAAATTCTTTCTAACGGACACAATCTGCTGGTCACCGATGCGGTCAACGGAAATCAAGTTGAAAACATCAAACAGAAGATGTTAGAAGATTCTTTCGCCGCCAAAATGAAGAGCTGCAAATATCTGGAGACTAGACAGCGACTGTCTGAGCCTGATTACTTGTCTAGGACTGGTCATTTGCCGATGTCCAGGCGATATTCTGTAGCCTCTTCAAAGCCGAAGGAAAGAACTGGACAAAGGTCAAGGTTTTTAGTTCACGATTTTTCAAAATCCTCTAACCAGAGAAAATCAAATCTTGAGAGCGATCAATCTAAAAAGAAAGCTGAATTTCTTGATGGTGAATCGGATCGCGAATTACAGATGGGCTGCGTCACTGAATCGGATCATGAATCACAGGCGGCGCGTGCTCTTGAATCGAGTCTCGAATTGCAGACTGACTGCGTAGATGAGTCGGATCATAATTCACAAATGGAATGTGTCACCCAGTCGGATCACGAGCTACAAGGGGAAGGTGTGAATGAATCAGACCCGGTTCTAGACACGGAAGGTGACTGCGTACAAACCAGACATAAAGTGTCCACCATAAACACATACACGGACGAAGTTTCGAATGAGTCGAAAAGACTCACTCCCAAGCTGAGAAGGTCAAAGGTTATTTTGGGAACCTCACCGCCCAAATTAAAAATACTGCACCCCTCGCCGGACAATCCGATAGATCCAACACAATGTGTTAGGGATGTCTCCGCCTCTGTGAGCGATCAGAAACCTTTACATTTTACTGCTGGTGATGATGAAATGCACAAAGAAACTACACTAAATAAATCGCTAAATAATCTTCGAGTGAAGAAAGGAAATGATTCAGCCAGTGACGAGATCTGGGGTCCGAGAGAGCCCGAGGCGCAGGTCAATAAGAGAACGGCCGTTGTGTTCAAACATTTCCCCGAAATACAACCCGTCTCGCCTGGCGACCGAACCAAACCGGAAACAACGGCCAGTGAAACGAAACAACATAAACCGGTGGCGATGCCGCGCAAACGTCTGCCGCAGAGCAAAGAGAAGGATCAAGAACAAACGACGATTGGTCAAGACGGCAGGCCTCCCAGGAGCGGCGACAAGACCAACAGTCACAAAACCGTGGAAAGTAAGACCGGCAGCAGAATTCCGATTCTCATCGTGGACGACGACGACGACGACGCCAACGCACCTCCCGCGAGCAGCCCCGCCAAAGTAAAAAGCGTCCGGAAACCGTCCGGCGACGCCGACGAGAACAACGGCAGCGAAGAGAGCGACTACGACAACCCTTGGGACGACCTCGACGACGCCGTGAAGAGGGCCTCCATGCGGTACAACCGTCGGCCCAGCCGCGTGGCCCTGGGGGACAAGAACCTGTTTCTGAAATCCGCGGAAGACCTCGGCAGGCTTCTGGAGGAAGCCGAGATGAAGCGGAAGCTTCGACTGGAGGCGAGTCACACCGAGCTCATCTCTCCCGAGGACGACAAGGAGGAGACCATGATCATCCCGTTCACGAGGTTCTCGCCGTACCGCCACACGGTGAAAGGGATCGTCAACCCCCACATCTCGAGCTCACAGTCCTCGGAGAATATTCTGGGGGACACGCCACTCAGCCCTCTGATGGACACAATGCGTTACGAAGGCCTCCGGGACAAAAGCAACAGACACGTTGACCCGCGCAGGCCGCAGTCCATGACGGCCAAATTGAAGTCAGAGATCCCCGTGCTAGGGAGGAAACGTTACAAGTAGGTGGTGACCGGTTTGCAATGCCTGCACTGGTAAGAAATGTGTCACGAGAAGCGACCGACTGTAATACCTGTATTATGTACTGATCAGAATACGTCATAGATAGTGACAAGGTAGTGACCTGTTGTAATACATGTATTTAAATACACATAAAGTTGTCGACATTTAGAATTGTATGTGCTAAGGAGGTAAAGTCACAAGTCTAACCAACTATATTTGTGTAATTTGCTTTTCTTTAAAAAAAAATAAAATACACATTTGAGTGGGTAAAGTAACGTTTACGTTTTGAAATTGTTTGACATTAATTACAAAACTCATTTGAAATTTATACAGAAACATTACAATACATTTTATTAGAAAAATATCTCATTACAATGGACAATGTTAAAAATTGTTTATGACTGAATGATTTGGTAATTTTTTTTTACAGTGCATGTACAGTACATGTACAGTACACATGTACAGTACATATTACAGTACACATGTACAGTACATATTACAGTACACATTTACAGTACATATTACAGTACACATGTACAGTACATATTACAGTACACATGTGCAGTACATATTACTGTACACATGTACAGTACATATTACAGTACACATGTACAGTACATATTACAGTACACATGTACAGTACATATACAGTACACATGTACAGTACATATTACAGTACACATGTACAGTACATATACAGTACACATGTACAGTACACATGTACAGTACATATACAGTACACATGTACAGTACATATTACAATACACATGTACAGTACATATACAGTACACATGTACAGTACATATACAGTACACATGTACAGTACATATTACAGTACACATGTACAGTACATATACAGTTCACATGTACAGTACATGTACAACTAAAACTTGTGAACAAAAACCCACATATTAAAAAAAAAATAATTTCGCATTTACTTTATGTGACTTGTCTGTCTGCTTCACGCCCCGGGCGCTACCTCCCCCAACCCACCATTTAGATCAGTGCAGCTTTTTACTGCTACTAGATAATACTATCCCCCCACCTTCCAGATCAGCTATGTACTGCTACTAGATGTATGTTGTATACAACACTGCGTTTAATGTATACATTCTGTGTACTGTTTATATCAAGTCTTGCAACATTGAACCAAGATGGGGCCTGCGTAGCCTACTTGATCTGTCGCATTAAGAAATAAAACAGGAGAGGGTGGGGGGGGGGGAGATTAAGTTAATTCATAGCCGCCTCGAGGGAGAGGCTACCTGGGCGTTTCCCATGGACCCCCAAGCCTTGGGGAGAGGGGGTTGCTTTTGAATGTTCTTTATTTTATTGTAAAATAGGGAGGGTCTAAGGGGCCTCTTAGGTTACAGTCTATAGGGGCCCTCATAGATACAGTCTATAGGGGGCCCCCGATGTTGTGGATAATGTAAAGTTTGTAAATTGGTTAGATGTAGCCAAAGACTGAAAGCAGAAGCGGCCTTAGCAGTTGAGGAGCCCGGGGGGGGGTGAGTGTAGGTAGCTGGGGCCTAGGATTTGGGGCGAAAATTCAATAAAGGCTATTAAAATATAGATATTTCTAATCGCGGACCACCCTCTCAGGCGCCGGGCCTGGGGGGGGCGTTTGTCCCACTTTCCACCCGCTAAGGCCGCCTTTGACAGGCAGATACACTTTGCATGAGTTTATTAATGTAAAGTTAGTTTGTTCTTACACCATACTGTGCCCCAGGAACACACAATGTGTCGATGTATTAATGTAAAGTTTGTATGTGGCTATATACAGCCATAAACTGCCAGCAACACACCAAACGCATATGGATGTAATATCTTACCTGCTTGAATATATTTGTAAATCGTTCAATGTGTTCCCAATATATATTTCTGTACTGATATACGATGTTTACTTTGTTGAACATTGATTATTATTATTTTTTTAAACAAAATGGAACATGTATTGAATTTAAATCTTGTGTGAGAGATCACTGCGCATCTGGGCAGAGATAAAGAAATCTGAAATACCTGTCACCCATTAAAACGATTAAAATTTTTTGACTCATTTATGTTTGTATGTAAATACATGTCTTCCATTGTTTTATATTATCTGTACGTTTTAATTTGCAATGTCATTTTTTTAAATAAATGAATCCATAATTCAAATACATTATTTTCATTGCTGTAAATGTAATCAATTAATATTGTCAACTTGTCTGGCCTTATATTCTGTTGATGATCTTGTATGGTTTATTTCACCTTGTGAATGAAATTAAAATGTATGCAATATTCGATTGTATCGTAACAAAATTGAGTGTTTAAAGCTTTGCTAGAATTTTTTTATGCAATTGGTAATTTGATTTCAGCTTTGTGATATTGGAATTATTTGTTGTTTTGAATCTGTTTGTGTGTGTGTGTGTGTGTGTTTTATTTTATAATTTGAGTCAATGAACCATGCCAATGTAAAACGTATCATCACCTTCATGTCTCATCGCCTTCATGTCTCATCACCTTCATGTCTCATCGCCTTCATGTCTCATCACCTTCTTGTCTCATCACCTTCATGTCTCATCACCTTCTTGTCTCATCACCTTCATGTCTCATCACCTTCATGTCTCATCGCCTTCATGTCTCATCGCCTTCATGTCTCATCACCTTCATGTCTCATCGCCTTCATGTTTAACTCAATAAAAACTGTTTTTTTTAACACGAACTTTTATGTTATTTGAAGACATTTTATTACGTTCGTGTTTTATTTCTTTATTATTGCATCACTCTACAATATTCTATTCATACACATTACATAAACATGATACATTAAAAAAAAAAAGAATCAAATTTTACAACTTATCTCTATATAATCTTTAGGTTGAGTATAACGTTCATGTAACACATGAAAGTAACTTCCCTATACATACTCTTTAGACTCTAACGGACACTTAACACAAGAACATAACAGCCAAACAAGTCCAACATAATAGACAATATTGATCAGAAGAAGAATTACTTTATCCCATTTTCACATATTACTCAAGTTTTTCTTCACCCAGCCACGTCTTAAAGATGTAAACGAATTAATTTTCTTCTTTAATTTCATTGTTGGGTGTGGCGCAATCACGTGAGAATCTAATGAGGTAAATGTTAAATGTATTAAAACTATTAAATAATCCATTATTTCATTATGAGAAATTTTAATCATTATTTTGTTTTTTAGTAATCTTTTGTTTTCAAACCAGGATTTGTTGATTATTTTAAAAATGTATTTGCAACAACGTCTTCAATGTTGAAATTAAATTTGTGGATTACAGAGTTGGTCAAACAATATTGCTATTCAAAACACCGGCACAGAGGCGTAGCGAGTGGTGGGCAAGGGGGCATCATGCCCCGGGCGCTACCCAGAAAAGGGGCGACAATGGTATATTTTATAAATAATATTATATGGTTTTTGAATGGGGGGAGGGCACTAAAAAGATACTGTGCCCTGGGCGCGAGTTAAGCTCGCTACGGCCCTGCACCGGTACACTGGTTCTCATAGTTCAGAACACTGATAAACTGTTTTCATAGTGTAGAACACTGGCAGGTTGAGGGCTAATGTGAAATGGGTCTCCACATTTTAATTAATTTATTAATTCAGAAACTATTAGTGTATACAATTTCAGTTTTCCTTCTTGTATCATTTCTATCCGATTTTAAGCCGTTTGCTTTGTCTGGCGGTTCTAGCGTATGTCGTGTTTTTGGAATCCGTAGAGGTTCAATCGATTTGAAATTTTGAACACCTGTGTATTCTGGATGAAAATGCACAGTTCTAAAACTTTTAGTTCAATTAATCATAATCTTGTATTCAACGAAGATAATTACAATTTTGTAAATGTTTATCTGAATGGGAAAAATACAGAAAGATATCATATTATTATTGCACCAGGCACAGCGGTTGTCCGATAGCGTGCAAGTGAAGTGATTGACGTGAAAAAAAAACAAACAGAATATGGTGTGCAATATGTTAGTGGAGAAGAATTACTGTTAGTCTCAGTCATGGTATTGGGCTTATTATTTATTTAAAAAAAAAAGTAACACAGGCCGGCTGTGGCAGGAGGTGGGTTTGAATAGACAGGACCGTCGTTATGGATAGGAAAAACTTTGCGGCCCTAGGGGCCGCCTAATCGGTGCTGTTATCTCGCCAACCAGTGTGTGAAGTCTCTGTAAGGATGAGATGAAATATCTTAGATCCTATATATCATTAATGGGGCTGTTGTTGTATGGTGCCCCTCTTTCATCCTCACCATAGCCCGATAGTGCAATGGCCTTGGAGACACCACGGGGGACTTTAGATTGAACCAGGGACCCTAGTATTCCTTTACCCCATGACCTTCGCCAACCAGTAGAAATGGCTATCTGAGCACTTAGGAGGCCTTGGGCTAAAATGATTCAACTGTTGGGTGTTGGCAGTTTTCGACGAATATTAGGGGCCCGTTATGAGCAGGCGGCGGCCATAATATCATTTTTAGCCTGGGACATTACCTTTGACTGTCCCTTTGCTTAGGAATAGATTGGCTCCGTGAATAGGAATGAATTAGATGGGCCCCAGTTTTTTCTGATCGAACCAAGACCCCCCCCCACCCCTCTCCAGGTCGACAGTCGAGCGCCTTACCACACGACCAACCGTCCCCTTCTTCTGTGTGTGTGACGCCCCTGTAAGAATGAGATGAAATCTCTTAGATCCTATAAACCACCAAATGGGACGGTTTTGCAGTGCCCTTCTTTCATCCCCCACCGTAGCCGGATAGTGCAATGGCCATGGAGGCACCACGGGAGACATTGTGGGGACTTTAACCATGACCTGAAATATCCATTGGTCCCCACTGAAGATCGAACAAGTGACCCTCAGAGTCAACCATATATTTGACTACATACTAATAATATAGCTAAATGTCAAAATACATTAGGTCATCAGAATGTACTGTTGAAATATTACACCAGTCCCAGACAGCTAATTTCGTTTTATTTATTTTATGTAAACTACAGTAAATTACACTGAACTATTCCCTCGTAATGACTTGACGTTAAACGCTCACTATTTGTGGCACGAGTACAGAAGAAAAATATTCGATTATTTATATTTTTAAAATATTATGTTTTCGAGCTAGTTAAATTTTTGTACAGCTCAGCTATATTATTTTTCTAAGATCGATACTCTCCGGTTATATCACCATGGAAACAACGTACACAAACTAGGTCGTTGGATAATCGATATCTGAGACTTCTTTGATCAACTGACAATATCTGAAAAAAAAACTTTAAATTAAAAAAAACGATACATGAGAGAAGCGTAACATTCAGCCCTGGGACAGACCAACAGCTTGTATAGGCCGTAACCAGGATATGAAATGGGAACGTCTTCAAGGGCAGGGGTGGTCATCGGGGTGGAGACTAGGGAAAACAAGTAAATAGCCCCGCCAAATTAAAAAAAAAACAACTTTGGGCTCATGTCCTGGAGCGCACCGCGATTGCAGATATTTACTTAAGTATGGGCCCCAAATATATAATTCACCTAAACCCTATCGTACTACTAAGGCACTATCGGCTATGAGGGTGATTAAAGACGGACACCATAGAAACCGTCCCATACGTCGTTTAAAGATCTAGGAGCTTTCCTCTCATCATTACAAGGACTACACACTGATAGGTTTACGATACAGCTTAACTTTAATGTTATCTTGTCTGAAGACATGAACAACTGACATATTACAATCATGTCAACGATGTTGCACTGGTTAAACGGATTTTACTTCCACTGTCTGGCACATGACCTGTCCACTGCACGACGGAGGTGAGGATCGGACGGCTTGACATTTTTATAGGTCAAGGTCGGGGCGAAATTATCGAATCGTCTGCCTGAGATACAAATAAAACATGTCAGAATGTAAAAAAGGTCATGGGTGAAAAAGAAAAAGGTGTACAGTTTCCCATAGTGGCATAACGGCTTTCAGCTATGTCGATAATTGGTATGGATGTCTCCAATGGACATTTAGAAATAACATAGCACATGCAGAAGCACATACACACACACATACACACACACATAGTCTAAAGGAGAGTGTTAAAGTTTCAGTGTGCGTACGTGTGTGTTTTACTGAAAACGTTTGATATTTCCCCAGGACGGCTCTATTTTAAGACTCGACACAGCTGACCACTAGATGACTCCATCTGTAGGCTCCAATAACTGACCACTAGATGACTCTATCTGATGGCTCCAATAACTGACCCTAGATAGCTCCATCTGATGGCTCCAATAACTGACCCTAGATCTGATGGTTCCAATAACTAACACTAGATGACTCAAATTGAAGACTACAAAAGCTGACCACTAGATGACTCTATTTGAATGCTCCAAAAGCTGACCACTAGACGACTTCATTTCAATACTAGCCTCTGCTGACCACTAGAGGCTCAATTTACAGACTACAAAAGCTGACCATTAGCCGAGTCCATTAATAGACTACATTATACGGTTTAACTAAACAGTATTATCACTAGGGTTCGAAGATTACGCGTAAGATTGGCGCGCGTAATTTACGCGTAAATTACGCGTAATTTACGCCAAAATTACGCGTACCATTAATGCCCAATTTCTTGAAAATTTATGTTCCTTTTGTTGCTCACACTCACTGATTGCTAGAAGGTGTATTTTTAATAATGTTTTCGAAGATTTTTACTTGTAATTTACCGGTCATACTAATTTTCCCGTCGTCCACGTATTTCGTCGTGTACTTACTGCATCAGCGGCGGCCATCTTTGGCTAAGTAATACCGTCTAATAGGTCAACGCGGGGCGGGTGCAATGCGCTGCGAAATACGGCCGCCGCGGGTGCCGAACTCAGCAAAAGACGGCACACTCGATCAACGCTGGTGCAATCCGCAGCAAAATACAGACGACGTGGGTGCGATACGCAGCGTAATACGGCCGACGCGATCGACGGAAGCACTATACACAGTAAAATGTTTTCTATACGTTTCATGACATTTGGAACATATATAGATAATCAAGGCCGTACCCCGGGTGGTGGAGGGGGAGGGCTGGAAGGCTGCAGCCCCCGCCCCCCCCCCCCCCAAAAAAATGTTATTGCTGATAGTAACCCATAAAAAATTGTCAAATATTTGCCTTTAAAAACTTTTTTTATTATGTTTACTGAAACGATTAAAAACAAACAATACACTTTGCGGTTTACGCTGTTTTACCAAACGAATACTTCCGGTTTAGGCTTGTGACCGGATGTAGATGGTACTCCTAATCATTGTAATTAATTAATCGCCACTGTTAACACAACAAATTGCGACAGAAACAATTAAAAATGGCCGTCAAATATGCATTTTTAAATTACCGTAATTTACGCGACTTCGAACCCTAATTATCACATTATAAAATCAAAAATTTTTATATATAAACATTCGTTGAAATTATTCAAATACTTTTAATCATGTTCCACTTATGTGAAAGTTCCGCTATTGTTGATATTTGATCACAACATTTATATAATGGAACCACTCAATGATCTGAACCTTCACCCTTAATGAAAACTTTATATTTCCGTTAATATTTTTAACTGACCATCAGATACCAGGGCAGCCCAAGACACCTTTACGTTAAGCAGTCTCCCGGGGCACACCATGTACTAACAGATGCCCTACAATATACCGGGGCACACCATGTACTAACAGATGCCCTACAATATCCGGGGCACACAATGTACTAACAGATGCCCTACAATATCCGGGGCACACCATGCACTAACAGATACCCTACAATATCCGGGGCACACCATGCACTAACAGATACCCTACAATATCCGGGGCACACCATGTACTAACAGATGCCCTACAATATCCGGGGCACACCATGTACTAACAGATGCCCTACAATATCCGGGGCACACCATATACTAACAGATGCCCTACAATATCCGGGGCACACCATGTACTAACAGATACCCTAAATATAAGGTTTTGAAAATGATGCTGAAATGAGATGGCATATAACACATTGTCTTAACCTGCAACACACTGACTTCACCTGCAACACACTTGTTTAACCTGTAACACACTGACTTAACCTGTAAAACACTGACTTAACCTGCAACACACTGACTTAACCTGCAACACACTGACTTAACCACTTGATCACTAGATGACTCCATCTGTAGGCTCCAATAACTGACTTAACCTTTAACACACTGACTTAACCTGCAACACACTGACTTAACCTGGAACACATTGTCTTAACCTGTAACACACTGACTTAACCTGCAACTGCCTGAAGTACGTTTGGCAAGTTAAATGACGTATAAGCTATTTTAAGAAGTCTTAGTTTGAAACAATCAGGACATTGGTAATGTTTGGGTGACAGTTTTATTGACTTGAGCAGTGGCTAAATGGACAAAGATCTCACGTCACTAATCACCAAGGGGACAAACACACACACAGAGACAGACAGACAGACAGACAGAGAGAGAGAGAGAGAGAGAGAGAGAGAGAGAGAGTGAGAGAGAGAGAGAGAGAGAGAGAGAGAGAAAGAAATGGACATACTAAGAGGGAATCAGTAACTATACAGTATTGGTGACTAAAAACTTTTCGACATTGATCATCATTGGAGGTAGGGGAAGGGGTGGAGATTAGTAACTAAACAGTACTGACAAACATTTTACGACATTGATCATCACCATGCCGTGACTTTCCAGCCAATGACTTTCCTTGAGATATCATCAGACGACAAGTTGACATTTTAACTTCATAGGTAAAAAAAAAAATGTCTCAATAATGGAGGGGTTATTTACACATTAAATCTGTTCAACTTGGTGTGATCTATTTATAGAACGCCAAAGCGCGTCAACATGAACATCAGATGAAGCTATTTTTAGCTCAGAATCAACCGAAATATTTTTTTTTTCTCATAACACATTGGTTCTGTCTTGTTCAATAAAGCCATTTATTACGTAATGACAGGCATTAAGGTTGTAATCAAGTCAGGACGGTCTGACCAGATCTGTGACTCTGGTCTCAGACAGCGATCGGGACTGACAGAAAAAGGGGATGGGGAGGGAGGGGGGGTAATTAAACTTAGTTCTTTTTTTTTTAATTAAAACTCATTTCACCTTAAAGGAAAATGTCTCAAATAGTTGTTATCTCCGTAATACAAGACTGTAGTGAGTTACTGGACAGGCTAGGGAAACACATAAGAATTTAATCAATTCTATTTTGGAGATTGAAGCTAATCAATGGTACCGGTAATCATCTGTGTAAATACATACAAATATTAATAAGTATTCATATCGTACTGCTTGCAGGGTTTGTCAATATTATTACCCCCTCCCACACCATTTTATTGGGGCCCCTAATGTCAGTAGGACATTACCACCTGTCTAGTCAAGAGGACATTACCGTCTGTCTTGCCAGTAGGACATTACCATCTGTCTAGTCAAGAGGACATTACCGCCTGTCTAGTCAAGAGGACATTACCGTCTGTCTTGTCACTGAAACATACCCTAAATCATGTTGAAACAGTTTTTTTTTCAATAGCACCTGAACAAAAAATTCAGTTTAACGGCTAAACTAAAAGTGAAACTCTAAAAATAACCAAACCGAATTTTCCTTTTTATTTTCTGTTTGTGGTTAAAGGAATCTGTGGTTTCAAATGATGTTTCAGTCTTAAGGTTACCATATTTTTCTAGTTCAAAATCAACAAAACTAAAATAGAAATCGGGTGATCTATTGGCCGAATGTAGAATTTGTGTGAATGTAACGTCAATGACGAAGTGTTTTAGGGCTTGACTCGTCATTTCACTATGATTGATTGTTTAGAAACCGATTTTGACATGTGGTTAGAATAATCTAGTTCTTCACTCACTAGACATTTTATGACACACGGGATGTCATGGAGTGTTAGACTGACACACGGGATGTCATGGAGTGTTAGACTGACACATGGGATGTCATGGAGTGTTAGACTGACACGTGCGATGTCATGGAGTGTTAGACTGACACACGAGATGTCATGGAGTGTTAGACTGACACATGGGATGTCATGGAGTGTTAGACTGACACATGGGATGTCATGGAGTGTTAGACTGACACATGATATGTCACGGAGTCGTAAATGACATTTGATATGTCATGTAGTGTTAAATAACACATGCAATGTCATGGAGTGTTAGACTGACATATGAGATGTCACAGAGTGGTAAATGACATTTGAGATGTCACGTAGTGTTAAATGACACATGCGATGTCATGGCGTGTTAGACTGACACATGAGATGCCATGGAGTGTCAGAATGACAAAGTGGTTGTCATGATGGAGAGTTTGTTTACAAATAAATAAAAAAAAAAAATATGTAAAAACAAAAAAGTATTTTCGCAAAATGTGTCTCAAAACATAATAATAGTCTGGAAGTGAGTATTTTATTAACTGGAACAGTCCATTCAGTAATGTGACAGTCAGATACAAATACCTACTGTCATGGGCGTCGCTAGGAATTTTTCCAGGGGGGGGGGGGCAAATAACAACTTTATGACAGTTTTTTTAAATGTAAGGGGATCAAATGCCCCCCCTTGCCCCCCATGAATACGCCCATGCCTACTGTATCATATTTATAATAGTCATTGATAATTAAGTAATTGTAAGATAATTATTCCGAAAAGTTAAAATATTAAATCAATAAAAATTTACACAGTTGTAATTTGTTTTTGTACCTCATTGACATGCATCTGCAACATTTCAATTGTTGTTTCTGGTGTTTAAAAGTATAATGTGTTTCACAGATATGGTTAGCCCTTGTTCTTAACATTGTTGACATTATTGTAACATAAACTCCTGAGTATATTCCTTAGAAAACATCTTCTGGAATCTAGGAAAATATTTCCATCAACATTTTAAAACAAGCAATTAAGCCTGTTCCATTCTGGACACAGGACGTGTTAGCGCATTTTCGTGTTATGTATCAGTACGTTTGTTAGCTTTCAGTAAATATTTGTAAATTTTGGAAATGTTTATAAATTCAATTGTGTAATGCATATATTTGTAAAAAAAAAATTATAAAGACGTTTCTTTATATTTGAAAAAAAATTATTGTCTCTTAAATCTAACTACAAGTGGTTTGTGGTTACTGAAATAGGACTCATAATTGAAAACATTCTAAATTATAGTCATTTAATCGTCCGAAAACTCCGTCAATTGTTGCATAGCTCTAATACTTTCAATTAAACTCAGAACACAATCTTACCATTTCATTTGATGAGTTTCTTAATAAATCTTGGTGAAACTACGTGCTGCAGTATTTCGCACCAAATGAACGGGTTATTGAACGTACAAGGTGTATATATAATATATAAGCCCCTTAGGAGCCCTGAAGCCCGGCCCTCAGAGGTCATATCGCGAAATGAACTTTTGATGTATACATGGCAGGCCAAGACCTACAAAATGATATATACATCATGGGTCTAGGACTTATAGTTGCTGAGATATAGCGCTCCTTTATTAATATAGCTTATATAGTAAAAAACGGTACTAAGGCCCCTTTTACGGCCCTGAGAGGTCAGAAATGAAAAAAAGTCATTTCTTGGCAGGCCAAGACCTACAAAATGATATATACATCATGGGTCTAGGACTTATGGTTGTTGAGATCTAGGGTGTACACGGACGGACAGACAAAACGGGGACAATAGAGCATTTTTTTTTCGAAAATGCTCTAAAAATAATAAAAAGTGTTTTTTTTTTCTTTTCAAAAGTAAATGAACTGTATCAGGGGCGTACATTCCGCGGATCGTGGGGTCACGTGATTCACTGTATAGTATGAGGGTGGATCATCCAGACAACTAAATCATAACTATAGGCTGTTGTTACTGTTGCCATGACAATCCGTTGTTACTGTTGCCATGACAATCTGTTGTTACTGTTGCCATGACAATCTGTTGTTACTGTTGCCATGACAATCCGTTGTTACTGTTGCTATGACAATCTGTTGTCACTGTTGCCATGACAATCTGTTGTTACTGTTGCCATGAGAATCCGTTGTTACTGTTGCCATGACAATCCGTTGTTACTGTTGCCATGACAATTCATTGGTACTGTTGCCATGACAATCCATTGTTTCCAGTGCAGCTCACGGAAACCAATATTTTTTTTTTAAATTCCTACTGAGCTCAGGGGATGGGACTTGTGGTCGTGTGGTGTAGAGCGCTCGACTGTCGACCGGAGGATCCCGCGTTTGAAACTCACTTCCAATTATGCACTTCATCTTTCCCGATGAGCCTTTATGGGCTTAAGGGAACTTTTGGTCATCAGCCAATGGGATGGCAAAAAAAAAACAAAGATTCTGAAAATCAACCAACAACAAGATGGCACAATAGAAGTAGGGAATCAAAGTCTACAACAGGTAGAAAACTTTGTATACCTAGGGAGTGTGGTCAGTATAACAGGAGGAACAGACGAAGACATAGAACGTAGAATAAACCTGGCACGCCAAGCATTCGCTAATCTAAAAGCCGTCTGGAGATCCACATACATTTCTTCTAAAACCAAATTAAGAATCTTTAACACCAATCTGTCCTACTCTATGGGTCTGAAACTTGGAAAACAACAGAGACAACAAGTAATCGACTACAGACCTTCATCAATAGATGTCTAAGGAACATAATGAAAGTAAAGTGGTATGACAAGTTAGAGAACACCAAATTGTGGGAGAAGTGTGGACAGAGATCCATTGTGCAACAAATTCTAGAGAGAAAGTGGAAATGGATTGGACACACTCTTAGAAAAGATACAAACAACAGAACCAGGCAGGCCTTAGACTGGAATCCTCAAGGCAAACGTCACAGAGGAAGACCCAAGCGCACATGGAGACGCAGTATACTAGATGAGACCGGGCGATCAGGGAAGAGCTGGGAAGAGCTTAAAAAACTTGCTAGAGATCGTGACAAGTGGCGAGCTTTCACAGAGGCCCTATGTTCCACAAGGAACTAAAAGGAAACATGATGCATGATGATAATGCGTGAGGTATGTAATGTTACAGAATGTTGGTCCTCCGCATGTAACTCGGTACTAGGCAGTTCTAGCACCACACCTTTTTATGTTAAGTGGTCTACCTTAAATATATGGTTATTCAGTATTATTGCCAGGCTGTGTTTTTAATTCATTTATAATCAGATGATGAACAATTAAAAAAAGATTTGAAAACTGTTCATTATAAAATAAATGTATCAAGAAAATAGCCGGAAAAAAATTGTGTCGATATGAGGCAACAGCAAAGGTTAAAAGTATGAAATATATTAATGTTGGTTGTGAATTAAACGAGACAATCCATTAGTATCTAAAGATAAACTCTGTTTATGTAGGATCCTCAGAGCTGTGTTGAGACAGTTCAGTTGAGCTTTAGGCAGGTTGTACAATACGTCCAAGTTGGCAGGTCCAGATATCCTGAATACAACAAAATAATAATCGATTACACAAAAATGTAAAACAAGAAAAAGTAAAACAAGACAACAACAATCTCTCTCTCCCGCCCCCCCCCCCGCCCCTCTATCTCTGAACTGTGAACTCTCTCAGTGATAACTGCGGGCTGAGACTTATTCTCTTAGAGCCAAACTCGCCGTGTCCCTCAACATCTGGGAACTGCCATAAAGGTCAATGGTCAGCAAGCTACCCGACTGGTCAACCCTGTGGCCCGCCAGTTCGGACCACTCAAGTAGCCCATGATCTACGGTTTTCACAACTTCTCTGCAGTGTCGACAAAAGGAATAGACATTGGGCATCAAACTCCCAAAGTACACACCTATAGGACAATGCCCAGTACGAAATTGGGAAATTAGCACCTGCTCGATCCTCCTGAGCCCCCACCACGGGTCAGTTTTGGACGGCCGCTCCATCCGAACTCGGACATTTCTGTCTGTGACCCCATTGTCCTAACTCGAGAACCAACGAGTTCGCTCAAAAGACCCTGATCTTGGCACACGCTGCCTCAAGTGAACTCTTAAGTTCCCCAATAAGCTGCATTAGCTCTTCGAACCACAATGGTCTAAAGTTAATTCCTTGTTAGCTTTGCATCAACAAGCAGCTTAAACTGCCAGGTAAAGCAAACAAAATCAAAGGTTTTATCCCAAGGTCAATAGTGACCTTTATTCTCCATTTTTATTCTTGCGCCAGACCACATTTTAGAGCAGACAGTAAAACAAACTGCTTAATAAAAACAGTGGTCGAAACCCAATCCTTTATTTAAGAAAAACAACATAGGAACATGTCTATTGATATACTGTGTTGACAGACATGATCTCTCATATCGACAAAAATTTCCCTTAGCCCATGGTCAACTTCGTATATTTAGAAGTATCAATAATATCGACTTAAATTCCATCTTAATATTTTGGGGGTTTTGTCCGCTGGGGGTTTTGTCCGCTGAGGGTAATGTCCGCTGGGGGTTTTGTCCTACATTCATTGGTGTCACTACCTGCACTCCCAACGGTCAGGGCCGCTGCAATGAAAGGTAATCCGGATTACGTTAATTATCTTACAGCTTTACCATGCTATGATTTGTAAACCCAACAGTAGCAAAATCTGGCGCCACACTTGATGTTTGTCAAACTTATCTTTCAGAATTTTACTCATTCCTTCCATGTACCTGGAAACTGAGAAAAGATGGACAAAAAGTGAATCACTCCTAGTAGTAATTAAGATAAAACTTACCTCAAACACCTGGAAATTCTAAACACACACACATACACACACATATATATATATATATATATATATATATATATATATATACACCAGGTCCGTAGCGTGCGGGGGGGGGCAAGGGGCCGGGCTCCCCTGCGTTTTGTCTGGCCCCCTCTGCTTATTTGTTCTACTTAGTAAAATGTATTACCTGCCCCCCCTGCTATTGCCTGGCCCCTGCTGTAGAATTTTCACGCTACGGGGCTGATATACACTTATACACACATTTATATATATATATGTTAGGGTGGCCCAAAATAACTTTTTGTCAATTTATTTTGGAGCATTTTGTTTTTTGTGTTTCCTTTGACTTCAAAACAGCACCAAAAAAAATAAAATTCATGAATATATGAAATATATGACTTTATTTAGTACTGCCTCATCGACGCTGAAATTTTAAGTAATTTTGAATGTGAGTATGTATGTATAAAGCACACAGAAAATGCTAGAAGGTTCTGGAAAGTTTAGAAAAATCTATACAATTCTATAAGGTTCTGGAAGGTTTGATGAAATCTCTAGAAGGTCCTAGAAGCTTCTAGAAAAACGTGGACAACTTGAGAAGGTTTCGGGAAATTCTAGAAATCTCTAGTTTTGATTTTCATATAAATAGCCAGCTTCACCAGTGCATTTCAATTTAGTTATAAAATCAAGTATTATAAGATCAAATGTTGCGGCTATATAGATATCATTCATTTAGTTATGAGTACTAGGTAGAAAAGTGTTGTTCATTTAACTGGCATAGAAGTTGACACAACTCCTGTTTATTGAGCTAGGTACTCCCCCCAAATGAGCCTACAGGCCTATGGTATGTTTATAAACACAGCCGTCTGGCAGTTAGTTGGTACAGTTTTTTCATGAACTATTTCTTTGCTTGTATACTGTCCAGTGGACATGCCAATGTTTATTGAGCTAGGTACTTCCCCTAATTTAGACTACTGGTCAATGATATGTTTACAAACACAGCCGTCTGGCAGTCAGTTTTTACTATTTTTTCATGACCTATTTCTTTGCTTGTATACTGTCCAGTGGACATGCCAATGTTTATTGAGCTAGGTACTTCCCCTAATTGAGCCTACTGGCCAATGTTATGTTTACAAATACAGCCGTCAATAAGGCATTTGGGGGGTAGTGCAACTGGACCGGATGTGCTGCTATTCCAGCGCTTTAAGACGTTTTGGCCAAAAATAAGACAGGCATAAATTAATATATGCCACGATGTTCGACTGACTCAAAATCTCAAACCATTAAAAGAAGTCATCACATTTTGTTCAAATATCCTCCAAATGAAAGACAACTCAAGATATTTGCCACGTGAAGATTGCAAAGAACTTCAGACTCTGAATCTTATCTCCCTGGGAGGAATTCCCCCCCCCCACCCCTTGGGGTGCGTTTTCGTGTTCCATGAGCTTATCACCTTGCAAGGTAGATGTCTAAAATAATTTACATCATGAAGATTTATCTCTTCCGTCATCAATTCAAGCTGACTAAGCATGAAGACAGATCAATTGCAGAATTTGGTATCTTTGCATCCTTGGTTTACATTAAAACTTGGATTCAATGCCCCATTCTAGTAGACGCACCTCTGAATTATCTGGATTTCATCAAGCTTCTTATTGATTATAAGAATGTTTCTCCCTTCGTTTCTCAGACTGCATTGAAAACGATTGACCGACATCTCCCGTACCTTAGTGCAGAACTCATTCCTCTGGTTCTCTTTTCTCAACTTGTCTCAGTGGATGAGAAAAACAGCCTTGCTGCTTGCTTGAGGCAATTCATGGAGAAATCTTATGATGATCAGAAAGAAGAAAGGTGCATCCGCAGCACAAATGATCCTTCAGCATTTCTTAATGTGACATTAAAGGATTTTGTGACCTCGTCATCGCTGCTCTTCTTTAATGCTATTCTGCTTCCCACAAATTTTCTCAATACTGATGCTTCCACCAGGCAATAAACTCCATCCTTTCAGAAAGCAACAGCAGTGGTCTTTTCCTTGAAAGTTGTCCATGACTGTGCCGAGCGGGAAATTGCACTGGCGTCATCAATCTACTCATCTCTCACAAAATCAGAGGAAGGAAAAGCAGTACTTGCTCCAAATTGTTGAACATCATCGCAAAGAGTTTCCAAATGCAAAAAAAATCAACTGTGCTGAAGAGATCGCAGCTTGAAGACCTTCAGGACTCAGAAAGCAGAGACTAAAAAACTTTTAAAGTGTATTTTTGAATGGCGTACTTAGAACTACTCTGCAATAGTCAGGTTAACGTGTCATGTAGCTAGTATTATTTTACTGTTTTATTCCTACTGTGTAATTTAATTGTTCTTTGTATCTAAAAAAAAACAGCATTTTAAACCTCGCAAAATTTTCATTTAATGCAACTGCCGAATACCATAAAACACGAGATAACAAGTGCACTGAGACAGTATTTATAGGAGCCCAAATGGTGTGAAATTTGGCATATACATGTTTTAAATCACAGTGAATCAGAAAACTAAAATGCTCATGATAAAAAATCAAATTAATTTTTTTTCCATTATAAAGTGAGCCACCCTATTATATGTTGGGTGTTAAATACTTTTAAATACAATTCTTTATAGTGATGCATTTTTATGAGCTTGTGAGTAATGCCATTTGTTTTAGATTGCACTAATTGATTGTTAAATTGAGCTGAATAAATAACAGTTCAATTAAAACACTTAAAGGATATTTACATTGCTATAGACATTGCCCTAATTGAAATTAAAAAATCAACAACTTCAAACTATTCTTTTACAATACGCATTGACCTGTGGTGAAAAAATATGTTTACTAAACTCCGGCTACCAGACCTCTCTGTTGGCCAGGGACACGCCCCCAGTTTTCACATATTCCACCCTGGGGCCACCGAAAGATGAGATAACGGCCGGGCAATGTAGGGCTCAATTCCAGAGAGAATTTGAATAAATTTCTTTCAAAACACATCTTGCAATTATCGTCGTTCACATTCTAATCATGTGACAACACAACGTAAGGTATAAGCCGTGCTCGATTTAAGAAAAAAAAACCAGTGCCGGGGTGAAAAAAAAATTCTGCAGAGCCGGGGATAAATGTCTATGGTTTCATCCCCAGCAGGGGTGTAATTAGCTAAAGCAGTGCCGGGGATGACAGTTCTCAGTGCCGGGGATATCCCCAACATCCCCGGCGGTAAATCGAGCCCTGGGTATAAGGCACTTCTGTAGCACTTGTTGGGTGTTCTTTACTAGAGTAGGGACTATGGGTGTCACTGCCTCTACTGATACTGCCTATATATTTATCAATTTTTAATTTTAAAAAAAATTAATTGTTTCATATATAATTTTTGTTTCCTTATACAGGAGTGTGATTTTTCGATCTTTTTCTATAACTATATTTTGCCTCCGACATCTCACATTTGTTTACTATTGTGTGTAGATAGTGTTTCTCTGCTTACTAATTGCCGTCTTAAACAAAAGGTACAATTAGGAGGTTTATTCTGGTCACGCCCCTTCAAAATTAACCCATTTTATTGTGAAACTAATTGCTTGTTACTGGTGCAGATATTAAAAAGGTCAAATATAGATTAAAAAACAACTATAGAGATTTATGTTTACCGTGACTTACCTGTGAGACTTATTAATTCCAGTATGTCAGCCATCAGTTGGGTGTGGTCAGGTTGATCAGAGCTGGCCTCCTCGTGGTTCAACTCCTCATGATAATGATACAGCAGGACGTAATGACCTACCATCATAGCCACATCAAATGCTGGTGGTCCGATTCGGAAATACTCCATATCTGTCATCTGGCAATACAAACAGAAGAAAAAATCACACTATGCAGGGTTTATAACTGAATAGAATAAAAGAATTTTTTTTTCAATTTATAAAAATAAGCTTTTATTAAAGAGAACTTTAAAAGTACTGATAATGTCACACACAGATTTATATAATTTATTGTTACTAAAAATTTAAGCTTGGGATGCAACCTGGTGTATAGATTCATTGATTGTAATCACCCACGCTTTTAATTTTAGTAATAATTTATTCAAATTTGGGCATCAAAATATGTTGTTTTGTCTTCTTTTTACTTTAAGCCCATTTTAATAAAAAGCTCTTTTGTTTTTTTTAAAGAAAAAGATTTTTTTAAAACTATTTTGTCATTTTTTATTTTAAACTTTTTTAGGTTTGAAAGAATAGAATTTGATTTTGTTGCACACTGCCGCCTAATTTTGGCTGGTCTATAAAAGACTATTTCGCGCTCTTCTGCACCAGTGCTACTTATGGCATACATTTTGACATGATATCCAAGGTTCTTTCTATCTATGCTCAAGGCAAACTTTTTCTGTTTGTAATTATTCAAGGTGGTAATTAATACTATCGTGCATTGTCATATAGAATCTTCCCGTGTGCCAAATTTGATCCTTTTGAACAAATTAGAATATGTCAGAAATAGAGTTTACATGAATTAAAGACACACACACACACACCCACAGACAGAAAGTGGATCTAATTAAAAGCTTACAAAAAATTAGCACATTTCTGGAAGTAATTCAAGAGAAATACACACACACACAGATCACACATAAGCATTTAAAATAAATAATAGGTCATTCAATTACAGATACTCAACCGCGCATGCAAGCACGCACTCACATACACATAAACACACACAAACACACAGATCAGCTAAGCTCGTGAAACTTGTAAATTAGTGGATAAATCAGGATATCGTATACACACCATGGCATCAGATGATAACTGGGTCTACAGATGGCTGATCGGTGTCTAGATATTCTAGGTCACTAGATCAAAACGACTGATCGGTGTCAAGATTTCAGTTTAAAATTGTGTCACTAGATCAAAACTGATGTTAGAAGCTCAGATTTTTTTAATTAACCAGATGAAAAATGCTGATAAATGACTTGATACTCTGGATTGCAGACGATGAAATTTAAGACACTTATAAAAAAGGCAAGCGAAATATATATACCACACATGTTCAGTGAATTGTTCCAGAAGTAGAACAAATACAGAACTCATATTTCATTTCATTTTATTTTACTATCAATCACGAGACATTGTTATTGTATCGACCAGGGACAGCAATATGCGGTCACTGTACACGAGAATATCACGTGACCGTTTTGGTTACATATGTACTACAAATGAACATTTGGTGGTCCCAGGCTACTGTGTATTTTGGGGCACAAGGCCGAGGTGATATTTAGGGCCCTCAGACAAAACGTTGATCAAACTGTTGTTTGTAAATTTTGAGCCTTTGATTACCTGGACTCCTTCTGACCAGGGACGCTTTATCCACTAGGCACAGTAGGCACTGTTCCTAGGGCCTACGGACTTTTCAAGGGCCTACGAAAGCCATAACATAAAGTGAAAACAAGTTCAGAATGCCAATAAAATGTAATAATGTTTGTATTAAAGTAACTGTCAGGGTGTTAATTGGTACCATTGTCTGAGTATTACTGTCTCAATGTTATTGATGAGACATTGCTGAGTTTAAACATTAGTATGATATTATCTTGGAGGCGTGTTTGTGGTAGCTGTGGCTCTTCTTTCATTCGACTACTCAATATCAAATAATATGAGAAGACAGTGTTCTTTTGCTGATTTGAAGTTTATTACAGTACAATAATATAAAATAAAATATGATAAAATAAGTTCACTGTACACTTTGCAAATCTATTTGTTGAATCACCACATTAAAATAAGTACTCAATTATGTTCTAATAATCCATCTGTATTATATCCAAGTACTAATACACAAAAACTTATCTAGAAAAATATCTCCATCATGGAGGTGAACTGTTACTCTCCGTGATCACTCACAATAAGAATTACAATATCCTATCAAGGAAACATGGACACGTCTGTCCTGAACAAGAGTGATTCTTCAACTGACAATTCTTCCGGAAATATAAAAAACCCGGATCTAGTTAAATAAAAAGTGATCCTAATATTTACGAAACAATTATACCTTTACAGTAACTATATATAACCATGTGAGATGAGCACATGAGCAAGTCAAGCTGCAATGCTGTATGTCTGTAAATTACATTATGTTAACTTTTCGGCTCTTTGTCTTAGCCTAGTCACATATGACGTCCTCAAAGCTTATTTAGATTTCAAATCGCAAAGAAGTGCGGGTGCATTCTTGAAAAATATAAAAAAAAAATAAAGATCTGGAGGGCCTACGACTTTGAAAGTGCCTAGGGCCTACGATGACAACCCTCAAATGTAAAATGATCTTAGCCAATTAAGACAACTGACCAGGTGTCATTTCCTTGTGTCTGACTAATACAATGTCCCTGTAGGGAGAACCCTCGAAAATGGGGCCCTGAGAAGTCACCTTGTTAGCCTACCCATCGGAACGATTCTGCCAGTTTATAGATAAGTCACTTACCTTTATATCTTTGCCATCATTGCTAAGCTTAAGTGACAGGACGTTAAGTTCGCAATGAATACAACAGTTTCCGCTCTCCACAGACATCCATTCTTCGGCCATGCTCGTTGCCTTGGTGACCACATCATCCTGGATGATTTCGTCCATTTTCACCCTGACCGACTCGTCGCTTACCTTGTTGTCGCGGTGGTCACTCCGAAGTGGTATTTTGAAAAAGTTATCGCACATAAACGCAACTTGCTTCCGGTGCGGCCTGTAGGGGATAAATAATACAAGTAGTGACGTAGATGAAGGTAGACAAGGAACTTGAATCCAGCCATACCATTCTAGAGGCCACTCAATTTTTAACAATGAATTTTATTGTTAAGGCTGGGCATTGCAAAAGGAGGCGGGAGGGGGTGAATCTAAACCACTTGTCAGGGGCCACAAGTCACTTTATCAAAATTTATTTTTAGTATTTAGCCCCCCCCCCGCCCCCCCCGGCCCCCCCCGGTTATTATTGTTCGTCAGGGGCCCATAATTCCTTGCATTTGAAACTGTTTAGTGTATCAAGTGACTGACCTGAATTTCTGCTTCAGCTGTTCAAACTGACCCTCACTCATATTGTCTTGATGTGTCGACCCGTGCAGCATCACCATCATGTCAGCGATCTTGGCTCCAATGTGAAGGTCACAAGACTTTAGCAAAAAACCACCCCAGGGTCTGTACTCGACAAAGTCTTCCAGACCAACTGAAAACAAAATATTTATTTAATTACCTTCACATACTTTTAAGATCTCACTCACTATTAGGCGCGGGGTCACTCACTATTAGGCGCGGAGTCACTCACTATTAGGCGCGGAGCCATTCACTATTAGGGGCGGGGGTCACTCACTATTAGGGGCGGGGGTCACTCACTATTAGGCGCGGGGCCATTCACTATTAGGGGCGGGGGTCACTCACTATTAAGGGTGGGGGTCACTCACTATTAGAGGCGGGGGTCACTCACTATTAGGCGCGGGGCCATTCACTATTAGGGGCGGGGGTCACTCACTATTAAGGGCGGGGGTCACTCACTATTAGGGGCGGGAGTCACTCACTATTAGGGGCGGGGGTCACTCACTATTAGGCGCGGAGTCATTCACTATTAGGGGCGGGGGTCACTCACTATTAGTCGCGGAGCCATTCACTATTAGGGGCGGGGGTCACTCACTATTAAGGGCGGGGGTCACTCACTATTAGGGGCGGGGGTCATTCACTATTAGGGGCGGGGGTCACTCACTATTAGGCGCGGGGCCTTGAGTGTTTGTTCTCCCCCACAGTTCTCGACTGGGCTAATAGTACGTCCAGTGTAAACAGTACTCACCAATACTGTTGTCGTATCACAATAGTACGTCCAGTGTAAACAGTACTCACCAATACTGTTGTCCGTATCACAATAGTACGGTACGGGTGTGTTGTTTGGCAGGATGGTCCGAAGAAATCTGCAGGCTTCATACTCACGCTGGCATCTAGTTGACTCTTTCGGCGCATGCGGATTTGAGTACTTGGTGAGTAAATAAAATAATGTATTGTATTTATTGTTCCCATTTTGAAAAATAAACAAATATAGCTATTTTTTTAATATTTTTGTATACTACTCAACATTTTGTGGGCAACTTATTTCGCGGGGCCCCTAGGCCACGGCCTAGTCGGCTTGTCTGTAAATCCGGCCCTGACTGTGAGACATGGTCGCTTGACAGGAAGCAGTCGTCCTCACATCACTCCGCTATGGCTGTGAGACATGGTCGCTTGACAAGGAAGCAGACCAAACTACTTGAGCGATTTCAGCAACTTTCTCCGATCTAATATGAACAACAGCAGGCAGGCAGGACTAAACCACCAACATTAGGTCATTGACAGAGTTGACATAAAGTGTGTTGAAAATAATGAACATTATAAATCGGTTTGAATGGTACACCCATATCATTCGTGTGAACCCCTCGAAAAATTCCCAAGGCAAGTGTTCTACTGAGAGATTCTCTTTCTGCTGACAGAGATGACGTTCAAAGAAATATTGTTCAAAGATAAAACTGAAAGGAACATATCAAATGGAACGAATTGAGCCTGATGCTTCACGGGACTTTCTCCATAGAATCAAATGGTGAGCTCTTGTAGTCCGTACAACTGTCCAGTATGGAAGTCAAACCACCGCCACCATATTAAAGCTGCACGAGATAGATGACGTAATGCCTCCGCGATTTGTGCGATCACTAATATACCCGGTCATCACTGCGGCCGTCTCTGCGGTTTTGCATTTGGGCTGCACACAACTTGCACAGAAACAAATGACGTCATTCTCATACAAAGGCAGAAAAAAATATTTATTAAGCACTCAAACAGATTATTTTTATCCTAATGAGGATTTGTTCATGTCAGACAAATTAGGCCACTTCTATCAGACTTCTTCCTATTTTACACCTTCTAATTATCTCCCTCTTCAGCTCTTTTCTGGTTAAGCAGGTTTTTTTTAGGCCTCATTGTGTGACGTATTTCAATTTTAATGGTATATAAATGCCCCAGCACCTACATGTACTTACAGTAAAAAAAGTTCACAAGGGCAGACGGGTGAACTAGTAAGACCTTATTTTACCACAGAAACTAAATTAACATGGACTCAATGCACAATGATTCGAAAGATTCAGCTAATTAATTTGGATATGATAAAAAAAAATCATCCATTATTAATCGAAGTTTTCATAGACTTCGTTGCTATGTGCAGCATTTGAACTTCACAATTTTAATAGAAGCCATTGGACAGTTTGACGGCCAGCGATGTTGATAGAGAGAATACAAAGTATGTATTTCACTCAATATACCGTGATAACATGCGCTCAATGCGTTCAGTGTGTCCAATGTGCTTGCGTTGTTGTGTGCATATGCCCTAGACTAGCAACGGGGACAATGCATCAACACAGATCTGAATCTGAAACTCTTAACAAGTGCTGCCAACGTAGATAATTTATATCCATATCTAGATATTTAAAAAAAAATATTTGGATGTGAGAAAATGTTATCAACCTGATAGATCTGGATTATGAATATAAATAAATATTTCACCGTTTTCCTGATCATTATTATAGTTAAAGCCTTAACGAAACGATGTTTTTTTAAAAAAAAAAAACCAACATCTGTAGATGTGGCATAAAGATGTAAACAGATGCCGTCTCACTGCGGATGACGTGTTGACCCTGAATGCATTATTTAAACTGATTGACAGTGTAAGTAATTTGATGACTGACGTCATTGGATTGGCAGGGGAGGAAGGAATCGATTGCATGGATACTTCTGATCAATATTAATCAAAGTTTTATCGCGAATTAAAATGGATGGCCGGGAGCGGGGTATGGGGAAATGGAAGAGCAGCCAATACGTGGATTAGGGGCCCAGAGAAGCTCAAAGGTGCCAATGAAGCCCCTTGATGGCTATAACTCCATAAAAAAAACAAGTTATTGAATTACTAATCAGTAAATACAGGAGGCACTGTGTTATTCATATAGGAGCTAATGTAGTGTTAATATAAGAGCCCAGGTACTGTTCATATAAGAGACAATGTACTGTTCAAATTGAAGCCACATTATTTTCATATATGAGTCACTGTGTTGTTTATATGGGAGCTTTTGGACTGTCAATATAGAAAGCCACGATCTTTAAAGGGAAACAATTGTCATTGGAGAATCTACATTTAATATTTATTTGATTACTAATATATTGTTTATGTGGAAGACACTCAATTTTACATTTTTTATAGGAGACACTGAACACTTTAAACTAAGCGATGTTTAGAGTTAGGGTTAGGGTAGGTGTTCTAACTCAGAGGTTATGGTTAGAGGTTCTAACTCTGAGGGCCCCGTTCAGCTATTCATACGATTATTTCTTTCTGAAATAAGTAATGATGCACGATCTGTAACCCTTCTCATAATACATAATACATATGAACATACCGACCGATATAGTGTTTATACATAATACATATGAACATGTTGTGCGATGTAATGTTTATAATACATAAGGATGCAGGAGTTATGTGTGTTTATTTTCTGAGTTTTTGTGAAACATTGGTTAATTGATCCTGGAGGGGGGGGGGCAGGCCTACCTTAGAATGGCTGAAAAATATTTTAGCTACACAGCCTTGACCTCTGTCTGAAGATTGAACTTGATACACGTAATTTAAATATCCCTCCACGACAAATTCGACAGTTATGTGGTCATCTTGAGACAGTGAAGACTGGAACGGAAAAACAGTTGGTAAAATAATATATATAAAAGCGATTTGGGCTCTGAGTTAAATCGAAAGTAAAAGAATGAACACAACAGTATTCCAGTTTAAAATACAATCATGAAAAAATCGGATCTGCTCGAAACCAAAAAATAGCCCAGCCTACCGATCGAGCCTAAGGGGATATAACTCTATGCAAATGTTTTGCAGGTTACAGTATTATTATATGTATTATTTACTGTGTTATTTGGAAAAAAAAACTGACGATTATGTTATGTAGGGCAGTGTTCACCAACCTTTCTTTCGCCGCGGACAAACATACATCCCTCAATCTGTCCATATAATTTACATTTTTACAGAATTCACTCGTTTATAAATAATAGCGCGTATGACCAGAAAGGAACAGACCCGTGCAGTATTTGTGACAACCTAGTTTCCCTCCACAATTCACAGGCATACATATAAACATTACCGGAAAAAAAAGTTATTAGCTTGTGCATCCATAAGAATTTAGGTAAATGATACGAACGTTTTTAAAATAGTGAATTGTTATCAAGAATACACAAGTGTTTAAAATATCAAATCCACTGGGCTTCAAGAAACTAGTAATGATCGATTTCAAATTTCTCAAAACACATTTTAGGCGCGTTAGAAATCTAGAATCGCCCGACAGAGCTGTTAAATAAAAGCCTTTAAAAATGTAAACCTTTCATATCTTCATTTTTTTATTAGGGGTCGTTCGTAAATGACATAACGCAAAAAACGACATTTTAGACCCCCCCCTCCCCCTTGTCACAAAGTGTCACAAATTGTTCCACCCCCCCCCCTCCCCTTATGTCACGTCACAAGTTAAAATAAATTAAAATACCTCAAATTACTGATTTATTTTTCTTTCGTAATTTTTGGAGACAATCATTCTTTTACATTTTCCCATAAGGCATTCAGATGCTGATCGATAGAGATAATTTCAATAGCTTCTTCTTCTTTTTCTCCTGAATTCTCCAACGCCGATTTCATAACGGTCAATTTTCAAAATTTCAAGTTGAGAAGAATTGTAATTTTGGATTCCCTCATAGATAATTATTATTTTTTTGTGACGTCACAATTTCACAGACACCCCCCCTCCCCTGTCACAAAATCCTAGACCCCCCCTCCCCCCCCCCAAGCGTTACGTCATTTGCTAACGAGCCCTTACACGATCACTAAATTCTATTTCATTGTTGACTGAGACAAGAGAAGATAACTTACTAGATTGGTATTCTTGAGATGTTGCCGAACCGAGTTCTTTATCTTTGGTTTTAACTCTTCTTCCATGATGAAAACAAGAAAAAAAACAAATGTTTTATTGAATTGTTTTGTTTGTGTATTCCGGTTATCTTTTTAATCTGTTGGCTGGTATTGTTGACGTCACTTTATTCTCTGGATCTGTGATCTCTATAAAAAAAAATTGTCAAACATTTTGATTTGAAGGTGAAAAAAAAAAACCAAAAAAAAAAAAATCTTTTAATGAATCGAAAAAAATATTTTCAGTTAGTTCAAGTCCAACTGAAATACAAGTAAATCTTACATTACACATTTTTCATATCAAATTATCTATCTACATGAATCTATTTGTTTATTTCTTATATCTTTATATACAATAGATTTTCTATTCGCATATTTGCAAATCTGTCTATTTTGTAAGCGTATCTAGGCCGGCTGGAAGGGGGGGGGGAGAAGACAATGGGAGCTGTCCGCCCCAGGAAGCACTTTGTTTACCACCAGCCAGAGGCAACATATCACCAGCCAGAGGCAACATATCACCAGCCAGAGGAAACATATCACCAGCCAGAGGCAACATATCACCAGCCAGAGGAAACATATCACCAGCCAGAGGCAACATATCACCAGCCAGAGGCAACATATCACCAGCCAGAGGCAACATAACACCAGCCAGAGGCGACCTAACACCAGCCAGAGGCGACATAACACCAGCCAGAGGCGACATATCACCAGCCAGAGGAAACATATCACCAGCCAGAGGAAACATATCACCAGCCAGAGGAAACATATCACCAGCCAGAGGCAACATATCACCAGCCAGAGGCGACATATCACCAGCCAGAGGAAACATATCACCAGCCAGAGGCGACATAACACCAGCCAGAGACAACATAACACCAGCCAGAGGCGACATAACACCAGCCAGAGGCAACATATCACCAACTAGAGGCAACATATTCTTCACTTAAGTACTTTTTAAAACGGGGATGGGACGGCGTGTTCACAGTCCTCCCCCCTTCCCCGGGGGTTCCACAAATGCCAGTGACACCGCTGTCTAATGTCTTCATTTCCTCACAATATGTGCGGCAGTAATGTATGTATTCATGCTATGGTACACCTGTTTACCAATACATTCAAACATATCCAATACAATAGAGCAATTAAATTTTGACGGTACAACATATTTTAAACTTTGACTTTGATATACTTTTTATGCAAATCTAATTTTTGAATTAAACCTTAAGATTTACCTACTGCTGTCTGTACAATTTCTTTTTTTTTTTTTTTTGGAAAGTTTTATTTTTGACTCAAACCTCAATAAACTACAATTAGCATAGACTTTTCATTTTAAAATGACCGATATTAAAAAAACAGACGTCGAAGTTGTCGTTATCAAACACACGAAACTCACATCTGACAGACACTCAACTATAAATAAATAAATACTTCAATAAATTACACAATTTAGTTTTGTTTACTGTAGCAAAACACTGAAAAAATGAGCCAAAATGTAAGTACACTTCCTGTGTTACAGAGGGTAAACAAAGTGGGGCGCTGTAGGGGTTAATAAATATAAACTATTTATTCTCAACCCTTTGTGTCCCCCCATCCCAATCCGATATACGATGATCAAGTTGGATCGCGGAGGGTTAAACATTCTGTCATCACTTGGATATGCACCCATACATTTTACCAGCGCCGTATAAAAGAGTCAACTATTTTAGAACAAAACAAAAACAAACAACAAATTCCAATCTAGCTGTGGTACAAACAGTATTTATTTACATAATAACAGAAGATTTCAGACCATGGCATGAACAGATTAGTCCGACATAAAACACTGCATGGGACTAAAATCAGATGGAGGCTTCGATACAATCTATTTTAAAAATGGGCCCTGCAAGAGCTACATTTAACAACACTATTTAACATTGTCTTCTAACTCAATGATTTCAGGTGTTAAGTTTTCAATAAATAACATTCTGAACATAGAATTGCTTCTGGATTTTTTTTTTGTTTAAACTGACATCAGTTAGAGTTGTACCAGATTATGGGAATCGTGTTGTCCTTCCAGTGCTCAGTAAGCCAGGATATAGTAAAGTGAACTCTGGGTACAGTGTAGAGCTCACTTTTTGTTTACTTTTGTTGCTACACTTATGTTTGAATAGGCTGTGTTGCTCTGTAAGAATGTTTACTTTGTTGCTATACTTAAGTTTGAATAGGCTGTGTTGCTCTGTAAGAATGTTTACTTTGTTGCTATACTTATGTTTGAATAGGCTGTGTTGCTCTGTAAGAATGTTTACTTTGTTGCTATACTTATGTTTGAATAGGCTGTGTTGCTCTGTGAGAATGTTTACTTTGTTGCTACACTTATGTTTGAATAGGCTGTGTTGCTCTGTAAGAATGTTTACTTTGTTACTATACTTATGTTTGAATAGGCTGTGTTGCTCTGTAAGAATGTTTACTTTGTTGCTATACTTATGTTTGAATAGGCTGTGTTGCTCTGTAAGAATGTTTACTTTGTTGCTATACTTATGTTTGAATAGGCTGTGTTGCTCTGTAAGAATGTTTACTTTGTTGCTACACGTTACCTCCAGACACAAATTATAATTTTCTGTTAAATATAGGTACCAGGAGTCTTACTACAAACATACAGTAAGAATAGTAAACAGAGAAGCAGGTAAACAGAAGTAAAGACAGTCACACAGCGAGACAGAACACCGACAGACGAAATACGTGCAGCTAGACAGCTGAGTGGAATGATTGGCAAAAAGATGCATATGCTTTGAACATGTTTAATCGATGATACATCAATTTACTATATTTATGTATAAAACAAAAAAAGTTCGTGTTGCAAATTATGTTTGTAACTGACCTGAAATCGTTCCATATGCCCAACTATAAATATAAACCAACTGGGAAAATCCACTAGCAATGTCTATAGTTTTGTACAGACAAACATATACAGAATAGACTCACCACAAGATTGCAGTAGTTCACAGAATGATACAAAAATGAAATAAAAGAATAGTTAATGATACGATTGGTCTGTTCATCCACGTGATAAGTATATTTATTATTCATTTCATGACACCATGACCTATAAATCTATTTTTAGCAAACTGTTTCAGGCCTGCTACTACCAGTCTCTTGGATATCGATCTAAAAAAAACTATGGGGTGAAATTCTAATCAATGAATGCTGACACTTCCACATTAATGTCATGACCCATCACTTCCACTTTAATACCATGATGCTATATAGACCCATCACTTCCACATTAATACCATGATGCTATATAGACCCACCACTTCTACTTTAATGTCATGATGCTGTATAAACCCATCACTACCACTTTAATATCACGATGCTGTAAAAATCCATCACTGCCACTTTAATGTCATGATGCTATATAGACCCATAACTTCCACTTTAATGTCATGATGCTGTAAAAACCCATCACTGCCACTTTAATGTCATGATGCTATATAGACCCATCACTTCCACTTTATAGACCCATCACTTCCACTTTATAGACCCATAACTTCCACTTTATAGACCCATCACTTCCACTTTATAGACCCATCACTTCCACTTTATAGACCCATCACTTCCACTTTAATGTCATGATGCTGTATAGACCCATCACTTCCACTTTAATGTCATGATGCTGTATAGACCCATCACTTCCACTTTAATGTCATGATGCTGTATAGACCCATCACTTCCACTTTAATGTCATGATGTTCTATAGACCCATCAATTCCACTTTAATGTCATGATGTTGTAAAGACCCATCACTGCCACTTTATAGACCCATCACTTCCACTTTAATGTCATGATGCTGTATAGACCCATTACTTCCACTTTAATGTCATGATGTTCTATAGACCCATCACTTCCACTTTAATGTCATTATGTTGTATAAACCCATCACTTCCATCCAGTCTAAACTATCCTATCAACAAGTATCATTAACAGAAGTATCATTTGATCCTTAACAAGTTTTTTTTTAATTGTTGTGGAGAATTCCGGGACACTGCAGTGGATGAGGGGGGGGGGGTGTCTTCATCCTTCTTTTGTCTTGTCGTGTCAGTTGGGTCGCTAAATTTTGGCATGTCAATTTTTTAATGTAGCCTTTTCCATGTCTTTCTAGGGCTGCCTCGACAACGTGCTTCATCCAGGGTACCTTTCATTAAAGTTTTACAAAGTACGTGATGACGAGAAACATGATCGCACCATGATGACTTTCGTTTTTTGCATTGTGACTACGAGTGGCTCCTTGGGGCTTCTCAGGTCGTGAATACTTATTTATTGTTATAAAATTGTATGGCTTCAATGCCCCATCAGCACAGTACACGCTTTGAAATATTATCAGACGAGAATTTTATATTTCAATTCTATTTATACAGAGTTAGGCATAAGCGGATTAAAGTCATTCGAGGCGCAGAAATCGTGGGTCCATAAAACAGTCAGAAAACTGAGATAAAGTTATAAATATAAAATTTGGGGTTTTAGGGCCCTTTATAGGTCGGGGCTCAGGGCATGGTGTTACCACTGTTTAATCCATCTTCATTGCCATGAGACAGAATGACCTAGTGGTCGCACACAAGACTATTGACCGATACAAATGAGATCACTAAGTCCGCCAAGTGTAATTGACCACATGAGTCAAACTAGAAAGTTAAAAACGACTAGACACTGTGTTAGCCTTACAACCACGCAGTATTGTGTGACTAGACACTGTGTTAGCCTTACAACCACGCAGTATTGTGTGACTACACACTAGGGTGATAACAAAAAAAATATTTTTATGAAACCACTTGCAATCGAGGAACTTTTATGTGTAATTTAAGAATATCAATTGCATTTTTGATTTTTTTAAAAAAAGTTCCCCCTCCTCCCCCTTTTTCGGAAGAAAAAAGTGGAAAAATATTTCTTTTTTCAAAAAAAAGGACATTATTTTTTTTAGCTTAACTCAAAAGAGTAATAATAATAACTAATCAACTTTTATTAACAAATAAGATACAGATCAGTTAGTAATATGTACAGAATGTACAAGAAATGTTTAAAACATATTTTTTCCTATGAACTTCAGATTCAAAAATTGAAATTTTCTCGATTTTGCATGAAGTTCCTCCATCAGTTTCACAGCACGTTCAGCAATTTGGTTAGATCTGGGAATGTCAATTAATGACTTTTCGACTGACCAATGGGTCTTTAAACACTTAATTGCCTTCTTGCATTTTATCCTGATGAGTGAGGTAAACAGTTCATTGAAGAACGCTTCATTATAGTGTTGAGAATGGAACCAAGCATTTGCCCATTCGTAGCAGATGAAGTTGCAGGCAGGAGTGAGGATGTTGCGCCACTCTGGTATCAGAAAAAATGATATAACAGTATATATCGCACGTGAGTTCCATCTTGCCTGATGTAAATTTGGTAGTTTCTTCCAGTTGATGCGAGGCCAACGTGAAGTTGTTTTGTAATGACGATATGCCTGACATAATTCATATAAGAACTTGAAATCATCTCGCCATCCAGGGTTCTCGTCTGTGCTAACATCATCTGTCGCAACGAGGCGGTAATCAGCCTGAAGAGTGACATAGTTTTGTGTTAATTGGTCAATGAAGGAATAGTTGAGTTTTGGTTTGCTCGTTGGCTCTTGGATAAAAAAATTCATGACATGTTTCAAAAGGAGGTCGAGTACATGGTGCTGACACCCAATATATTGTGGCTTCTGAAAGCCCTTGCTCAAGACATCATCCTGTTTGAGCTTTACAATCCCATGCAAACGACCAGTATTTACTGCGGTCGTGTCGCATATTATCATGCCAATATTTTTCCAAGCATCATATTCATCAAGTAGCTGATGTAGTTCCTTGTGAATGGCCGCGGCAGAACCACTCTCACATTTAATAATACCAAGTTTGATTTCGGTTGTCATATTTTTCAGCAGAACTACTTGATACTCTTCCCCTTGAACTCTTTTACCATCAAACTGGAGACAATAGAGTTCTTTGCTTTGAAGTTTTTGAACAATTTTGGTTTTCATTTTACGTCCTACAGAGATTACTCGTTTCCAGACACCCGCCTGACTTGGAACTGGCACATCGTGACCCTGTTCAGCAATGGTTGCAAGAACATCATATGCTTTATGTGTAGAAATGTTGTTTTGCAGTACTAGCAAACCCGCTGTTGTAGTGCTTGCTCTTTGGTATTTCGGTTTGCATTCAGGAGAAGATGACGTGGAAGAATAGGTTGGCAAGTCGGGTGAAGAAGCAGAGGTTTCGGAATCCGAAGATTCTGAGACAGTTGTATGTGTTTGTATAGGTTGCGATTGAGAAGAGCTGGCTTGTGATTGGGTTTTTGATAGTCGGATTCGTTTTCTTGGGTGGATTGATTCAAAGGGGCTTGTTTGACCATTGAATAACCAATCTTTCCTCCACTCTTAACTTGCCTCTGGTAGAGTTCTTTATCCTCCGTGCTTTTCCATTCTCCATTAACGTTGGTGACATCAAATAACTGAGAAAGTGTTGTAGTAAATTTATCAGACGGATTCTTTTTGTTTTTGTCATATAAATCAATCAGGCAATTGAGTTTCTTTCTGATGAGTGCGCTGGATAATAGTGGAAAGTCTAGAATTTCCCTCCAAAGCAATTCTATATCCGTAATCATAATTTTGATTCGATCCAGTCGCCGTTTCTGGCTATTGAACAGAAAAGTGAAGTTTCCAAGAATTTGACGGTTTGTAGGCATCCGTGTGAGATTGTTTAGCCTATCTATCTATCTGTCTAACAATATGTCTTTCTATCTATCCATGTCTATCTACTTTCACTATCCTGACAGTAAGACTTGCAATCTTGCACTGAAAACGAGATAGTTTATCCAAAATATTCAAAAATATTCCACAATGTTCTAAAATATTCCAGAATATATATTATATATTTGCACCTGAAACAGAAAATAAAAGAAGTTATAACAATAATGAAATAGTTATATATTGTGAACTCACC
This sequence comes from Bulinus truncatus, assembly GCA_021962125.1. Lineage (NCBI taxonomy): Eukaryota > Metazoa > Mollusca > Gastropoda > Planorbidae > Bulinus > Bulinus truncatus. The sequence goes on from JAGDYQ010000076.1 coordinate 1,764,068, forward strand.
CCAAGCTGGGGCGAGTTCAAACTGCGCGATATGTGAACGAAAAATTAAAAATAGGGGGAACTTTTTTCAATTTAAAAAAAAATTAATGTTGCTACTGTCATCTACATATAATTGTTCCTCGAATGTGAGGGGTTTCAGTTTCGTTACGAAAAATAATGAAAATAGTTATCACCCTACTACACACTGTGTTAGCCTTACAACCACGCAGTATTGTGTGACTAGACGCTGTGTTAGCCTTACAACCACGCAGTATTGTGTGACTAGACACTGTGTTAGCCTTACAACCACGCAGTATTGTGTGACTAGACACTGTGTTAGCCTTACAACCACGCAGTATTGTGTGACTAGACACTGTGTTAGCCTTACAACCACGCAGTATTGTGTGACTAGACACTGTGTTAGCCTTACAACCACGCAGTATTAGGTGACGACTAAACACTTTGACTAGGGCCTGCAAATATCTCACAGTCCTTGGTCTCTGGACATATCAACATATGGACCCATTTGCCTTATTAGGTCCGATTTGTTTTATAAGTAATCGTTACTTGTCACTTTACTTATGAAGTAATAGATACTGTGTTATTGGTTCGTTTTCTGTTCATATTACTTTTCTCAACCATGGCTGCCTGTAAAGCGATTGAGGTTTTCATTTATTGGGTGTTTCACAGTTTAACTCAGACCAAACATACGTCATGTATTGGGTGTTTCACAGTTTAACTCAGACCAAACATACGTCATGTATTGGGTGTTTCACAGTTTAACTCAGACCAAACATACGTCATGTATTGGGTGTTTCACAGTTTAACTCAGACCAAACATACGTCATGTATTGGGTGTTTCACAGTTTAACTCAGACCAAACATACTTCATGTATTGGGTATTTCACAGTTTAACTCAGACCAAACGTACAACATTTATTGGGTATTTCACAGTTTAACTCAGACCAAACATACTTCATGTATTGGGTATTTCACAGTTTACCTCAGACCAAACATACTTCATGTATTGGGTGTTTCACAGTTTAACTCAGACCAAACGTACTTCATTTATTGGGTGTTTCACAGTTAAACTCAGACCAAACGTACAACATTTATTGGGTATTTCACAGTTTAACTCAGACCAAACATACTTCATGTATTGGGTATTTCACAGTTTAACTCAGACCAAACATACTTCATGTATTGGGTATTTCACAGTTTACCTCAGACCAAACATACTTCATGTATTGGGTGTTTCACAGTTTAACTCAGACCAAACGTACTTCATTTATTGGGTGTTTCACAGTTAAACTCAGACCAAACGTACAACATTTATTGGGTATTTCACAGTTTAACTCAGACCAAACATACTTCATGTATTGGGTGTTTCACAGTTTAACTCAGACAAAACGTTCTTCGTTTATTGGGTGTTTCACAGTTTAACTCAGACCAAACGTACTTTATTTATTGGGTGTTTCACAGTTTAACTCAGACCAAACATACTTCATTATTGGGTGTTTCACAGTTTAACTCAGACCAAACATACTTCATTTATTGGGTGTTTCACAGTTTAACTCAGACCAAACATACTTCATTTATTGTGCTTTTGAAACCCCATTAATCATTGGTTGATCTAATAATATTTATCTTCTGTCAACAAAGTAGAAACCATATGTCAATAAAATATTTTTTAGATTTATTACAGTCAGAGAGATAAACAGTTGTAGGAATTACAGGTAAATAAACAGATATACAGATAAATAAATAGACAGACAGTAAGACATAAAGATAAATAAGTAGACTGACAGTAAGACATACACGTAAATAAACAGACTGACATTTAGACATACAGATAAATAAACAGATACACTAGACTGACACAGTAGATGTCATGATAAAAGATACACTAGACTGACACAGTAGATGTCATGATAAAAGATACACTAGACTGACACAGTAGATGTCATGATAAAAGATACACTAGACTGACACAGTAGATGTCATGATGAATGATGTGCTAGACTGACACAGTAGATGTCATGATGAATGATGTGCTAGACTGACACAGTAGATGTCATGATGAATGATGTGCTAGATTGACACAGTAGATGTCATGATGAATGATACGCTAGACTGACACAGTAGATGTCATGATGAATGATGTGCTAGACTGACACAGTAGATGTCATGATGAATGATGTGCTAGATTGACACAGTAGATGTCATGATGAATGATGTGCTAGACTGACACAGTAGTCCGGTACATTATGTCACAAAAAACGTAATATTTTTAGAAGTTGATATGTTATTTATTGCCAATATCCAATCATCATTGACCATTATCGTCACAATGTGATACAGTACTGACACAAAGATGTAAATATATTTTTTCTGTAAATATGTAATCATAAAAATAAACTGCTCTTAAATGTAAACATATTTCCTTTGTAAAATGTACACAGTGAAATAGTTTATTGCCATATTGATGCAAAAAAAACTTGATTTCAATTGTTATTTTGTATTTTGGAATGTAATAATTGAATGTTTTGATATAGCCAATACCTTGGAATGTCTGAACAATGTTGATAGAAATGAGATATTTTTGAAGGTGGCTTTTCTTAGATACATTTTCATCAATCAGAGGAAAACACACATACAGCTAGAATCTTTGAATGGTAATAAAAAGGATAATATATATATTTATATGTATAAATGAATTGTTTTGAACGGGGGCGTACATTAGGAGGGGCGCATGTTACCCTGTATGGGGTGTGAGTGTGATCGTTCATGACCTTTGTACACCTAAACTGTTTCCATAACAAACAGTTGCCTCTGATTGCAGCCCGGGGGACATTCCACTGGGCCTAGGCAGTCAAGGCCGAGAGTCGTCAATCGTTACTCCGCGGACCACTAGTAACCCGCGAGAAAATTTAGCTGGACCACACAGTTGGATATAAAATCATATATGTATTGTGCCCTAAAAAAAAAAGTCCGAATTTTTTTTTAAAAAAGTTCAATTTATTTAAAGTTAGCGGGAAATTATTTGTTTATTTAAAAAAAAGCTTTCAAGCGCTTTAGAGAAACATATTTCTGAAAAGAAATTCTTTACATATTGAACTTTTTTTTTTATTTTAAGAGATGGTCCCATACACATCGTCATGTTTATATGTGTGTATATATATATATATATATATATATATATATATATATATATATATATATATATAATACTTATATATCATATAAATGTGGCTGCGATAAAATGTTACATAAAACATCAATTCATTGGTACAAGAGTAGAATTTTTAAAAGTGTCGTCTGGCGGGTTGAAAAGGTTGCCCGGATTGTGAAAAATCTGGCCTATTGGTGACTTTATTGTCATGTGTCTGCATTATATTCTGTACTGTATTCTTTTATATATTCTGTACTATATTTTAATACAATGTGTATTATATGATGATGGGTTGTGAAAATAGTGAATTAAAAATGTTATATTATAAAAATGGCCAACGACAAAATGATTATTAAAACGTAATTTGGCCTAACAACAAAAGTAAAAATCTGAAATATCCTAATGTTGGTTGTGAATTAAACGAGACAATCCATTGGTGTCTAAAGATAAACTCTGCCTATGTAGAATCCTCAGAGCTGTGTTGAGACAGTTCAGTTGAGCTTTAGGCAGGTTGTACATTACGTCCAAGTTGGCAGGTCCAGATATCCTGAATACAACAAAACAAACAAACAAATAATAATCAAATATATCCTAATCAAAATAAAACAACACACAAACATTGGACGTTGAGCTAACTTAATTTATGCGAACTTTGAAATTTTATATTATAATCAACGCGGTGTACCCACCAGGCAATTATCTCTACGCCCAACAGTAACAAAATCTGGCGCCACACTTGATGTTTGTCAAACTTGTCTTTCAGAATTCTACTCATTCCTTCCATGTACCTGGACACTAATGAAAGATGGACAGAAGAAGTATGTTATAACTAGCAGCTATGGCTCATAATAAAAAAATGAACACGTACAATTAATGACTTTATTCACTTGTAAGTTCTAAACAAATGGATTAGTCATAAATTTAAGTATGATTTCTTTTATTCAAGCGTGCAGTGTATTCATTATTATAAACACAGACCTATTTAAGGCACAAGTATGTTTTCTTTTGTGAAACTATGCCATGTATTTATAATATACTCAGCCTTAATTTAGACAGAAATAGGTTTTTCTTCCATTAAATTGTGCAATGGCGAAAGTGGCGGGAATCCTCACATGTATATCTGCAGACGGTAAAACTAGAAAGATGTTTTGTTTCTTACATGTGATACATATGATGTCCAGTGTGTCAGCCATCAGTTGGGAGTGGTCAGGCTGACCAGGGCTGGACTTCTCGTGGCTTAACTCCTGGTGGTAATGGTACAGCAGGACGTAGTGACAGATCAACAGGGCCACATCAAATGCCGGTTGACCGATTCGGAAACATTCCGTGTCTATCATCTGTAATTACAGGAACCGGTCAATTACAGGGGTGAGGTAGTGGGAACCAGTCAATTACAGGGGTGTGGTAGTGGGAACCAGTCAATTACAGGGGTGTGGTAGTGGTAACCAGTCAATTACAGGGGTGTGGTAGTGGGAACAGTCAATTACAGAGGTGTGGTAGTGGGAACCAGTCAATTACAGGGGTTTGGTAGTGGGAACCAGTCAATGCAAAAATTCACACAAAATTAGATAAAGAAATAGTCATTTAATGGAAAGACACACAAGTACAGTTAAATTCAAACATGGTAGAATTCATTTGATTCATCATTTAAGAAAGGACGTAAGCCATAAAATAAAACATGATGAGGCTCGATTTAAAAAAACAACATCAGTTTAACTTGTGATATTTGTTTTAAGAATTGATAACTGGATCAGAGAGGGTGATATACATCTTGGCATTTGATTATTACCGGGTCACTAGATCAGGACGTCTGTTGGGTGTCTACATGATTGTAAGTGGGTCACTAGATCAAGACGTCTGTTGGGTATCTACATGACTGTAAGTGGGTCACTAGATCAAGAAGTCCTAATAATTGTAAGTGGGTCACAAGATCAAGAAGTCTGTTGGGTGTCTACATGATTGTAAGTGGGTCACAAGATCAAGACGTCTGTTGGGTGTCTACATAACTGTAAGTGGGTCACTGGATCAAGACGTCTGTTGGGTGACTACATGATTGTAAGTGGGTCACTAGATCAAGATGTCTTTATAATTGTAAGTGGGTCACTAGATCAAAAAGTCTGATAGGTGTCTTGATAATTGTAAGTTGATGGGTTAGTTCTACTAGAGTCTAGTTATCAATAACCGGGTTCCTAAAGTTAATTTGTCTAGAGTATCCAAAAGTACCTTCAGAGGTGGCGCTCAGCTAAAATCTCTTGTGTACATAGGAATGTATATTGCACGATACATTTACAATTATATATATATAACTTTCCATTGTCCTCCCTCTTCCGCCGGTGTCGGCTGACTTATTAACAGAGATGCATAAAATACCTGGCCAGAGGCTAATGATTTGTTTTAAAACTAGGACAAACTGAATAATTGGTTTGATTTTGTCTTATCATCCGCCGCTTGTCATTGTTATTATATCAACCAATCAGAGGGACGGACATGTGATCTCTGCACACCACATTATCACGTGACATTATTGGTTACATATCCATTACATCATTAAAATTTTAAAAGTATTAGTGTTAGTGTGACATTCAATAAAACTGACACAGAACTGTTTACAGATTATTGCAAGAAAACGTCTCACTAGCCTACATCAACTTGTTGTGATCACACTTTGAATCGCGGGCCAAAAATGGCTGCATAAATTTACTAAAGGGTCTGACCAAGAACAGGGATTTCACAGAAGGGCCGTGTGGTAGTTTGCCCATGTCTGATATAACATCGTGTGGTAGTTTGCCCATGTCTGATATAAATTCGTGTGGTAGTTTGCCCATGTCTATTATAACTTCGTGTGGTAGTTTGCCCATGTCTGATATAACTTCGTGTGGTAGTTTGCCCATGTCTGATATAACTTCGTGTGGTAGTTTGCCCATGTCTGATATAACTTCGTGTGGTAGTTTGCCCATGTCTGATATAACCTCGTGTGGTAGTTTGCCCATGTCTGATATAACTTCGTGTGGTAGTTTGCCCATGTCTGATATAACCTCGTGTGATAGTTTGCCCATTTCTGATATAACTTCGTGGGGAAAATTGCCCATGTCTGATATAACTTCGTGTGGTAGTTTTGTAAATGTCTTATATAGCTTCGAGTGGTTGGCAGTTTGCCCATGTCATAGCTTATCACAAGGAAAACATTCTGAATGAATCACTCATGTTTATCTTGTAAAAGATCGGAAGAGAAGAAAGAAAGTGGAGCTAGCATGTAAATAATTCATAATCAATAAATGCAGCAGCATAATAAGTAATAATACTTGAGGTTGGCTTCATACAAGCAGACATAAAACTATGTGAATGACCGAAATTAAAGTTGCATGATACCACAATGAGTCAAGCGGTGACAACTCTGAAGTTGAAGATACTGCAGCATTTCAAGGGGAGATAAACGAAGTCTATGTACGATGTATATGTATAATAAATAGAGTTTAATCGCCTGAATCCACTGATGGGTGAGCAGATTAGGCCGCTGCCTGGGGCATTCTACGGTCGTCCAATAAAAATTCAAGGTTTTAACTTTGATTATTGGGTAGCACAATTTTCCTAAGCCATCTTATAACTCACGTAATGTTGATTGTACAAGAAACGATTGCTGTATTCAATGTATACCTACATACACTCAGGCCTACATTGTTAACTGCCAGGCTTACATTGTTAACTGCCAGGCTTACATTGTTAACTGCCAGGCTTACATTGTTAACTGCCAGGCCTACATTGTTAACTGCCAGGCCTACATTGTTAACTGCCAGGCCCACCTCAAAGAAGGGCAATCCTATCACATGTCCTATCACATGTCCTATCACATGTCCTATCACATGTCAGGGGCCTGAAACTTAAATCAAAGAATTGTAATCGGCGGTCTTGACAACATTTTTATCTAGTTCCACCAAACTTAATCATTCTAAGGGCACCCAAAAGTACTTTTGCCTCGGGCCAAAAAGTACTTGAGGAGTCCCGGGTTATATCGGACACAGTCACAAAGACAAATCGAGTGACTTCTCCTAGACTTTACTCGAACATTTTTCTTTCAAATTCAACTGATAATGGAACAAGCTAGAAGAATATTTTTTAAGTGTAAAAAAAACAATGGATGATTATAGAGCCTTGCGTCTTGTTAAAATTTCGTTTTTCTCCATTGTCGTATTTTGTCTCTATGCCCGTTCTTCCCCAATGGGCCCCTCATATATTATCTGAAAAATAAACATCTTTCTACTTAAGAGCACTCGTGCAGCTAACTAGACCCATCCAGTGCCATTCCTATACAGTCAAATACATTTCAAGTGTTTTTACCATATACATGTATACGCAGGCACGCCGAGAGGGGGGGGATCAGGGGATCATAGCCAGGGGGCCCGCATCTGTAAGGGGGCCCGGCCGCCCCGACCATGTCATTTTTTCACGACTTATTGTTTATTAAGGGGCTCGCAATGATGTCCTGCCCTGGGGGCCCTTGTTGGCTCTCGGTGCCCCTGTGTATACGTAGGCCTGACCTAATTCTTTTATGTGTTTTTTTATCAATAACCTTTCTAAGTAGTCATAAACCCTTTTTAAAATGTTTTTGTTTTTGCAAAATGAATTACCTAAATACACATATCATTCATAAAGTTTCAGTAATGCTATTTTAATCCTAGTGTGAAAGATGACTCAACTACCTTCATGTCTTCGCCATTATTGCTAAGCATGAGTGATTTGACATGAAGGTCGCCATGAATACAGCAGTTTCCGCTCTCCACAGACGTCCATTCCTTGGCCAGCCCGGTCGCCTTGGTGACCACGTCGTCCTGAATGATTTCGTCCATTTTCGCCCTGACCGACTCGTCACATGTCTTGTTGTCGCGGTGGCTACTTTGAAACGGCCTCACCAAATGGCTGTCGCATATGAACGCAACGTGCTGTGGTTGTGGCCTAAAGGGAAATAATAAGTAAGAACGGTAAGAATAAAGAAATAACATGGTAATTTTCCAGTAGCATATAGGCCTATGTCTAATTTAAAAAAATCTAATTAGCCTTACCATTTATTGTATTTAATTAAATTTTGTGTTGTTTAAATTTTAAAATTTTAATTTTAGATTTATTCAATAGTTTGTATATCATGTAGTTAGAATCTATGCGTAAGGTGAAGACCATTGAATATTAGCTGAACATAATACTCGAGAATTGGTAAAACCCGAGCCGCCTTCATGCAGCTAAGGAATGTCTGGTCCTCCAGAGAGTTGTCCTTAGACATCAAGATTAGACTCTATAACACCAACGTGAAATCAGTCCTGCTGTATGGAGCGGAAACGTGGAAGATGTCTAAGACTACACTAAGGAAAGTCCAAACATTTACAAACAGCTGCCTCAGAAGAATCCTCCAAATTAGCTGGCCAGACACCATCAGCAATGTCAGCCTTTTGGAAAAGACCTGCCAAATCTCAGCTGAAGAAGAGATCAGAAAGAGGCGATGGGGCTGGATAGGACACACATTACGCAAACCAGCAGCCAGTATAACAAGGCAGGCACTGAGGTGGAGCCCCCAAGGTAAACGGAAGAGAGGTCGCCCAAGAAATACCTGGCGTCGAGACCTGAAGCGGACACCATAAAGATGGGACACAACTGGAACCAGCTGGAGAAGATAGCAAAGGACAGAGGGCTCTGGAGAACTGTTGTTGGTGGCCTATACCCTGCCATGGGTGAAGGGCGATGATGATGATGATGATGATGATGATGATGATGATGATGATGATGATGATGATACTCGAGTCATCTAACTTTGTTACCAATGTCCGCTATTTGCTATTCTATGAACTCTCCCTTACACAGTGACTTCAGCAGACGACAATTAAAAATAAAAAAGAAACGGAATTATTGATGTCTATTATATAAATTATATATATATATGAGAAAAGACCTAAAGGCAGACCAAGAAGCAGATGGTTAGAGGAAGTGGAGAAAGACCTTAAAGCCATAGGCGTGAGAGAGTGGAGGAAGAAGACCATGGATCGGGAAAAGTGGAGAAGAGCAGTAGCCCTAAATGGGCTGTAGAGCCAAAGGAAGAAGAGGGAGTAAAAATTCAGGCTCCGTCTTCGGGAGTCAACACTGAGTCCTTTGTGTAAGTATCCGTAGTAGGCGCCTCTGGTGGGACTGGATTCAATTACTGCACAGCTTCTCTTTCTTTGTTTTAATATCAGTCCAATAGACTTAGTACCAGTGCTCGATCTAAGAAAAAGCCAGTGCCAGGGATGAAAAAACATTTCTACAGACCCGGGAATAAATGTCTATGCTTTCATCCCCGGCAGGGATATATTAGCTAAAACAGAGCCGGGGATGACAGGTCTCAGTGCCGGGGATATCCCCGGCATCCCCGCGCGGTAAATCGAGCCCTGCTTAGTACTGAAATATTTAGAAATATGTCTGGGGGATAAAGAAAACGAAGCCACACATCTGTAGAGTTAGATGTTGGCCGAATATTTTCGTGCCCACTTCTTGTGTGTGACGCCCCCTGTAAGGATGGGATGAAATCTCATGTCCGATAAACCACTCATGGGGCGGTTTTTATGGTGCCCTTCTTTCATCCCCACCATACCCGATGGTGCAATGGCCATGGAGGCACCACGGGAGATATAGCCGAGACTTTAACAATGTCTTGAAATATCCATTGGTCCATACCGGAGATTGAACCAGGAACCTTCAGGTCGAACGTCGGGCGCTCTACCGCACACCACCTGTCCCCATCCCACTTCTTTAATATTGTTGTCTTGACTAGACCTCAATACTGTGTCAATGTTCTGGTATATTTATATCATGGTCTATGACATGTACCACATATATTGTTGTTACATGTATTATTGTGTCTGTTTTTTCCGTACACTGTTAAATTGATACATGTATTACTATGTGTGTTTATTCCGTACATTGTGAAGTTGATACATGTATTACTATGTGTGTTTATTCCGTACATTGTGAAGCTGATACATGTATTACTATGTGTGTTTATTCCATTCCGTACAGCGTGAAGTTGAAACATGTATTACTATGTGTGTTTATTCCGTACATTGTGAAGTTGATACATGTATTACTATGTGTGTTTATTCCATTCCATACATTGTGAAGTTGAAACATGTATTACTATGTGTGTTTATTCCATTCCGTACACTGTGAAGTTGAAACATGTATTACTATTTGTGTTTATTCCATTCCGTACACTGTGAAGTTGAAACATGTATTACTATGTGCGTTTATTCCGTAAAGCGTGAAAATGATACATGTATTACTATGTGTGTTTATTCCGTACAGCGTGAAGTTGATACATGTATTACTATGTGTGTTTATTCCGTACATTGTGAAGTTGATACATGTATTACTATGTGTGTTTATTCCGTACAGCGTGAAGTTGAAACATGTATTACTATGTGTGTTTATTCCATTCCGTACATTGTGAAGTTGATACATGCATTACTATGTGCGTTTATTCCATTCCGTACACTGTGAAGTTGAAACATGTATTACTATGGGCGTTTATTCCGTACACTGTGAAGTTGATACATGTATTACTATGTGTGTTTATTCCATTCCGTACATTGTGAAGCTGATACATGTATTACTATGTGTGCTTATTCCATTCCGTACATTGTGAAGTTGATACTGTATTACTATGTGTGTTTATTCCATTCCGTACATTGTGAAGTTGATACATGTATTACTATGAGTGTTTATTCCATTCCGTACATTGTGAAGTTGATACATGTATTACTATGTGTGTTTATTCCGTACATTGTGAAGTTGATACATGTATTACTATGTGTGTTTATTCCGTATATTGTGAAGCTGATACATGTATTACTATGTGTGCTTATTCCATTCCGTACATTGTGAAGTTGATACATGTATTACTATGTGTGTTTATTCCGTACATTGTGAAGCTGATACATGTATTACTATGTGTGTTTATTCCGTACATTGTGAAGCTGATACATGTATTACTATGTGTGTTTATTCCGTACATTGTAAAGTTGATACATGTATTACTATGAAGGAATACATGTATAAATGAAATAACTGAAATATATAATAATCCGATTAATTGAAATAGTCTAGACAACTACTTAAGACAGATGGTGAAATGAAAATGATCAATTCATAAGGTTTCTAATATCAGATAATGATGATTCTATTGCCCAGGGCAATGGGATTACAAAAAAAATTTTTTGACAAAACATGAACATTTTCAATCGATCGTTCTTTCTCAGGAACCGGCCAACAACTCCACACTCTCATTGAGTTATGACCAGAAGTCTTCTAAGTAAATCTTATCTTGACCCTGATTCGTCTAGTGATGCAGTCAGCGCTGGTTCCTGTCTGATCGATTGACACTACGTCAGGTCAATTAATCGATGTTTGTATTTATTTGGATAATTGATGTTTGTATTTGGAGAGTTTATGTTTGTAACATTAGTTGGAGAATTAATGTTTGTATTTGAGCAATTAATGTTTGTATTTGGAGAATTAATGTTTGTATTTGGAGAATTAATGTTTGTATTTGAAGAATTTATGTTTGTAACATTAGTTGGAGAATTAATGTTTGTATTTGGAGAATTAATGTTTGTATTTGGACAATTACGGTTTGTATTCGGGCAATTAATGTTTGTATTTGGACACTATAAAAAATGTGTTTAGTGTCTCAAATATCAGAGAGTCGCACCATTGAAAATGTTTAGTGTATCAAGTAACTGACCTAAATTTCACCCTCAGCTGTTCAAACTGACCCTCACTCATATTGTCTTTGTGCGTTGACCCGTGCAGCGTCACCAACATGTCGGCGATCTTGGCACCAATGTGAAGGTCACAAGACTTTAACAAAACATCCCCCCACAGTCTGTAATCTACCAGGTCTTCCAGACACACTGAAAAATAAACCAACATAACATTCAATGATTTCCCTATTAAGAATAACAAACAGCCTGTGGTCCGATATCCCTGGGAAATCCAGTAGCACATGTATTGTATTTATTCTACTAACTAAATCCATTATTTCAATGACATCCATGGGCGTCGCCAGGAGTTTTTCCAGGGGGGGGGGAATTTTCCAGGGGGGGGGGCAAATAACAACTTTATGACATTTTTTTTTAATGTAAGGGGGGGGGAGCAAATGCCCCCCCTTGTCCCTCTCCCCCCCCCCCCATGAATACGCCCATGATGACATCCATAGTTTTATAATTAAAGAAATGTACTAATCATTTCTGTCCGTATTTACTCACTAGTATAGGTGAATACGTTATATTCGTTTGTTTTTTTTTTCTTATTTATAATTATGTTTACCTATGTAAAAAAAAAATTACAGTAAAAACATGTATGCACGAGGTAACTAGTTTTAACAACAGTCACTGTAGTTTCTTTAAATCCATGTGGACCTTGACACTACATCTAATTAAGTCAATTTTTTTTTTGTGATTATGTAACCAGCGGCTGTTCTATTTCTGTCTCTGTCTGTTTACTTCAGTCGAAACAATTTAATGTTTTTATATTACAGAGGTAATTATCAAAGTGTCCCAGAATTCACAGCGTCGCCTCAAACAAAAATCATCAAACCACATCAATATCAAGTTGAAATACTTCTCAAGTTATTTAAATAAAATAGAATGTGTAAGCCTATTGTACAGTAGATGCTATTGAAATACTCCTCAAGTTATTTAAATAAAATAGAATGTGTAAGCCTATTGTACAGTAGATGCTATTGAAATGTTTCTCAAGTTATTTAAATAAAATAGAATGTGTAAGCCTATTGTACAGTAGATGCTATTGAAATGTTTCTCAAGTTATTTAAATAAAATAGAATGTGTAAGCCTATTGTACAATAGATGCTATTGAAATACTCCTCAAGTTATTTAAATAAAATAGAATGTGTAAGCCTATTGTACAGTAGATGGTATTGAAATGTTTCTCAAGTTATTTTAATAAAATAGAATGTGTACATTAGGGTGGGGCAAACTGCTGTTGATTCTGTCAGACAATTATAAATAGATGTTCCCTCATCTAGTGATCAATTTAACAATTCATGTTCATGTGTTATTTTCATGTCTAGGGGTCGCAACTTTGAAAAATACAGCTCTTATAGTACATTTTATGAATATTAACCCCTAAAGCGCCAACTAATATTAAGGAAATGCGTCCAGAATAGTTATAATATTTAAGTTTGGTATAATTGTACAGCTAAATGATAACTGTTTACATTACTATTATTATGTAAGCTTTTTGAATTTTTATTGTATTTTTAATATAAATATTTGTGGGTATTAAAATGTACCGCTTCTAGGCCCCCGTAAAAAAAAATTTCCAATGACGGTAAAATTAATTAAAAAATATAAAAGACGAATGTTCACTTGTTATTATCTATTTAAAAAACGATCAAATTAAATATACAAACTTTCCCGAAAAGAATCCATCAAAAATTAATTCAATTAAATCGTTTATATCCAAGAAAAGCTATGTCGGCCTATAAAAAAAATCCCATCAAAATCACTACCACTCATTCCTAATATTCCCATAAAATCCTAAATATTCACATAGGCTCCTACATATTCCCGTAAGCTCCCAATATTCCCATAAGCTCTCACATATTCCCATAAGCTCTCACATATTCCCATAATCTCCTTATATTCCCATAAACTCCTAAATATTCACATAAGTTCCGACATGTTCCCATAAGCTCCCACACATTTCCATAAGTTCCCATATATTCCCATTCTCTATCTCTTTCCTTATCTCTCTTTTTCGATAATTGACATAGAGTTGAATCTACTTATGCATGGCAGTTGATCATTGTATAGCAGAAAATTGAAACGAAGCTTATAGTCCGTTTCAAAAATTGAAAAATAGGAGTAGAATTTACTGATGCGTAAAAATTTGACCTTACGTGGTTGAAAATAAACACAAAGCCTATAGTCCCATTCGCCAAATACTAAACAGGAGTAGAATCAAATGGCACATATTCCCATAAGCTCCTACATATTCCCATAAGCTCCCACATATTCCCATAAGCTCCTACATATTCCCATAAGCTCCTACACATTCCCATAAGCTCCTAATATTCCCATAAGCTCCTACGTATTCCAATAAGCTCCTAATATTCCCATAAGCTCCTACATACTCCCATAAGCTCCTACATATTCTCATAAGCTCCTACATTTTCCCATAAGCTCTCAAATATTCCCATAAGCTCTTACATATTCCCATAAGCTCCCAAAGATTCCCATAAACTCTCACATATTCCCATAAGCTCCTTATATTCCCATAAGCTCCCACATATTCCTATAAGCTCCCACATATTCCCATAAGCTCCCACATATTCCCATAAGATCCTACATATTCCCATAATCTCCTACATATTCCCTTAAGCGGAAACGATTCAGAAGATAACCGGAATAATGACAGCAGTTATGTGCAAGATGGAGACACACAATAGATGGCTGTATCCAGATGGCTGTATCCAGAGCTTTGCAAAGCTGTTGTTAGGGCCAATGTCAGCAATCGTGATACCGTTTTAATTATAAATGCTGTCTTGAAAGATCTTGGAATGTTGACACCTGAACATGCCGTCAAAGAGATGCTTGGAGGAAGAAGTCAGTTCAGGATCACAAAGAAGAAAGTGAAGGAATTGTTTGTCTCGGTTTTGATGGCAAGATTGATGTCACTCTTAAGCATACTGGGTCTACTCGTCGCAAAGTCAAAGAAAAGCACTACGTCTTAGTATCGTTTCCTACCCGCAGCTATGTTGAACATGTTGTTCCAGCATCAGGAAAATCCAAGGACATTTCCAGAGAAATTATGTCAGTGGTTACAAGCAGCAAGTCGGAACTAACTTTATAAGGAGTTGTTTGTGATGGAACACCAATAAAAACTGGTAAACATAATGGTGTAATCCGACATATTGAACTTCATCTACGAAGGCCACTTCACTGGTTGGTTTGTTTACTGCATGCCAACGGATTGCCTTTAAGGAAGCTAATAGAAGTCGTTGATGGGGAAGACCACTGGTCCAAAGACTTCAGAAGGACAGATAGCAAGCATGCTGGAATTTGATCCCCAAATTTTTTTTTTTTGGGGGGGGGGGGGGGGGGGTAGGTAAGAAAAAAAAAATATTTAATATTAGACCAGGAGTTGAATAAATATTACACTACGTACCTAGAATTAATGTCTTACAAGCGTTTTGTGAAATTATTTAGTAATAACTAGTTAGTTAACATAACGAGGATTAATGACACCCTTGTTTTGAATACCTAAATAGTGTTTAAATGCATTAAATAAATTTGTAAAAGAAAGGTCCTCTATATTCTATATAAAATACTGTCAGCCATGACCTGAATTGTTTACAAAAAAGGCAGCTGCCAACTACAAGATTATTAAAAAATACTGAAAGATAAGACGGTACCTTCAAAAACACTGAAGCCCAGCACTTAAAAGACATTACCAAAATTATTTAAACCAAATTTATGTTAGGGGGATAGCTACTCTTGGGGCCCCTAGGGCCCTTTATCTCGTATAGCTACGTATAAGGTGTAGAATGGGGCCCTGAAAATGACATAACTATTACTATAGCTTATATAGTAAAAACCTTTGGCTTCTGTATATGTATTACACTGCCACATTAAAGCTTCTGCTGCGGGCAGAACAAATGGGCAACTATCAGCTACATCTTGTCAGTATCAGGAGAATGGTGAATCTCTTCGCAGCATCTGGTCACAACATATATGCCAAGTGTGCTCGTCTCTACCTGGAGATGATGATGGGCTTACCTAACTCACATCCAGATCTACACAAGCAGCTCATGTCAGGATCACATGTTGGACGGCGTAGTAGTAAACAGTGGGCCGGACTGTCAGTTGACCTTACCTTAGAACAGGCAATGATGCAGGCCATTAAAGGTAAGGGAGGAATAACTCATGGAAGAGGAGTGACTGAGAGTGTACGCACCACATGGACTTCCACAATTCATAGGACTGCAGCTGTAAGGACATCTTTAGCGCAGTTTGCTGATATTGACTACTCTCATGATGCAGTTCAGCATCCGGAAGAGGGGTAGTCCAGGATCAATAGAGTTAATGACGATCTCACAAAAGTTCTCGAATTCTTGAAGTCACATAATCAATTTGATACTTCTGACACAAGACTCCACAGCATACCATCAGGTATTGCAGCATCTGAATCTAATAATATAAACTGCGACAATGCTGAAGAAGTTGGCGCTGATATTGTTCAGAACATGAGCGGCAAGAATTGCAAGGATGTTGTCCTTAAAAGAAAATCTCAAATAAGAACATTAGCACAAGTAAACAATGCTTCATCAACTTCCAAGAAAGCTTTGACAGGTGTTGATCCCACAGTTCTATTTAATAGGCTTCTGGTCATAATGCAAAGATCACCTGATATGGAGAAATATTTCAGCTATGAGCTGTCAACACTTCCTACTTCTCTGTTCAAAGATAACTACATGCGGAAAGTTGATAAATCACAGCTCGGTAAAGAAATCTGCAAGGGTGTAGAACTATCATTGAAACCAAGCAGTTCGATTCATGTTGTAGACGGCGGTGACTTACTCCGTGCTGTTCAGTGGCTGGAAGGTGGAACATATCTTGATGTTGTTAAGCAATAATGAATCACACAGAATGGAGATGGAAGCTTCATGAGGAAAAGTACATCCATATTGCCACTGACTTAGATGTGGCTCCACCAGATGTTCTGAAGGTGGTTTGTTGCAAATGTACTTCCGGATCCAGGAAACAGTGTGGGACACGTTTGTGTCGCTGCTTTGAGTATAGTTTGTCATGCATAACAGCCTGCAAAAATTGCAATGGAGAGTCATGTTTGAATGCCAAGGAGCTGGTCAATGTTGAGGAAATGATTGACGATGAAGAGTTACATGACAATGACATGCTGGATATAAAAGATGAAGAAATAATTGATGATGAATGCTTGGGATTCTTCATACCTTGGGCATTTGAGAAAGAGTTGTACACCAGCATGTGAACACTGTGATTATAGCACGGGGTGAAAGCAACTGCCAGTTTCATCGGCGGATTGACGCCCGCCCCACCCGGAGTCAGAAAGCCATACTACTCACATCAGTTCAGATTGTTGTATTATTTATTTATTTTAATATATATGGTTTGTTTTATGTAGTAGTTTTAATATAATTAAACAAACATAAAATTTTATGTATTAATTTTATGAAGCTAATGCTTCGTCAATACGGTTAAAACGTAGGTCTACTAATGGAAGCAGGCAGTGGCGCAACCAGCAAAATATGCTGGGGGGGGGGGGCTCACATATTGAAAAAAGACAGTTTGACAGTCTTATTTGTACCTTTATAACTTAAATTATGTATTGATGATTTGGCAAGGCGGGCGAGCCCCCCCCCCCTGCGCCCCCCCTGCGCTCCCCCCCGGTTACGCCACTGGAAGCAGGTCATATTGGTTACATTTTATTTGACCTTTCATTTGAAATACTTATATAACATAATCTGAAGCACGTTTGCTGATAGTTTGACGTGGATTACTTCAGATTTACCAAGGTTATTGACACTTACAGAACCGTGAATAGTGGAAAACTACGTGTAAAACGGGCAATTTTTGCAATGCTGTAGAAAAAATTCCCATGATTGTCATTGGGTGTCATTCATACCAGTTAATCTTCATATATATATGTCAGATTCTGCATTTAAACCTTTGTAAAGAATTTATTCTGGGTAGGTTGCTAAAACTCCTGGCCTATATTTCCAAAAAAAAAATTGGACGTTTGTTTGAAACACACTCATTAACATTTGTGCAAAGTTATTTTATGATATCTACAATTTTTGAAAATATGTCTTAAAATTACACTTTTTTACCCAAAAAAGTCACAAAATACATTTGTAAATAAATTTTTTTTATATTTTTTTTATTTCTATGTGCATTAATTGGTATGTTGTATGCATGTGCCAAAAATGGCTAGTATAGCTTAAAAAATAAAAAAAATAAAAACAACTAGCAGAAACCTTAAATGGCCCATGGACCACCTTAAACGCCACAGATCAGGGTGCGTGGTAATGTGGGTGTGTGTGTGGGGGGTGGGGAGGGGAGTCTCTAACCTTCTTAATTGTCTGAATACTAAATACAGTCGCTAAGAACTTCACATGGTCCTTGGTTTCAAACATTATCAGTTTCTCTAAATAATCTCTTGCAATGAAATAATTTATGAGCTAATGATGTTTATAAATCTTCTTGAAGTTCAAACAATTATATTATTTCTTAAAGACATATTTGTATTTATTAAAACTATCGTTCTCAACGTTTTAAATATTTAATTCATCAAGTGATAGGAAAAGGTTTCAATTATGGTTTTCCATTAATATCTATATGCATGCTTTAAAAAATATATCCTGTACATTTGTTAAAGCTGAAGGATCTTCTTGACTAATCAACTGAGTTGGCAGCATATGTATGACATAATAATGCCCGCTAGTAGTAAAGGCTTCAAAGAACATATCCATTTGTCGTTAGAGGTATTTAAATGTACCGATGACGTAGCTAGCCATCTAAAATCATAAAGGTACTCACCAATGTCGTTTTCTATATCACAGTAGTATGGCTCGGGGGTGCTGTTGGGCAGGAGGGACCGGAGTTGGTTACAGGCGTCATACTCACGCTGACATCTCGTTGACTCTACGGGCACATGGGGGCCTGAAAACTTGGTGAGCAATGAAAACAATAAGATTTTATAAACTGAGGAGTGAAGTGTTGAGTTACTGCACGCTTTGTTATGGAGCTCACCACTAAGTACTATAGGTGAACAGATACACTGATGTGTGAACAGATACAATGACAGGTGAACAGATACACTGATGTGTGAACAGATACAATGACAGGTGAACAGATACACTGATGTGTGAACAGACACAATGGCAGGTGAACAGATACACTGATAGACACCGGCGGCGGAACGAAATATTTTAAGGGGGGGCAAGCCAAAATTCAAGGGGGGGCAAGACATAATATGACCTAAAGACATATTTTACCCCCTTAATTCTATAATAGAATATAGTAATTATGTAGCAAGTATTTAATCGATATTATTAAAAATAATATATTAAAAAAGATAAAAATGAACATTGAGCACTTCTGTCGTCAACTGATTCGTAATGTCAGTTTGTTTACAAATTTAATAGTGAAATTAGATCAGAAAATTACTGATAATTATCATGAATGATGATGAATATGAAACCGGAAACGGGAAACTCAATAAACAAAAAGTAATTTATGAAAAGATAATAAATAATTGTATTTTCTTAAAAAATTACATTTGCTGTCATTCGGTAGATGGCAATACTTCTCTATACTTATAAGACGCATTTGCTATCTGTCTGTCTGTTCCCTTAAAACTCAAGATCCAGACCAAATAACGTGAAATTTGATACACGCAGAGGCGCAACCGGGCGGGGGCAGGGGGGGGGGCTTGAGCCGACCCCCAGGCCAAATCATTAATACATAATTTACGTTATAAAGTTACAAAAAAGACTGTCATACTGTCTTTTTTCAATATGTGAGCCCCCCCCCCCAGCATTTTTTGCTGGTTGCGCCACTGGGTACACGTACACAAAATTACATGGGGAATGTTCTTAAACAGGTTTCGTTCCATCTCAATGGGTACTTTAATTGTAATTAATTATTTTGGATATCAAAGACATGAAAATTGGCAAACTTTTACCCCGATTTCAGGTTTTACGAGCTTCTCTCCCACATAGCTAACTTACTATAAATATGATCGGGAACCAAATATCACATTACTTACTACATTATTACATTCCATTCCTTCATCCATAGGAATTGTCATCTTTTGATACAGTCATGCCTAAAAGAGAAAGAAGAGGGAGAGAGGGAGGGAAAGAGTGAGGGAGGGAGGGAGAGAGAGAGGGGAAGGGAGGGAGGGAGAGAGGGAGGAAGGGAAAGAGGGAGGGAAAGAGGGAGGGGGAGGGAAAGAGAGAGGAACTGCCAAAAATGTTGTGTATCACATTGCTTTAAGACAAATGTACCCTTTTATTGCAATTTGCATGCAAATAAACCCTTTTTTACGCGTCTTATTTTAAATCTTAATTAAACGTCAAATTACGCTTCTTAAAAAAACTGAAAACATTATTTTAAACCCGGGCAAAGCCGGGTACTTACAACTAATTTTAAAATATGCCACAACAACTCTCAATAATGTGATTACTGTAAAATGTCAATTAATTATATTTTCTTTCAAATATTAAATTTAAGAAATAAATCAAATGAATTATGAAAATAATACATATAAACTAAAATGAATTACAAAGTTAAAAAGTTAAAATTTTAGGGGGGGCAGACTGGAAATTCAAGGGGGGGGCGCCGCCCCCCCTTAATAGTTTTAGGGGGGGCCGCTGCCCCCCCTGCTCCGCCGCCAGTGCTGATAGATGAACTGATACACTGATATGTGAACAGATACACTGATATGTGAACTGATACACTGATATGTGAACAGATACACTGATATGTGAACTGATACACTGATATGTGAACTGATACACTGATATGTGAACTGATACACTGATATGTGAACAGATACACTGATATGTGAACAGATAAACTGATATGTGAACAGATACATTGACAGGTGAACAGATACACTGACAACTGTGCAGATACAATGACAGGTGAACAGATACATTGACAGGTGAACAGATACATTGACAGGTGAACAGATACAATGACAGGTGAACAGATACACTGACAGCTGTGCAGATACATTGACAGGTGAACAGATACATTCACAGGTGAATAGATACATTGACAGGTGAACAGATACACTGACAGCTGTGCAGATACAATGACAGGTGAACAGATACACTGACAGCTGTGCAGATACAATGACAGGTGAACAGATACACTGACAGCTGTGCAGATACAATGACAGGTGAACAGATACACTGACAGCTGTGCAGATACATTGACAGATGAACAGATACACTGACAGCTGTGCAGATACATTGACAGATGAACAGATACACTGACAGCTGTGCAGATACAATGACAGGTGAACAGATACACTGACAGCTGTGCAGATACAATGACAGGTGAACAGATACACTGACAGCTGTGCAGATACAATGACAGGTGAACAGATACACTGACAGCTGTGCAGATACAATGACAGGTGAACAGATACACTGACAGCTGTGCAGATACAATGACAGGTGAACAGATACACTGACAGCTGTGCAGATACAATGACAGGTGAACAGATACACTGACAGCTGTGCAGATACATTGACAGGTGAACAGATACACTGACAGCTGTGCAGATACAATGACAGGTGAACAGATACACTGACAGCTGTGCAGATACAATGACAGGTGAACAGATACACTGACAGCTGTGCAGATAAAATGACAGGTGAACAGATACACTGACAGCTGTGCAGATACATTGACAGATGAACAGATACACTGACAGCTGTGCAGATAAAATGACAGGTGAACAGATACACTGACAGCTGTGCAGATACATTGACAGATGAACAGATACACTGACAGCTGTGCAGATACATTGACAGATGAACAGATACACTGACAGCTGTGCAGATACATTGACAGATGAACAGATGCCCATGCAAACAAGACAAAGTTGAAACACTGTCCACCATGATCCTCCTTCTCCCCCCCCCCCCACTCACACTTAGGAATATAGGTCGGTCTAAGGCAGTGGCTCTCAAAGTATGAGTCATGGACGAAGTTCAGAATCTGTGTACCGTATATGTAGAATTACAACTCAATCAATTTGCTAAAGTAAAAGCTTGTGATTCTTCAAAATAAAACTGGAAATTATATACACGTAAAACATTCATGAAGCTTTGATTCCATTTCTTTTTTCGTAGTTTTTATTTTTGCAGGTTTTTAATGGGTGTGTGTTCACTTCCGGTGTGTCCCGATCAGGGCCGGCATTAGACCGATTTAACTGACTGCTCCGCACTGGGCCCCGCGCCTGTCAGGGGGGCCCGCAATTTACATCTCGCATATCACTATCAGCCATGGCTCTTGTCACAGGCTTCAAAGATTAGAAGAGGGGCCTCGTAAGGCCCGGTCTGGTCCCAATCATCTAACAATTAGATATGTTAGGTCCAGGTGAAAGTTTTTTCTATGTCCTCTGTGGTTCCTCCATGACCGTTGCACTATACCTAGTTTCCACAATATATTTTGCAGTGTTTTTTTATATGAGTACTTGACAAGCTATTAGTAGGTAAACACGGGAATATAAACTAGTCCCATTTTGAAATAAATTGGTCCAGAAGGCTTAAGGTGCCCCACCCAGACTTTTATATTGTTGAACAGTAGCCTTTCTACACATAACATAGATGTACACTCACACACATATACACACACACTCAAACACATACAACACACACTCACACACACACACTCAAACACATACAACACACACACTCACACACACCAAACACATATACACACATAACACACTACACACACACATACACACACACATACACACACACTCAAACACATACACCACACACACACACTCACACACACCAAACACACATAACACACTACACACACATACACACTCAAACACATACACCACACACACTCACTCACACTCACACACACACATTGTTTAAAACGAAAGTTTTCCATTGTTGACAAAGTTTATCGGTTTTGTAAAAAAAATTACTTGTAATAACATTTTCTGCACAAATTAAAATTGGTGCACTATGTGTTCAAACCTTTTCAAACCTCTGTTATTTGGACACAAGTGGTAATGTTTGGGGAGGGGGGGGGTCTATAGTATAAAACAAACATAAAATGATGTACGTAATTTAACGTGCATCGCACAATTGAAAACATATTCTTCTATCAGAAAGAATAGACATGAAAACATGCCGCAATAGCTTCGATATCCAACATAATATATTTTTTTAACACACAAAATGTGGCCTCGGTCAACAAGCGTTGATACCACGAATAAAATGTTCAGTTTGGATACAAATAATCAGCTGATCGGGCACAGTGCCAGTACCACACACAGATGTATACACAAAGTCGGCTGAAAGGACACAGTGCCAGTACCACACACAGATGTATACACAAAGTCAGCTGATCGGGCACAGTGCCAGTATCACACACAGATGTATACACAAAGTCGGCTGAAAGGACACAGTGCCAGTACCACACACAGATGTATACACAAAGTCAGCTGATCGGGCACAGTGCCAGTACCACACACAGATGTATACACAAAGTCAGCTGATCGGGCACAGTGCCAGTACCACACACAGATGTATGCACAAAGAATGACAGGGATGTATAATAATTGCTCAGTAAACATTGCCTTTGTGCTTTAGGTGCATCATGGTCAGTCTACTTGTCGAAACTCTTTGAGATGGCATAAGAGCAAACATTGCCTTTGTGCTTTAGGTGCATCATGATCAGTCTACTTGTCGAAACTCTTTGATATGGCATAAGAGCAAACATTGTAAGCTGGTGCTAGTTTTTACTCTATTTGATCAATTTGTTTTTTAAGGATCCAGTCGATGTATGATGCATTATCTGGTTGCGAGTATTTATTATAAGACTCCAAGGCGACTGCTGTAAACGGTGCCAGAAAACAAAAAACCCACTGTTGAATCCCATGTTAAATAGTAACCGAAAGATCGCATTTTGAAAATATTAGACCGCATTATAATAATTACCTACACATGTCTCCATTTTTAGAGGAATAAGTCCTCTTTGTTGTCTATGTGTATGTAATTGTTCAGAGTGGCTAATTAATTATCGAGTTATCATTGACGAAATATTACACTAACGGTAAAATAAAGGAAAAGTGGTATAAGTGCATTAAAAAAATATTAACCGAAGGTGAGCTATAGAAACATAGAACTATTATAACTACTTAATCTTTTCATGAAATAAACTGAACACAACCGATTACTTTGATAGAGCATCGTCAATATTAGAAAGTTTTAATTTTTATAAATTATATAGCACACCATTAGTATTACGAAAAATACCAGCTCTATATTTTGCGCCACAACTAATTCATTAGCTGGTCTTGAACATTAAATTCAATCCATACAATAAAGCAGAGACATTCCACTAAACATACACATGTGTAGATAGTGATTTTATTATGGTCTTATATTTTTAAAATGTGATATTGTGGAGGCCATTTTACTTCTGATTCAATGGGAGTTTTTTTTTCTTTCTTTCTGGCGCCATTTCTCAGAATTCGCTGCGGTATTACAAAAAAAAAAGGCGTTATCTACAGGTAGTCTTTTTAATTTTTTCTGAAAATGGTTTCAGCTATATTTAGCACTAAGGTAAGTATATATTGGTATGTACAACATAAACATGTTCGTGTCGTTAATTTACAAATAGACCTACATAAAATCAACATTTAGGTCAATTAGTATGAGACTGCTGTACCGGACACTAAGGCAATATCGACGAAATGAAGATCAATATCGAACAAATTTGGTTCGAATAAGTAAAATAATTGATCTATAATTAATAGAAATCATTCAGCCGTTGGAATTCTAAAGAGAAAAGATGAAGATAGACGTTTTCTATTCAGTATACCACGGAAAATAATTCATAGTTTGAATATTGTTGTAGATACATATTTGATTAGGTGCATGAAAGATGACTTGATAACAGTTTTAGATTAAGTTTTGAAGTTTAAGTTCTGTAAAGGACAAGTTAAATGTTTAAAACAACAACAGCCATAGCAGCAGCTGACATCTGAAGATAAGATTCCAGAATTTAAACAGTCGTTGCCTTAATTACAGCTGATGTCATGGTGACATTGCTCTCATGTTGACAATGCTGTCATGTTAACGATGCTGTCATGTTGACAATTCTGTCATGTCGACAATGCTGTCATGTTGGCAATGCTGTCATATTGACAATGCTGGCAAGATTTAACTAGCTGACAAGGAAAGTCATTCTGTGACTACGTCAGTCGACTGTCAGGATATATCAGATTAGATCATGATAAATGTCATACAAGTTTTTATTTTTTTTTTATTGAATGGTAAACATGAGGGCGGTGTCCCATTGAGACTGGGGAGACGGTAATGTAAAAATAAAAAACACAAATACTCATGTCTTTCAACAACTGTTCAAGCTACATCAGAAATATTTCAACTCTTCTTACGTCTCAACATTTAAACATTTTCAGACTGAAATATTTTTTTTCTTTTCATAAGTGAAAAACCATGTGAAATTGTTTTTTTACAATATAAAGTATGCACAAATATAAAACAATATTTTAAGTATTTCGATTTCAAACAATGTACAGCAGTAACAACACTAATCAGTTTACACTGTACAGCAGTAACAACACTAATTAGTGTACACTGTACAGCAGTAACAACACTAATTAGTGTACACTGTACAGCAGTAACAACACTAATTAGTTTACACTGTACAGCAGTAACAACACTAATTAGTGTACACTGTACAGCAGTAACAATACTAATTAGTGTACACTGTACAGCAGTAACAACACTAATTAGTTTACACTGTACAGCAGTAACTACACTAATTAGTTTACACTGTACAGCAGTAACAACACTAATTAGTTTACACTGTACAGCAGTAACAACACTGATTAGTTTACACTGTACAGCAGTAACAACACTGATTAGTTTACACTGTACAGCAGTAACAACACTGATTAGTTTACACTGTACAGCAGTAACTACACTGATTAGTTTACACTGTACAGCAGCAACAACACTAATTAGTGTACACTGTACAGCAGCAACAACACTAATTAGTTTACACTGTACAGCAGCAACAATACTAATTAGTTTACACTGTACAGCAGTAACAATACTAATTAGTTTACACTGTACAGCAGCAACAACACTAATTAGTTTACACTGTACAGCAGTAACAACACTAATTAGTTTACACTGTACAGCAGCAACAACACTAATTAGTTTACACTGTATGACCTAAAAAAATATCTAAGAAAATTTATTTTTACTTTTTATTTCATTTTAAATAAAGTCAATTTCAATTTTGATTACATAAAAATTCCCTTATCCCTAATGGGCCATCGGGGCAAAGTGTAGAATTCCCCTGTTTCTTTAACCTCGGCATATGAAGGGATTGTGTTGTTAGCACAAAGCCCAGTCACCTTTACTTCCCCAACTTAAGCCAGGTTTCTATTTAAGGCTGGGTGAACTTATAGGACGACTTTGAAACAAATTTCACCTGGAGAAATTCCCATGGTTCTCACCGAGGATCGAACCCACTAGACCATCCGTCCCACGTTATATATATATATATATATATATATATATATATATATATATATATATATATATTTACATTTACAAGGTGTGTATATATTATAAGCCCTTTCAAACATTGACAAAATTATGGAGACCTACCTTGACATAATTTAAAAATACTTTAACTAAACAACTTTGACATTTGTCTGAAGACTGTAGTCTAAACACATAATTCATGTAGCCATCATCAATAAGTTCAAAGTTCAGATCGTCATCTTGTGACAGATAAACCTGAGATAGAAGAATACATGTATTGTCAGATCTATTTTTTTTTTGGTGTTACTGAATGTATACAAGTTTGTTTTGTTTAGTATTATTTAGTTTCTTTGATTTTTTTTTTGTGTTTTTGCTTCAGTCCACTGCAGTACAGACCGGTGTATCCTAACAGTGGTAAAGTATGTGGGGCCAAACATCCTTTTTTTTTTCGAGGGGCCCTGAATAACTCAAGGTCTAAGCCCAGAGCCCGAAAAAACCTCTGAACGGTCGCGGTTCTGGGTGCAGGGAAACATGGCAATCATTGTCAGCACGACATTTACTTCTTCGAATTAAAAAAAAAAATTGATGACAATTTTATTTCCTTTCTGGTTCGTGAACTCTCACCCCTGCCCCGGAAATTAAATGTATAATTAAATTTGACCCATTTAAAGACGAAATATAACGGCGTTTCTCTCAAGGATCTTCCTGGAACTAGTTCCCAGACTTGACACTGGAGTTAACCAATAGCTAGGCAAGTCCCCCAGACTTGACACTGGAGTTAACCAATAGCTGGACAAGTTCATGTTTTATTTTTCTGAACTTTAATTTATACAACAAAAAAAAACATTATTCTCCACTTGCCACTGGATATGTTTAAATACGTTTGTTTAATATTGAAGTTATTTTGTTATTCAATGAGAATTTAATAACATGGAGATCGCTTGCACAAAAATTCCATTATATTGATACATAACGCCGAGAGCACTTGCACATATATTCTATTATATATATATGAGAAAAAAAATTGTTCTTGGACATCAACATTGAAACTATTTTTTTTTTGTATTCCATTCATAAAATATTTTTTCTGAGCGAATTCATTAAAAAATATTTTTGTTCTAAAATTTCTCATAGTCGTTTAGAATTACTAAACATTTTTTAAGGTTATCATATATGCCAGGAATTTAACCGACTTGTATTTTTGGTTAAATTGTTTAAAAAACGTTAAAGAAGAAACGTTTTGTTTTGGAATTTTTTATTTAGATTTTTTTAATTTTAACATTTATATCTTTATTTTGGTTTTTGATTGTTTAAGTACAAATTAGTAACCTTTTAAGAAAATTTTCTTCAAACTTTTATCCAATTCAACAACCTTTAAGAGATGGAAGTGACTGGGCAAAGTTATTATTATTAGAAATGTAACACATTCTAATTTATTTTATTTCTTCTCTACTTTTCTAGAAACTGTTTAATAACAAGTAGGCCACAGAATCTGACCTACTTTTTTTATTCAAATGTAATATCATCAAATATCTTCTTTCTTTTACTCTAATTTAACCGGTAAAACAAACTTCTATTCCTTTTTTTTTAATCCAATATCTTTCCGGCTATTATTTTACAACTTTACTGTTTACTGTTCCTCTTTTTTCTTTACATTTTTTTTGTCTTTGTAAATTTCCTGAATGATGATATGTTTACCTAATAGATCATATACACCCCTACTGGTACCGCTTTTGTGCCAGATAATGCAATGGCCATGGAGGGACCACGTGGGGGGGGGAGGGGGGCCAATCAGGAACGTTCACCAGAACCTAAATTATCCCAGTGGTTCTCACTACAGATCCAAGAGATGACCCAACAAAAGATCCAGTCTCCCTACACTTTAACTATTGCTTAGACATTTGTTTGTTTGTTTTTGTCCAACCAATCGTCTTGAGAGTAGAACATACAAACTGCGTTTTATAGGCAGCAATGGCGGCTCGTGTACATGCACTGTGGAGCTGTAGCACCCCCTTATTTCCACTTGACGTTAATGATAACATTTAATATAATATTTCTTAATGCTTGTAATACATTAATCTTGAGCTTTTGATAGTAGCCATATTACGCATGCGCAATAGTAAGCTGGCGCGACCCTGCGATAAGAGAGGAAACTGCATCTGCTGCAGTGTTGATTGCAGCAATTTAGGCTGAAGTAAAAAAAAATAGGTTTGAATTAGTTCTTTTAAGATTTTATCAAGTTTCTAAATATTTTCTATGTATAGATGTTTGTGTCCTTATAGACAACGGCCAAACATTTTATGGAGCAGTTACCCCCCTCCCCCCACTAATTTTAACTACTAGCCGGCACTGACAAGCAGGCGCGAGTAGGCTACTCGCACACATTGTTCCACTGACAAGCAGGCACGAGTAGGCTACTCGCACACATTGTTCCACTGACAAGCAGGCACGAGTAGGCTATTCGCACACATTGTTCCACTGACAAGCAGGCACGAATAATCTACTCGCACACATTGTTCCACTGACAAGCAGGCACAAGTAGGCTACTCGCACACATTGTTCACTTCATTCAGTCCGATGGTACAAGAAAGTTGATGCACTCTGTAATGTTAGCCATTCGTTAAGAGATTACACAAAAGATGATACTCAGTTATATAGGCAAGTGTCTCTTACTGACAATGTCATCGTTTCACATCTTCAATATCTAACTAGGCTTAATTGTAAGGAAGGGGCGGGGAAGGAGATCGCCCAGGGCTCCCCGAACGCTAGTTTCGCCACTGATCAGAAAATGTTTTCTTCTTTTTTTTTCTATTCAAAGTTTACATTTTAAATTTAAAGCAAAATAATAAATGATTTATGGCCTTGACAAAATTTTAACTCTGAATTAAAAAAGAAAAAAAAAAACAAAATCCGGCTAATGAAAACCGATTCAGAAAACCTAACTGCTAGCTGTTGTTATGAAGATGATTTTAAAGGACAACAACTAATTCTCTTATTTCTTACGTAAATAAATGTTTTGGTTTGTTTGTTATTTTTAATACATTTCTTTTGTTTTTTTTTATGTGTCTTACCTGTTTGACGTTGGATAATTTATTTTATTTTTGTAAAAAGTTTGTGAGATGAACAGTTGATGCAATAATCTGATGAGTTCAGAGGGTGTGGTACATTCCAACAACGTTATCAAGACATCAAACAGACTTTGACTGAGCTTGTTCCCAATCAATTGTCACAAAAATAAGAAGATTGCATACTTCCCCCCGCCCCGCCCTTAATTTATGTCACGTGAGTCACCAAACTCTAGACAATACGAAAGAGTTCAAGTTATTCTGTAGACTATTCCAGAGGTGGGCAAACTATTTCAGTCGCGCGCCACAGTGGGTTGGTAAATTTGGCCGGCGGGCCAGAACCACGGGGAGATGGCTGGAGTTATGTATTGAACTAATATACATTCAATGTAAACGTGAAAACGTTTACAAAGGAATCAAGGCACTTTGACATCTACACGTTTATTCCAAGTAACCTAGAAGGAAATATATCTGCAAACCCCCCTCCCCCTTATCAGATGCGGCCTTATACGCTCCTGTACGTATAGCATACATGGGGCCGTGAATGGTGACAGCTAGATGGCGAAAGAATATTAGAATGTTACTCCCCCCCCCCAACCCCTTGGGCCGGCAGTCTTGTTTGCCACGCCCAAATGTCACCCAGTCCCTGTAAACTGTAGATACTTCAGGAATAATGACCAGTCTAACAAATATGACATGTAAGTGTGTGTGTGTGATTGTGTGTGTAATGACTTTTGGTAATGAGGTAAAAAAAAAATCTAAACTGGGAGGAAGTCGCTCAGTGCAAAATTATCGGGTTTCAACTAGAAGAGACTTTTTTTTAAAAAAAAGTGAACGATTGCAATTACGTAATCATCAACAAATAATTACGTCACAACCAAGAGATAATTAATTAATAAAGACATTAACGGACAGGTGGACCTAAATACCGGGAGGGGGGGGAGGGGACTTGGTTTTTAGAGTCAATACTGTTAGCGCTCTTTGTGTTATGCAATCACTGGGACTGGTTAATTAACGGAACAATTCTTTCTGAGAAGTTAAAAAAATTGAACCTTAATATTGGACAACAGTCGGCTCGAGCATGTGAAGTTACGGTCTGAGAGCCGTTAAATACAGACTTTAACTACGTCAGTGTTTTATCCAGACCCCCGCACCTCCGGGGGTGAGAAGGAAAAAACCGGGGGGGGGGGTAAAATTTCAAATTCCGGGGGTGAAAAATACCCCCCGAAATGGTCTGGATAAAACACTGAACTACGTCATACTGCTACTGTCGTGTGACCTTGTATTTCTAGCAGTGCAGCCGAAGCGATGAAACCTTAAGCCATTATGATTATTATCTAAACTCTCTCATCAGGACCTACTCTTTCAAGTATGGAGATGGGGGGGGGGGAGGGGACATTGGCGTAATCCGGTAGGGAGGATGTTGGAGCGGGCGGTCTGCGCTAGGCGTCACTTTCTTTGCAGCATGCAAGTGGTGGCAGTTTCACTACTCCAGTGGTGGCAGTTTCAGTACTCCGGTGGTGGCAGTTTCACTATTCCGGTGGTGGCAGTTTCACTACTTCAGAGGTGGCAGTTTCACTACTACAGTGGTGGCAGTCTCACTACTCCAGTGAGGCAGTTTCACTACTTCAGTGGTGGCAGTTTCACACTCCAGTGGTGGCAGTCTCACTACTTCAGTGGTGGCAGTTTCACTACTTCAGTGGTGGCAGTTTCACTACTTCAATGGTGGCAGTTTCACTACTTCAATGGTGGCAGTTTCACTACTTCAGTGGTGGCAGTTTCACACTCCAGTGGCGGCAGTTTCACTACTTCAGTGGTGGCAGTTTCACACTCCAGTGGCGGCAGTTTCACTACTTCAGTGGTGGCAGTTTCACTACTCCGGTGGTGGCAGTTTCACTACTTCAGTGGTGGCAGTTTCACACTCCAGTGGCGGCAGTTTCACTACTTCAGTGGTGGCAGTTTCACACTCCAGTGGCGGCAGTTTCACTACTTCAGTGGTGGCAGTTTCACTACTCCAGTGGTGGCAGTTTCACTACTTCAGTGGTGGCAGTTTCACTACTTCAGTGGTGGCAGTTTCACTACTTCAGTGGTGGCAGTTTCACTACTCCAGTGGTGGCAGTTTCACACTAAAGTGGTGGCAGTTTCACTACTTCAGTGGTGGCAGTTTCACTACTCTAGTGGTGGCAGTTTCACACTCCAGTGGTGGCAGTTTCACTACTTCAGTGGTGGCAGTTTCACTACTTCAGTGGTGGCAGTTTCACACTCCAGTGGTGGCAGTTTCACTACTTCAGTGGTGGCAGTTTCACTACTCCAGTGGTGGCAGTTTCACACTCCAGTGGTGGCAGTTTCACTACTCCAGTGGTGGCAGTTTCACTACTCCAGTGGTGGCAGTTTCACACTCCAGTGGTGGCAGTTTCACTACTTCAGTGGTGGCAGTTTCACTACTTCAGTGGTGGCAGTTTCACTACTTCAGTGGTGGCAGTTTCACTACTTCAGTGGTGGCAGTTTCACACTCCAGTGGCGGCAGTTTCACTACTTCAGTGGTGGCAGTTTCACTACTTCAGTGGTGGCAGTTTCACTACTCCAGTGGTGACAGTCTCACTACTTCAGTGGCGGTATTTTCACAGCACGCACTGGTCACTAACGCTGGCTACGCATCTACCTTGAGTGGTAGCTTTCACCCTAATACCCCCCAATGGCCGCCACTGAACTGAGAGACTTTTCTCAGGCCCGTCTTAAGGTCATCATGGGCCCTAGGCACTTCAGCGTGAACATGCTAAAAGCCCCCCCTCTCCACCTCTGTAGAGAGTAAATGACTGTTTGCCTGACAAGAAATATTGCACTATGTAAAGGTATAAAACCTTTGGTTATTCATGTATTGATATTTTTGGTGGGATTAGATTTGTTTCTATTAGAGAGTATTTCTGTTAGAGAGTATTTCTGTTAGAGAGTATTTCTGTTAGAAGATAATTCTATTGGAGAGTATTTCTGTTAGAGAGTATTTCTGTTAGAAGATAATTCTATTGGAGAGTATTTCTGTTAGAGAGTATTTCTGTTAGAAGATAATTCTATTGGAGAGTATTTCTGTTCGAGAGTATTTAAAACAAGGAAATCAAAGAAAGGCTAATGTTTCATTTCTTTCAACTAAAGTATGTGATGCGTTCATTGATATATTAGAGTGGAAGTCACTGAGACAAATGCTTTATGCGAAAAATGCTAAGTATTATGGATTCAGCATCGACCCAACCCCCCCCCCCCCGGATAAAGTCAATTAGATCAGCTCACACTTGTTATTCACTTTGTTCTTAAAAAATAAAAAATATATAGCAGAGCGATTTTCTTTAATTTATTCCGATTGAGCACCAAGACTGAAATACATATTTGATTTTGTTAATAATCTTGAACATCGTGGACCATACGTCACAACTAGCAGATCACACTTCAACGACAATGACGGTAATATGAGTGACGTTTCAAAGAAATTAAAATCATTTGTTTTTATTGGCTGCCGGGCGTTTTTCGGTGCGCCAAAACACTGTCACACGCACATTGTCACACGCACATTGTCACAAGCACATTGTCACAGCTCTACTTGTTGTCACGGGGGGGGGGGGTCAGAGTTCACACACGCCTGCTTTTAAACCACATTCCCAGCGCAAGGCAGTTCTGATCAATATGTTTGTAATTATGATGCCAGATGACCTTGTATTTCTAGCAGTGCAGCCGAAGCGATGAAACCTTAAGCCATTATGATTATTATCTAAACTTGGCACACACACACACACATACAGACACACACACACATATACAGACATTTGCATCCAGTTTGCCGTAATCAAAGAAATAAAAAACATATTAATTTATTCATTAAAAAAAACTTCAGAGGCATCAAAAAGAAAAAAGAAGTTCTGAATGATTGTCTTTCATGTTCTGAATGATTGTCTTTCATGTTCTGAATGATTGTCTTTCATGTTCTGAATGATTGTCTTTCATGTTCTGAATGATTGTCTTTCATGTTCTGAATGATTGTCTTTCATGTTCTGAATGATTGTCTTTCATGTTCTGAATGATTGTCTTTCATTTATAAGAAAGAAAAAAGAAATGACAATCTTTTTTAGCATTTTATTTCCTTGCTCGACATTTTATTTATATTTTTTTTATTTTACCATTTTTTAGAGCATTTTCGAAAAAAAAATGCTCTATTGTCCCCGTTTTGTCTGTCTGTCCGTCCGTCCGTCATCACCCTAGATCTCAACAACCATAAGTCCTAGACCCATGATGTATATATCATTTTGTAGGTCTTGGCCTGCCAAGAAATGACTTTTTTCCATTTCGCGATCTGACCTCTCAGGGCCGTAAAAGGGGCCTTAGTACCGTTTTTTACTATATAAGCTATATTAATAAAGGACCGCTATATCTCAGCAACTATAAGTCCTAGACCCATGATGTATATATCATTTTGTAGGTCTTGACCTGCCATGTGTACATCAAAAGTTCATTTCGCGATAGGACCTCTGAGGGCCGGGCTTCAGGGCTCCTAAGGGGCTTATATATTATATATACACCTTGTACGTTCAATAGCCCGTTCATTTGGTGCGAAATACTGCAGCACGTAGTTTCACCAAGATTTATTAAGAAACTCATCAAATGATATAGTAAGCTTGTGTTCTGAGTTTAATTGAAAGTATCAGAGCTAGGCAACAATTGACGGAGTTTTCGGACGATTAAATGACTATAATTTAGAATGTTTTCAATTATGAGTCCTATTTCAGTGACCACAAACCACTTGTAGTTAGATTTAAGAGAAAATAATTGTTTTTTCAAATATAAAGAAACGTCTTTATAATTTTTTTACAGATATATGCATTACACAACTGAATTTATAAACATTTCTAAAATTTACAAATATTTACTGAAAGATAGCATACGTACTGATACATAACATGAAAATGCGCTAACACGTCCTGTGTCCAGAATGGAACAGGCTTAATTGCTTGTTTTTTCTAACAAATAATAACTGTCTCTTTTTCATTAACTCAGACAAGAGAAGATAACTTACTAGATTAGTATTCTTGAGATGTTGCCGAATGGAATTCTTTATCTTTGTTTTTAACTCTTCTTCCATGATGAAAACAAGAAAAACCCGATGTTTTGTTGAATTATTTGCTTGTGTGTTGTTCGGGTTATCTTTACGATCTGCTTGCTGGCATTGTTGACTTGAGTTTATTCTCTGGACTTGTGCGTCTCTTTAATTATCTGAAACAGACATGCATTTTAATTTTACAAAAATAATATATAAAAAAAAACTGTGGATTGACCTGAAACAAATATTCCGGTCAAACAACAAACACAATTTTCAGATGAACAAATTCTCCATTGCTAATTACCTTTCCGTATGTTTATTTGTATATCTATATATTTATAAAAAAAAACTATCTATCTGCTGGTCTATTTATCTGTGTATGTGCATGTTTATCTGTCTGTGCGTTAATTATATGTCTGCATACAATTCCCCATCTTACTGCTGTTGAACGTATATAATAATTCATCGTCAGTTATATTTAAATTTTACTAAAATATATGGGCCTTACTGTGCAACAGAAAAACGGATTCATATGATTAACTAAAACATCATCTCTTGGAGAAAAATAACAACGGATAAAACGAAGCTAATAAATAGAATAAACACAAGTTGGGTGAAAGTTCATTAAATCAAAAACTAGGATTAATACAAATTTAGGCGTTAGTGACGTAGGGATCAATTGATGTGAATAAACTGGGACAGTCCCAGAGGCGTCCCTAGGGGTTTGGGGGCCCGGGGGCTTGGCCTTTTTGGGGGCCCCTGCAAATTTGACATACGATATCATGACATGAGATAACAGCTAGTATTTAATATTTAGTGTTAAAATAAAAAAATTGGAAACTCGTTTGGGGGCCCCCCCTCAAGCGGGGGCCCGGGGCGACGTTCAAATTTGGACCCCCCCCTCCCCCCACTCTAGCTACGCCACTGGACAGTCCCGGGGTGATGGGGATTACAGCCTGGGGTTTACAGCCTGATGATAACAGAATCCCCTAACCCGTCTCATTCAGGCGTGAAGTCTGGAAAGTCTCTGAAAGGATGAAAAGTTCATCTAGTAGATCCTATAGACCAGTGGTTCTCCTATATACCCGTGGTTCTCCTATAGACCAGTGGTTCTCAAAGGTTTGAGCTTCGTTACCCACCTACTAAAAAACTACGGTACAAGAAAGAGAATAAAATAATGTGATTTGTATGTGTGTGTATGTTGTGTGTGTGTGTATATATATATATATATATATATATATATATATATATATATATATATATATATATATATATTCCCTTTTTATTAGCTTTTAGTTTCACTCTCTGTGTGGCTAGGTTTGTCCTCAGATCTCGTAGCTCAGTTTTGTACATTTTTCTATTTTAGTGAGAAGGTAGAAATGTTGCAGACATGTGCCAAATTTATTACAGGACTATACTACGTTCAAGTCCAAGAATTAAAATCTTGTATAGAATTACGAAGCTTATAAAGTTTTAGTATTTCTGTTTTCTTTAGAGAAATGATTCGCCTTATCGTGTCCAAATAGATCTGAGTCTGAGACATGATATACTATATAGCCTACGTATAGATGTAAAGTGCGAAAGTGTTTTAGTATGATTCAGATTCGCCAAATTGATTTAATTATATTAATGTTTGCAAAAACATAGAAAGTTTCATTCTTTCAGAACTAAAAAGTAAAAACTTTAAAAATATTAAAAATACACATTTTGTAAATTTAAGCTTTTAAACAATGCAATAAAAAGTAGGGGAAAATTCATTATATTATACAAATAGCTATATAAATAATCATTTCTAAAATTAAAAGCGTTAGTGATTAAAATATACTGAATAAATATGTCATTATACTAGATCAGTGTTTCCCAACCTTTTTCATGTCGTGCCCCACCTTAGCCTTTCTCAAATTCTTATGCCCCCCCCCCCATGTAAAATGCATAATTTTCAATATCAAAAAATTGATTGATTGATTGTTCACTTGAGAAACTTAAATAATAGGTTTTAGGAAGAAATCACTAGGAACTTGTTAACGAAAAACAATAAGTAAATTTTCAAAAAATATAATGTTAAACTGAAATTCTAATACGAAAAAAATTAAATAAACATATTTCTATATTAATTTATTATTCCAGTTTAGTAAGATCCTTGTGCTTGATGCATGCTAGGTTCCAATTTGGTTAGCTTCAGTCTCAAGTCTCCGCGTCGTGTTATATCCAGCCGACTTCTTTTTTTTAACAGTAAATCATTTGCAGCACTAAATCCAAATTCAGCTAGATATGAAGATGGAAATGGTAGCAATAGTTTTCTTGCACATTTGGTTAAATTTGGGTATTTGATTTATGTTTCCTCACAAAGCCATGCCATCGCACCTTTTATATTAAATAAAGTTTTAACTGACTCATCATTTTGCAATTCTGCGAATTCTTCTTGATACTGCATATTTGATATATTAGACAAATCCACTAACATTGGCTGCGTCATCCATGTTGGAAAATCAATTTGTCTCTCAAAGTTGATTCATCCATTTGCACTGAGAAATTTGTTGTTTTAAACTTTTCAACAAGTTGTTTTTCAATAACTTCACTCATTTCATCTATTCTTCTGCTAACAGTATTGTTACTAAGTGACATAGCTATAACATCTTTGAAGAACCGTTTTAAGAAATGCTGATATTGACAGTTTTATTAAATTATCTCCTATAGTATGATTTTTTCCAGTTTTTGCGATGAATAATGAAATTTGATAACTTGCCTCAAGAACACGATTAGTAGTTGAAGTATTTGTCTTTGAAGTTTTAAAGTAATTCAAATCTGAATTAATATGAGCACTATGTTTTGCCTTCAAATGTGCCTCAAGACGACCTCGTTTCATTGATTCGTTGGTCAAGCATTGCTGGCATAAAAGACAAAAAGGCATCCGCGCTTCGTGGACAGCGGGTATGAATCCAAATTTTAAATAGTCCTCTGAATATTAACGAGTTTTTTTTCTTGCTTGCACCACTCATTTTACTATGGAATAAAATAGAATAACTATCGCTCTCTATGTTCAGAGATTCAAAAGCTTAAAATAAGTAATTAAAAACATGTAGCACTATCGAACAACCCGAAATCGGCGACGCACGGCGACCATAGTTGCCAATCAGTAGAGGTTAAATGGCCCGGAGCGAAAGGGTAAAACTCGTATCGAGTCCATTTTCGAATTGCCCCCATTAAAAATCAAATTGCCCCCTTGTGGGGTGTGGGCCCCACGTTGGGAAACACGGTACTAGATGAAAAGTAGCAATAATAAATAAGCAATTTATGCATATAGATGGGTACGATCATGTTTTAGTAATAATAATTTATAGAAATAGTTGTATGGTATAAATTGTAGGTAGGTAGCTATTTAGGTTGGTAGGTAGATAGATAGATAGATAGATAGATAGATAGGTATGTAGGTAGGTAGGTAGGTAGGTAGGTAGAAAGAAAGGTATGTAGGTATTTAGGTCGGTATGTAGGTAGGTATTTAGGTTGATTGGTAGGTAGAAAAATAGGTTGGTGTGTAGGTATTTAGGTCGGTAGGTAGGTAGGTAGGTAGATAATGGTAGGTAGGTAGGTATTTAGGTTGGTTGGTAGGTAGGTATTTTGGTTAATAGGTAGGTAGGAAGGTAGGTATTTAGGTAGGTAGGTAGTAGGTATGTATGTAGGTAGGTAGGTAAGTAGATTCTTTCAAGTTATGGGTATTTGTTGTTTTTTTTTTTACTAGGGGTAAACAGTATTACAGAATTTTAAAGAGGGGGTGGGGGTTACACAGGAGTTGAAAGTTTGGGAAATACGTATTGAATTAAATTAAATACGTATTGAATTAAATTAAATACGTATTGAATTAAATTAAATACGTATTGAATTAAATATAAACTTAAATTTGATCGCGACCCAACTGAAATTCACCCACCACTCACTAGCGGGTGGTGGAGTGATGTAGAGCGCTTGACTGTCGACCGGGGGGTACCGGGTACGAATCTCACTGAGAACCTTGGAACAATTTCAGGTCCTGGTGGAAGTTCCCAAGTCCACCCACCTTTAAGTGGGTACCTGACTTTGAGTTGGGGGAGTAAATGCGGCTGGGCGTTGTGCTACCCACACAATCCCTTTATATGCCGAGGTTACTGAAACAGATGAATTCTACACTTCATCTGCCCCGATGAGCCCCTTGGGGCCTAAGGGAACTTTACTTACTCACTAGCGGGTCGTCGGCCAAACTATGACAACCACTGCTATAAACAAACTATGACAACCACTGCTATAAACAAACTATGACAACCACTGCTATAAACAAACTATGACAACCACTGTTATGAACAAACTATTACAACCACTGCTATGAACAAACTATGACGACCACTGCTATAAACAAACTATGACAACCACTGCTATAAACAAACTATGACAACCACTGCTATGAACAAACTATGACAACCACTGCTATAAACAACTTATGACAACCACTGCTATGAACAAACTATGACAACCACTGCTATAAATACAGATTGGGATTTTTTTATTATGTCCTTCTTTCCACCCCCACCACAGCCGACATGTACGTATATGAACAAAGACAACTTTCACGTTTCCGAAACTTGTATCGGGTACCTATGTGAGCTTTCACCTGAAATAAGTCCTGTCTCTCAGCGGGAATTGAACCTTGGGTAGTCGTGCACCAATTAACAGGTTTTACTATAAAAAAATTGTACTAAAAAAAACTCTTTTGAAATATAAGAAAATAAGGGAGCATATCTATCAAGTTTTATGTCATACAAGAATAAACAAGCAATTTAAGTCTTTTCCGTTTCGGACAAAGGACATTTTAGAGCATTTTCGTGTACGCAGTATGGGTTTTGATAAATAGAGAGGGAAGTAATCATGTTGAATAATGATTACGCCCCTTTGATTAGCTTTTATTATTTATATTTAAAATATAACCAAAAACGGTATCTAAGAAACTCTTATATTCAGCCCTGAGAGGTTCTATCGCGAAATGAACTTTTGATGTACACTTGGCAGGCCAAGACCTACAAAATGATATATACATCATGGGTCTAGGACTTATGGTTGTTGAGATCTAGGGTGATGACGGACAGACAGACAGACTGACAGACAGACAAAACGGGGACAATAGAGCATTTTTTTTCGAAAATGCTCTAAAAAGCGAAAAGTGAAATCTAGTTCGATGTAATTCTTGAATAAAATATTGCATTTCATTTTCGAAGTATCACATGAACCTCCTTCGTTTTGTTAAATAAAACATTTGAATGTTGAAACAGGAAACTTATTGACTGAAACAAGTGTAACATTTAATTTGAAACTTGACTGCCGGTACACCAACAGTAAATAAACGATATATTAGCTCAAGCCTACCGGTACACCAACAGTAAATAAACGATATATTAGCTCAAGGCTACCGGTACACCAACAGTAAATAAACACTATATTAGCTCAAGGCTACCGGCACACCGACAGTAAATAAACGATATATTAGCTCAAGGCTACCGGTACACCAACAGTAAATAAACAATATATTAGCTCAAGGCGACTAAGAACATTAGCAGAAACGAATTATTGATAACTCAATAAAGAATTTTACACACAGACTTCTCTTGAACCCATTTTACAAGTGCATTATGTCCAGTTTGATTTCTATATTTGTTCAATATTTAATGGGACAGGAGATGTAGCTATAATTTGTTAAAAACGGTTTTTACAGCTCTTGAGATTTATTCTCTGCTTAGTTCTCTTTTTTTCTGTCTATTTTTTTTTGGGGGGGGGGTCTGTGTCTTTGTCTCCATGTGTTTCTCGTGTGTGTCATAAACAGTCTAAATATTTGAGTTTTTTTTTTCTGTTTCCATTTATGTCCAGGCCGATACTTTTGTTCTATTACAAAGCCGTTCTTATGAATAGCCAAAACAGGTCTCACAGTCCGGAATTTTATTTTGCTGTAACCCGACCACAAATTTTAAGTTTAATGCGTTTTTTATTAAAAAGTACACATTTTGTAGCAAGTAGTGTCTAGTTTTTAAACACTATAGGCGATGTCTAGTTCATAAACACTATAGGCGATGTCTAGTTCATAAACACAATAGGCGATGTCTAGTTCTTAAACACAATAGGCGATGTCTAGTTCTTAAACACAATAGGCGATGTCTAGTTCTTAAACACAATAGGCGATGTCTAGTTCTTAAACACAATAGGCGATGTCTAGTTTTAAACACTATAGGCGATGTCTAGTTCTTAAACACAATAGGCGATGTCTAGTTCTTAAACACAATAGGCGATGTCTAGTTCTTAAACACAATAGGCGATGTCTAGTTCTTAAACAAAATAGGCGATGTCTAGTTCATAAAGAAACAGTGTAGGCGAGTTTCTCATTAAGATACACTTACATTACTAGCAGTCAGACTCCACCAGAAGAACATAAACAAAATGACTCAATGACTAAAATGACTTAAAGACTAAAATGACTCAATGACTAAAATGACTTAACGACTAAAATGACTCAATGACTAAAATGGCTTAATGACTAAATCGACTTATCATGGGCTTAGAATTTGGAAGCGGTTTAACTGAAGCGTTTTTTTTTTCGCCTAGGTCTTAGGTGTACCTTAGAAT
Source organism: Bulinus truncatus (assembly GCA_021962125.1). Taxonomy (NCBI): domain Eukaryota; kingdom Metazoa; phylum Mollusca; class Gastropoda; family Planorbidae; genus Bulinus; species Bulinus truncatus. The sequence continues at coordinate 1,805,370 of JAGDYQ010000076.1, forward strand.
GGTCAGCACCACACATACACACACCACAAATACACACCACACATACACACACCACACATACACACACCACCCATACACACCACACATACACACACCACACATACACACACCACAAATACACACACACCACACATACACACACCACGCACACACACACAAACAACGTATAATGGACAAAGCCGTTTGTATTCTTTCTCTCAGTGTCTTTGTTTCTCCCAATCTTCGTTCTACTTCCCCTTTGTTCATCACAGCGCCTGAGTCTCTTTGTTTCTAAAGTGAATTTAATTATCTAACCTCTGTCATGATGTGGTTCATTATGTATTCAATATATATATATATATATATATATATATATATATATATATATAATTTATTAAAACTGCTAATTGGTGAATGAATTAATGTCAGTTATATACTTTTTTTTTAATCTGTGGTTTAATTTGTGTTAATGTGTGAGTGTACAATTAATGAATGAAACATTTTTCCGTAACTGTCTCTTTGCGATCTCCGCATTTAAAATCTCATCCACCTTTTAATCCTAACAGCTTTTTTTCCAGGATGTTGCAATAATAAGGAGCAATTCACTTATTACGTAACGTCTAAGGGAAGGGTGTGTGCTAAAGTAAGACGCATTGAAACAAGGAAGGGGGAAGCGTTACAGTGGTAAGGGTAAAGTTTAAAAAAAAAGGGTGTGACGTAATAAGTGAACTGCCCCTAATGTAAAGAAGACTTGCGTGTTTCTAGTGTTTTCCGAATTAGAGTTGAAAGGTCATGTGACCGTACAGTGGTTGCCCTACACGAGTGACAGTGACACTGACAGCGACATCAGTCACTCTACGAACAATTTGGGATTATCAGTAGCGTAGTAAGGGGGCGCTGTGGGTTGTGTGGCCGTACATGGCGCCAATCTCGTAATGGGGCGCCAGAAGAGCGCTGGTCAATGTTTGGGCACTTTTCAGATTGGGAGGAGGGCGCCAAAAATGTAATGTGCACAGTGCGCCACAACATGCTGGATACACCTCTGGTAGCTAAGTTTGAAAAGTTTGTAGTTATGTTTGAACAGTTTGTAGTTATGTTTGAACTGTTTGTAGTTATGTTTGAACAGTTTGTAATTATGTTTGAACTGTTTTAGCTATGTTTGAAAAGTTTGTAGTTATGTTTGAACAGTTTGTAGTTATGTTTTAACAGTTTGTAGTTATGTTTGAACAGTTTGTAATTATGTTTGAACTGTTTTAGCTATGTTTGATAAGTTTGTGGTTATGTTTGAAAAGTTTGTAGTTATGTTGAACAGTTTGTAGTTATGTTTTAACAGTTTGTAGTTATGTTTGAACTGTTTGTAGTTATGTTTGAACAGTTTGTAATTATGTTTAAACAGTTTGTGGCTATTTTTGAACAGTTTGTAGTTATGTTTTAACAGTCTGTAGTTATGTTTGAGTCTAGACTTTGAAATAAAATTGAAGTTTTAGAATAAAACAACAACTCTGTTTTCAAAATCCAGCAATGATAAATTTTAGTGGTTAAGATTTTAAAAAAATGTTTTTATAATATTTTAGTTTTGTAAAAAAAAGAAAGAAAAAAATTAAATGTATGTAGAACTATGATAATTTAAAGTAGATGCAAGTGTTTCAGAGGTGAAAGTTTTCAGCTTATGCCAGTGGTATTCTAAAAGTCTATACATCTTTGTCCGTGCGGACAAAGTGAACATTCCACTCGACAATGCTGCAGTCTCGCGTTCCGAAAGGTCTTCAAGAAATCTATTCCAATGAGACAATTTGTGTTTCTTCCACATTTTTTACACAGCCAAATTAGACGGTACTTTCCAAGACTAATTTCTTCCCTTCGGGCGGTAGAGGGGCGGGGTTGCCAAGGACAGTAACTCGATGTCTTGCTGAGTAATTTGCCCCTTAATTCCACTGGTCGTTCCAGCGTGATCCAGAGTTAAGGAAGTGATTACGTCCCCTGACGACACACACACCTACCATTTTCAAAAGATTGATTATCCGGTTTTATTGATATCAAAAATCCATAACATCGACAAATAATTTTAAAAGCTATCTTTATTTACAGAGCGGAAAGAATTGCAAATTTATGTCCTTCCAAGTTGCTTTAAATCAAAGAAGAGAAAAAAAAACATGAATAGTGTCATGAATAATTCAACGTGACAGCGCGCATGAATTCAACTTAAAGCATTGTGATGTTGAGTTGGGTCTTCACTCGTGTATCAATATCAAATGAAATTATGTATGCAAGAAATAAATAGCGAAAAAAAAAGTAAAATTTTGATAGTAAGATAATAATACACAATAGTTTCTTAGAAACTACATCTGTGAATATGAAGAGAATGCCACGTTTGTGGTAATATGTTTCAGGTGAAACCAATAAATGATCTAGCATTGCAAACAAAATATCTGATACTGTACCTTATAAAATAGCAATGAAGCAGATAATGCCATAAGATTACATAATTTAGTAGACATATCTTGAAGATGCCCTTTCGTGTCTGATTAAAAACCAACAGATGTAATAAATTACTTCAAACAAGCAACATAATGCTGCATATAAAAATCAACCGATAAAACCAAAAAATAATCTCTACCATCCATAATACAAAATAACATGTCAAAAAATGTAGCAGATAGAACCAACAGTTAGTCTCAACCATCATGTTACAAAATAACATGTCATAAAATGTAGCAGATAGAACCAACAGTTAATCTCAACCATCATGTTACAAAATAACATGTCACAAAATGTAGCAGATAGAACCAACAGTTAATCTCAACCATCATGTTACAAAATAACATGTCACAAAATGTAGCAGATAGAACCAACAGTTAATCTCAACCATCATGTTACAAAATAACATGTCACAAAATGTAGCAGATAGAACCAACAGTTAATCTCAACCATCATGTTACAAAATAACATGTCACAAAACGTAACTGATAGAACCAACAGCTAATCTCATGTAGCAGTTGAACGCAACATATTCATTAAATTTAATACAAAGAAAAAAGATCTTTAAACTATCTGGAGAACAGATGATAATACAAACAGACGACATAGATATAAATAGCTTTGCAGATGGTAAATAAACAAATTCTTTTTTTTAAGGAGAGTTACATTAATGCCATAGATATATTAGAACCAATGACATTCCAGGTTCATAAAGCATTAAATGGATACCTGACTTAAGTAGTGGAAGTAAAGGCGGCTGGGTGTAATGCTAACCACACAACCACTTTCATATGCCGAGGTCACAGGAACAGATGAATTCTACACTCCATCTGCCTAGACGGCCCTTTAGTGCTAAGTACTACTAAGGGAACTTTACGTACTCTAGGTTAGTGGTGGCGAACCTATGGCACGCGTGCCCCAGTTGGCATGCAGAGCCTCACATAAGTCGGCATGCAACTAAAATATCACTTCCTTTAATTTGTATAGAGCTGTTGGCACTTTTCTATAAATAAGAGGTTTTTTTTTGGTTAATTTTGGGCACGTGGCCCCAAAAAGGTTTGTCACCACTGCTGTAGGTCGACTCCCACTCGTTTAGAAAATCCCTTTAAGTATCCCTTGCTGTGTCTATATAATAATGTACAATATTTTGTGGCATAAAACTGACCAGGATTTTAAGCAATAATATAATGTCAAATAAAGTATAGTAAAATAGCTCACATTATCTCAAAAAAAAAAAAAACTGTCGGTATGTATTTGCCAATAAATTTCAATAAATATATATGTGTGTGTGGTGTGTGTTTTATGTGTGGTGTGTGTTTTATGTGTGATGTGTTTCTGTGCGTGGAAGAAAAAAAAAAGAAAACTTGGACCCCACTTGGAAACGTTTAAGCGATGCCCTGACTGCCCATCCAGCTTGTGCCAGTTTGTAATTTTATTTCCAGCTTTTCACTTGAGTAAATAATGTATTTTTTTTTCTTTGACGGCTTTGATTGAAAAAAACATATATTGTATTTATCTTTCGCCAAGCGCTGTATCTTCAAGTCTTGACAATTTCTTTCAACTTAAAATAACACTAAAAAAAATCTTATGGAAAAAAAACTATGTCCATTGTGGCAAGTCATGTTTTTGCCAAGTGTTGCCAGGAGTTCGTGAACTCAGGATCAAAAAAAAAACTCCGCTGTATTATTGATTATTCATTAATTTTAGCCAACATCATTTTTTTTTGTCGGAAAGTCATTTGCTGTATTTGACTAATGTTGATTTTATGAAGAGTTGTCTTTGAATATAGGCAAGATAGATGAACAGACAGACAACAGACGAAAATAACAGGGGCCATCATCCAAGTGTTGCACAGCTACTCAAACGAAGAGAGACAATTCTTTTGTTTACATTTCGACACAACTAGTCTTAGGTGTGGGAGAGAGATATTTGTCCTTAGAGCTGGGTTTCTGGGTTTATAATTTGAGCTTTGAAATGTGTTAAAAATAAACGCCTGCTACACATTGATTCAGACTAAAAATAATGAAGAATAGATTGCATACCACGGGTCTGAATATACAGATCATGGATTTGAGGCTGAATTGAGATAGATATATGCATTGTGGATTCAGGTCACATGATTCGTGGGGAGGGGGGAGAGGGAAGCCTATTCCGAAATGGGGGCGTCACTCTATTAATGTATGGGGCGGTGGAACACATACAAAAATCTCTAATAAATATTATTTGAACAATAATAAACCTCAAGGAAGAATTAATAAATGTGTAGAAGTTCCCATTATATGAAGTGTTTTAAATCATCTCCATTCTCTCAATTTAAAAATGTATTGTAATTTTCATCTTCTTTTCTAATCGCTAAAGTCCCGCTTTTCTACCTTTAATTGTATGTATTTTAGAGTGTTCTTTATTGAGACAGACACGATCCAACGTGGCATATTGGCAGTGACTTCTGATGGAGCTACTTTATCTGAGGCTGATTTTTTAGATGTTAGCAAGTATATATCAAACGACTTGCCAAATGTGAAATACGTTCTGTACTAATCTATGTACAGTTGCTAGACACCTGGGTGAACCATGAACATATCATTTAATTGTGCCTTTAAAGTAATGAACAAAGTCAAAAACCATTTGTTAATTGAGGTATATTAGACATTGTTGTTATAAAGACGATGAAGAATGTAGAACTGATTTTCGCTGTTATTAAGAAGTAGCCCCTCTAGAGATGGTTTTTGCTATTCATTCATAGATTTGATGCTAAAGACTTTTTTAAAAAGGCCTGAGAGTGGCTTCCCCACTACTCATCTGCACCTAGTCATCCTTATAGTCAGCCGACTCATCTGACTTATGCCTTTTGCAACCTATGCGGCCGCAGTGGGCCTCGCACATTCATAGGCCCCGCGGTAATTTCATGTGTAAATTATTCAATTAAACCATTCTAACTTATAATCATCTTATGTCACGTGTTTAGTTTGAAATTTACCGGCTGTGGTTTAAATTTTCTTTTTTTCTGCCAGACGAAGATTTTGTTCACCGGTGAGTAAAGCTTGCTCCTCTCTCTCTCTCTTTGAACTCTCTCAGTAATCTGCGGGCTGAGACTTAGTCTCTTAGAGCCCGTGAGATCAGACTTGCTGTGTCTCTCAACATCTGGAGACTGCCATAAAGCCCGATGGCCAGCAAGCTTCCGGACTGGTCCACCCTGTGGTCCGCCAGTCCGGGGCACTCGAAAAGCCAATGATCTACGGTTTCATCCACTTCCCTGCAGTGTCTGCAAAGGGTGTCGACACTGGGCCTCAACCTCCCAAAGTACGCGCCAATAGGACACAGTGCCCAGTACGGAACTGGGCAATTAGCGCCTGCTCGACTCTCCTAAGCTGCCACCACGGGTCGGCTTTGGACGGCCACTCCAGAAAATTACGGACATTTCTTCCGTTCACCCCATGGTCCCAGCTCGAGAACGACTTCGATTGTCCAAAGAGACAGATCTTGGCACGCGCTGCCTCAAATGAGCTCTTTCTTGCACTCAGGAACAGGCGTTGTATAAAATTGGAAGATCATGTACATTGATAACCCAGCCTATGTTAATTAGTACATCTGTGTCGACCCATTTGTTTACTGATCATGAATCGGTTCTCGTATTATTCCAAACAGCAATTGATTTTTAATATAGCAATTTTATACAGCAATATTAGAAGTAAATAATGAATAAAATACAAAGACGAATTTCTTTTCTAAAACAAAATCTTAATTTTCACTTATTATCGTTATCTAGGGAGCGACCGATATGCCTTTTTACCGATAGTCCGATACCGATATTTTTCCCCAGCATTTTTACCGATACAGATACCGATACCGATATTTTTTAAAAATCAACAACAATTCCAAACACGTGTTTTCCTCGTGCTACAGCTAATGACGTATGTCAACCCATGCTCACCCCTTCCCTGTCATATTTCGTAACACTTCGCCCACACGTAAGTCTTGCTTCTCCCCCCCCCCCCACTTCCCATCCCAAAAGAAAATACACACAGATGTTCACTAATTGTATCATTCAAGGTCATACATTAGAATTAAAAAATGTCAATCCTATTGTTTCAAGGTCATATCGCTGATGCAATCTTTGTGGACGAGACAATTTCTGTGTACGGGGTTTTTTTTTTTCCTTTTTTTTTTTTAAATCTTGTCTGATCTGGTTATAGAATTTGGTTATTTACTGATTTTTTTTCTGCAACTCCGTTATGAAAAAAGAAACAATGTATCGGCAGTCAAAAAACGGCCGGTCCGATAGTTAACCCATAGTGCCAATATCGGTTCGACTATCGGTCGCTCCCTACAAAAATCGGTCGATCCGATATTAACCGATAGTGCCAATATCGGTCCGATACCGATCCGATTATCGGTCGCTCCCTATCGTTATCTCTACCCAGACTGGGGGGGGGGGACGGTGCAAACCGTATAGGGCCCCACAATGGTTAGGTCCGGACCCGATTGTGATTGTGACAGACGCGCGCGCTACCCTGTGTATCCCGTGGCTATATACACACGTGAACTCAGTCTCGTCTGTCTGTTCAGACTGGCTTCATTATGAAATAGTTTCTTGTTGCTTTACTTATCTACTGTCACAGAGCGACTATGTGTGTGTGTGGGGGGGGGGGGAGGGTGAGTGTGTGTGTATGAGTGTGTGTGTATGAGTGTGTGTGAGTGAATGTGTATGAATGTGTGTGTGTGTGTGAGTGAGTGAGTGTGTGTGTGTGTGTGTGTGTGTGTGTGTGTGTGTGAGTGCGAACGGTAATGGTGGTGTGAGATTGTTTTGCACGCATGGCTGCACAATAGTATGAATGGTTAGCTACTGTTGGGTTAGGAGTCTGTATCGTAGAGCAAGTGGTTGACCGTGTGTTTGTGTGCGCATGTGTGTGTGTATGTGCGTACCTAGCATTTGAGAAAACGATACATTAATAAAGAGTCAGGTGACTCAGAAAAGAGAGGTTGTTAGAGAAACTTGTGGTCGTAATATGCTATTTTTTGTATTATATTTTGAGTTGAAGTTTTTGTAAATTGTCACATACGTAGTTTCTGTGTTATTGTTTACACCCCCCTCATAGATAACTAAATAAATGTGACGTTTAGTAATTTGTTAAAACTAATTAGTCCATTAGTGTTCGTTTAGAATGGAGTAAGTATTATTTTCACATAAATGTTGTCTTATTTTGTGAAATCAAATACATGCATCATTAAAATAAAATTGCATATATTCATTCCCGTATGCACACGCACGCACACGCACACACACACACACACACACACAGAGTCACTCTGTGACCTGTAGTAATAATATATCTCTTGATCTCAACCTTGACAGCCCATCAGGTAATCTAGGTTGTGTTTGTGTACTTCATTGTTTAACTTAACGTGTCTGTGTACTTCATTGTTTAACTTAACATGTCTGTGTAGGCCTACTTCATTGTTTAAATTAACGTGTCTGTGTACATCATTGTTTAACTTAACATGTCTGTGTAGGCCTACTTCATTGTTTAACTTAACGTGTCTGTGTACTTCATTGTTTAACTTAACGTGTCTGTGTACTTCATTGTTTAACTTAACATGTCTGTGTACTTCATTGTTTAACTTAACATGTCTGTGTACTTCATTGTTTAACTTAACGTGTTTGTGTACTTCACAGTTTAACTTAACGTGTCTGTGTACTTCATTGTTTAACTTAACGTGTTTGTGGTACTTTTTTTAAAAATTTCATTCATTATGGATTGAACAGGCAGACTGACGGACAGTATGAACGATAGATGCACAGAAGGACAAACACACCGACAGAAGAAAGAGAAGGGGCTAGACAGATTGATAGATATATATTTATATATACAGACCGGCGAAATGATACATAGATTCTGTAGGTACTCACTTGGTTCAGAAACTAGACACTTTATCACGAATTAAAACCAACAAGAAACTGTTATCTTACTTGACAGAAGCTACTGAAACTATAAGAATAATGTTCTTACCTGCACTGAGTCCAAATTTAGTAACATAACATTAATTCATTTGATTCCCTCAATACAAATCATTCCGAAACAGAAATCTCATGGGAAAATCCGATAAAAAGTCGTAAGTTTTAATATCGATTTCAATTTATTTCATCAAGACGCAAATACATGTAACGAAGCTTTAGATCTATACAGGGTTTCTCTCCCGGGATAGCGGGATCCCGACCGAATGTCAGCACATTAAACACTTTCCGGGAAATTTCTCTTATTCCGGGATATCCCGGGAAGGAATATCGAAATTCAAAATTTAACTCATTTTTTATGAAATTTAATAAGTTTTTTTTTATTTCACAGTAGTTTAATATCTTGCACAAACTTTTCATTATCCTTAAGCGACAAGGATTTTGATTTTTTTTTCATATGTATCGATATTTATATATATCTATATGTATCTATATTTATATGTATCTAAATTAAGCAGTGAAAATAAAGAACATAAACACTTTGTACATTCACAGGTGTACAGAAGCTGTGGTGCGGAGTTCGATTTACAGTGCTTTACACTGGAATATTTCTTGACAATAAGGTTAACTTTGATTTACAATGCTGTACACTGGAATATTTCTTGACAATAAGGTTAACTTTGATTTACGGTGCTTTACACTGGAATATTTCTTGACATTAAGGTTAACTTTGATTTACAGTGCTGTACACTGGAATATTTCTTGACAATAAGGTTAACTTTGATTTACAGTGCTTTACACTAGAATATTTCTTGACAATAAGGTTAACTTTGATTTACGGTGCTTTACACTGGAATATTTCCTGACAATAAGGTTAACTTTGATTTACAGTGCTTTACACTGGAATATTTCTTGACAATAAGTTATCTTTGATTTACAGTGCTTTACACTAGAATATTTCTTGACAATAAGGCTAACTTTGATTTACGGTGCTTTACACTGGAATATTTCTTGACAATAAGGTTAACTTTTAGAAAACGAGATGGGCTAAAAAAAACAATCGTTTAATTCATTATTAATATATACAAGAAAAATCGACCTACACTGTGGATACGTCGCTCTAAAACTGACCTACACTGTGGATACGTCGCTCTAAAACTGACCTACACTGTGGATACGTCGCTCTAAAACTGACCTACACTGTGGATACGTCGCTCTAAAACTGACCTACACTGTGGATACATCGTTCTAAAACTGACCTACACTGTGGATACATCGCTCTAAAACTGACCTACACTGTGGATACATCGTTCTAAAACTGACCTACACTGTGGATACATCGCTCTAAAACTGACCTACTCTGTGGATACATCGCTCTAAAACTGACCTACACTGTGGATACGTCGCTCTAAAACTGACCTACACTGTGGATACGTCGCTCTAAAACTGACCTACACTGTGAATGTATCACTCTAAAACTGACCTACACTGTGGATACATCGCTCTAAAACTGACCTACACTGTGGATACATCGTTCTAAAACTGACCTTCACTGTGGATACGTCGCTCTAAAACTGACCTACACTGTGGATACATTGCTCTAAAACTGACCTAAACTGTGGATACATCGCTCTAAAACTGACCTACACTGTGAATGTATCACTCTAAAACTGACCTACACTGTGAATGTATCACTCTAAAACTGACCTACACTGTGAATGTATCACTCTAAAACTGACCTACACTGTGAATGTATCACTCTAAAACTGACCTACACTGTGAATGTATCACTCTAAAACTGACCTACACTGTGAATGTATCACTCTAAAACTGACCTACACTGTGAATGTATCACTCTAAAACTGACCTACACTGTGAATGTATCACTCTAAAACTGACCTACACTGTGGATACATCGCTCTAAAACTGACCTACACTGTGGATACATCGTTCTAAAACTGACCTTCACTGTGGATACGTCGCTCTAAAACTGACCTACACTGTGGATACATTGCTCTAAAACTGACCTAAACTGTGGATACATCGCTCTAAAACTGACCTACACTGTGAATGTATCACTCTAAAACTGACCTACACTGTGAATGTATCACTCTAAAACTGACCTACACTGTGAATGTATCACTCTAAAACTGACCTACACTGTGAATGTATCACTCTAAAACTGACCTACACTGTGAATGTATCACTCTAAAACTGACCTACACTGTGAATGTATCACTCTAAAACTGACCTACACTGTGAATGTATCACTTTAAAACTGACCTACACTGTGAATGTATCACTCTAAAACTGACCTACACTGTGAATGTATCACTCTAAAACTGACCTACACTGTGAATGTATCACTCTAAAACTGACCTACACTGTGAATGTATCACTCTAAAACTGACCTACACTGTGAATGTATCACTCTAAAACTGACCTACACTGTGAATGTATCACTCTAAAACTGACCTACACTGTGAATGTATCACTCTAAAACTGACCTACACTGTGAATGTATCACTCTAAAACTGACCTACACTGTGAATGTATCACTCTAAAACTGACCTTAGTGCAGGCGGGGGGGGGGGCGTCTCTTGTTTTTTTTCTCAACGAATGGATTACCAATTATTCAAACAATCAGATCTAACACACATTTAGAAACTGTTGAACACATTTGTTGTTAGCTGTACACATTTGTTGTTAGCTGAACACATTTGTTGTTAGCTGTACACATTTGTTGTTAGCTGTACACATTTGTTGTTAGCTGTACACATTTGTTGTTAGCTGTACACATTTGTTGTTAGCTGTACACATTTGCTGTTAGCTGTACACATTTGCCGTTAGCTGTACACATTTGTTGTTAGCTGTACACATTTGTTGTTAGCTGTACACATTTGCTGTTAGCTGTACACATTTGCCGTTAGCTGTACACATTTGTTGTTAGCTGTACACATTTGTTGTTAGCTGTACACATTTGCCGTTAGCTGTACACATTTGCCGTTAGCTGTACACATTTGTTGTTAGCTGTACACATTTGTTGTTAGCTGTACACATTTGCTGTTAGCTGTACACATTTGCCGTTAGCTGTACACATTTGTTGTTAGCTGTACACATTTGTTGTTAGCTGTACACATTTGCTGTTAGCTGTACACATTTGTTGTTAGCTGTACACATTTGCTGTTAGCTGTACACATTTGTTGTTAGCTGTACACATTTGTTGTTAGCTGTACACATTTGTTGTTAGCTGTACACATTTGCTGTTAGCTGTACACATTTGTTGTTAGCTGTACACATTTGTTGTTAGCTGTACACATTTGTTGTTAGCTGTACACATTTTCCGTTAGCTGTACACATTTGTTGTTAGCTGTACACATTTGCTGTTAGCTGTACACATTTGTTGTTAGCTGTACACATTTGTTGTTAGCTGAACACATTTGCTGTTAGCTGTACACATTTGTTGTTAGCTGTACACATTTTCCGTTAGCTGTACACATTTGTTGTTAGCTGTACACATTTGTTGTTAGCTGTACACATTTGTTGTTAGCTGTACACATTTGTTGTTAGCTGTACACATTTGTTGTTAGCTGTACACATTTGTTGTTAGCTGTACACATTTGTTGTTAGCTGTACACATTTGTTGTTAGCTGTACACATTTGCTGTTAGCTGTACACATTTGTTGTTAGCTGTACACATTTGTTGTTAGCTGTACAAATTTGTTGTTAGCTGTACACATTTGCTGTTAGCTGTACACATTTGCTGTTAGCTGTACACATTTGTTGTTAGCTGTACACATTTGTTGTTAGCTGTACACATTTGCTGTTAGCTGTACACATTTGTTGTTAGCTGTACACATTTGTTGTTAGCTGTACACATTTGTTGTTAGCTGTACACATTTGTTGTTAGCTGTACACATTTGCTGTTAGCTGTACACATTTGTTGTTAGCTGTACACATTTGTTGTTAGCTGTACAAATTTGTTGTTAGCTGTACACATTTGCTGTTAGCTGTACACATTTGCTGTTAGCTGTACACATTTGTTGTTAGCTGTACACATTTGTTGTTAGCTGTACACATTTGCTGTTAGCTGTACACATTTGTTGTTAGCTGTACACATTTGTATGTACTGAATGGAATGGGACAGGAGCGTTGTCAGATGTAAAAGTATGATAAGTACAAGGTACATGTTATCGATATATCATTAGTCGGTAAAATTCATTTTATTAAATGAATTAATGTTGTCGATTCTCATTTAACACTCTCTCAGTTGTCTAAACAATTGCACAAATACGTCTTTTAAAGATAGCATTCTCATCTTAAATAAAACTGGAAATTTTTTTTTGTGTGTGGATATTTTCCGTGAAATACGCAATCTTTTTTTCGTCATTACAGGGATAGTAAAGTTCCATTATAACTAAAAAGTCATCGGGGCAGATGAAATGTATAGTTCTTTTGTTTCTATAATCATGGCATATTAGTGGATTGTGTGGTTAGCACAACGTACAGCCACCTTTACTTCCCCAACTGATTGTCAGGTTCACATTTAAAGCTGGGTAGACTTGTGGGACTTACACCAACTATCACCTGGAAAAATCTTCAAGATTCACACCGATCGAACCCAGGACTCAGTTAATTTTTAATTCCTTTTAAATGTGATTTCCCGGGATTCTGGTTTGAGAACCATTTTTGTCCCGGCATCCCGGGAAATGCAAAACTTATGAAAATAAGAAACCCTAATTTATATTATTACATAAAAATACACAAGTGTATTTGTGTAAACATGAGTTTTTACAAAAAAAAATTTATTAATTTCGTTCATTGCGCAAAACATATAAATATGTTTGTGTGTAAATAGTTAATTAGCGAAATACTTCAAAGGTGTTTTTTTTTAGCCTTTTGTCCGTTGAAGAAATAAATAGAATGATTTGTTGATAACTTGAAAAGTGATAATGATAACAACACTGGTCCATAGTTTGTTGTTTGCAGTGGCGTACCGAGGGGGGGGCGGTCCGCACCGGGCGGCACTTTTTATTACTTTTTAGGGGGGGCGGCAAAATGTAGGCCTATAGATTAAATTGAAATACCTAAATGAGAGGGCGGCAAAATCGTCTTCCGCCCTGGGCGGCCGATACCCACGCTACGCCGCTGGTTGTTTGTTTAATAAAAAAATATACATTTATTTCTTGACAATAGTCAGAATCTTAAGTCAATTAAAAAGTACCAAAAAAAAAGGTCCCTTCTCTAGTAGCAAAAAGTCATTTGATGTTTGTCTATGTGGTGTTTATTGACATTTTTTTTTGCCATCAGGTTTCGGCATCAGACGACAGACGTAGACAGTTGTATGGGCAATTTCCAATACTGTCATTGTTTCAAGTAGAACGCGTTACAACGAGTTTCCAATATTGTTGACCAAAAATGACATTTGTGATGCCATAGTAGTGAACCTTAGGGCGTGTTTGCGTGAAGTTCTCGTATGTCCTCTGTCCAATTTTGTCTTGTAAAAATGGGGTAGGGGGGTGTGGGGGGGGGGTGTCGAATAATAATCGCTATGAATAATCGTGGTTGACAAATTTGAGTCAAAAGAAAAAACACAAAAAAAAAACACCCTTTAATCAGAAAACCTTCGTAGGGGGGGGGGAGACATTGCCGCACCAGTTTTTTCAGGCCCGCCATTAACCACCCCCCCCCCACTGTCGCATGTTGTGCACTCCTGCAGAGGCGTAGCCGGGGGTGGGCAAGAGGGTATCATGCCCCGGGCGCTCCTCACAAAGGGGTGCAAAATTGTATATTTTACTTATAATATTATATGGTTTTCGAATGGAGGGGGGCGCTGAAAAGGTATTAAAAGGTATTGTGCCCCGGGCGCGAGTTAAGCTGGCTACGCCACTGCACTCCTCCACTAGACTGGTAGACGTGCCGGAGTACAATTTAAGTTCGGCATGATTGAAACGAAACTGATAAAGTTAAGATCTTTTTGATGGTTGTTAATAAAAGTATTATTAAAATATGTAACCTAGTGTGATCAATAACAGTGTTATTAAAATATATAACTTAGTGTGATCAATAACAGTGTTATTAAAATACATGTATATAACTTATTGTGGTCAATAAGAAAGTTGCACTTGCTGATGAGCCATACTACCAAACGGCTATTAGTTAGAATTTCACTTGCTATGGATGGCTCTAGTGTTGTTCTCGTTGACGAAAACGAAAACTAAAACTAAAACCTTCATTAACGAAAATGTTGACTTTTCGTCAACGAGAACTAAAACTAAAATTAGAAGCATGACTAAAACTAGACGAAAACTGAAATTATTACAGAAAAAACGAAATAAAAACTGAAACGAAAATATAGTGTTGCTTTCGTTCACGAAAACTAAAACTAAAACCTTCGTTAACGAAAATGTTGACTTTTCGTCAACTAAAACTAAAACTAAAATTAGAAGCAAGACTAAAACTAGACGAAAACTAAAATTATTACAGAAAAAAACGAAATAAAAACTGAAACTAAAATATGACCTGGGACTAAAACAACACTAGGTGGCCCCCACTGCCTGATCTAGTCGGCCGTGTTCACTAAAAACGCGCGAATTCTCCTTCAATTGAACCGAAAGACCTTTCAAGTACATACCGGAAATCTTTACTGACGGTGAACTATTCGTAAAGATTTGAAACCAATAGAGAAAGGAATCCAATAGTTTGTCAATGGCAATAATATCGATTTAGTCGTCTGACAAGAAATGTTCCGGACTAGACCGTGTACATATTATGTGTGAAGAGTTTATGTAAACAAAATTTTCTTTGGGGAATATTGATGGTCGATAAGAGACAAAAGTTTCATAAATTAAAACAAAAGTTTCATAAATTAAAACAAAAGTTTCATAAATT
Organism: Bulinus truncatus; assembly: GCA_021962125.1. Lineage (NCBI taxonomy): Eukaryota > Metazoa > Mollusca > Gastropoda > Planorbidae > Bulinus > Bulinus truncatus. The sequence goes on from JAGDYQ010000076.1 coordinate 1,820,671, forward strand.
AAAACAAAAGTTTCATTTTTATGTACCAAAGTTTTCAAACAAGTTGCAACAAGTACTAAGAATAAAAAACTGCGAATAAAAATTGTTTTTCGATGTATATGATTTTTATCAATTTTTTAAAACGATGTTATATACAACAAGAAACTCAGTTTTGGAAACTGAGAAATCTACAAGAATATATATATATTTATTGCTTATATGTATTGTTTATATGTATTGCTTATAATAGTTGCCTATATTTAATGCCTATATGGCATGTTATTGTAAGTGTTTTAATATTTCTTCTGAAGCAGATTAAGATCGGTTGGGGCCCCGAGCGCATCAGCAAATATTGGGGGCCCATTTAATAAAAGAGACAGTGAAAAAAAAATTTTCTGCTGTTAATGTTTTGTTTTTTCAGATCCTCCGAGAAACCGATGCGCAAGTGATAAAAGTTAAATCTGCCCCCTCCAGGTCTTAGTAAGAAATGCATTGAAGTATTAACATGTTATCGATACTCTGTTGGTGAATTTAAAGTATCAACATGTTATCGATACTCTTTTGGTGAAGTTAAAGTATTAATACGTTATCGATACTCTGTTGGTGAAGTTAAAGTATTAAAATGTTATCGATGCTCTGTTGGTGAAGTTAAAGTATTAAAATGTTATCGATACTCTGTTGGTGAAGTTAAAGTATTAAAATGTTATCGATACTCTGTTGGTGAATTCGACGACAACTAATTAAAAAAAAAGAAACAATACTTACATTTTACAAGTTATAGTTATTTCATTACAGTTTAAATTATAACTGTTGGACTCAAGGAGAGTACAAACATTAGTTTTAGGTCGTTGTTGTTTGTTTTGTTTTTTACTCATAAAAATAAAAAAAAATAATCTTACTCACATTCAAATGCAGATATATCAGGCCAACGAAACCAAAATGAAGTCAAGTCAGTACTTGAAGAGCAAGGTGTGGATGAATGAAGTATTGAAGGTAATCAGATAGATGTATCGTCTGGAATGTCTGCTCTTCTTGCGACTGGAAGTATCGATTTGAATGGGCTAGTTGGTCGCAGAACAAAAACTGCAAGAGATCGTTTCCTTGGCTCACGTGACACATTTGTTCTTGGTGTAGACAGAGGGAGACAGTATAGTACTCTTCACTGACCGCACTTTCATCATTCATAAACAAATAGAGTAGAAATATGTCTCATTCATTGATTTTACGATTGTTTACATACATTGTCGTTCTAAGGCTGGGCAAACCATAGATATATATATAGGTCTTATATATCTTATATATCTATGGGGCAAACTATGTGACAGCTTAGGACTCGTGTAACACACGGGCACACTCATCCAGTATTTCCAAATAAGTCCGATGCTAAGATGGGCCCCCCTACAGGTACTTTTGCCAACAATGAGCCCCAAATATATTTATAAGTATATGTCTAGGGGTCCGAAATACCTAAGAACGGTTCTGGTCAATGCTTATCCAACCTAGTTTAAAACAGCAACGCCTATCTCAGTATAAACTAACGTTTAAAAAATGTACAATTAAATTGTTAGCGCTACATAGTCTTCTAATACAAGTTAACCACCAAAGTCTTTTTTTTCTCCAATTCCCTTATAGGACGTGGTAGTTGGGGGCAGCCCCGTAGCCCGGGGGGGGCACTGTGGGCCGTGCCCCCCCCCGGCTAGGTGTGGAGTGCCCCCCCACTGAAAAAAGAAGAAAAGAGGAAAAAAGAAAGAAAAAGTAAAGATGCCCCCCTTGCTGGGTATTGGTGCCCCTTTGCTGACCTGGCTACGGGCCTGGTTGGGGGAACGAATGGACACAACAACAGTTGTACTTTCAAACGTCCTTTCTGTGGGCTTATAGACTTGGCGGCGCCCATCTCTTCTCCCTCGCCAAGTCAGCGGCGAATATTATTGGCTTTACCAGGCATTGAACCATGTACCCTTTGCATGCGAGTCGAGTTCACTATCGAAGGAAAAAAAAAGGAAAAAATTATGGCTCATCAGCAAGTGAAAGTCTAATAGCCGTTTGGTAGTATGGCTCATCAGCAAGTGAAAGTCTAATAGCCGTTTGGTAGTATGGCTCATCAGCAAGTGAAAGTCTAATAGCCGTTTGGTAGTATGGCTCATCAAAGACTCCACACCTTGAAATATCGCGCACTCCTGTTTCATGTGTGAAAATATTTTTTCCTTCTCAGAAATCATTGAGTTGTTTTTTTTTTTAATTGTTAGAAAAACCCATTGTATGATTGAACAAGTTCAAAATGAGATGTAAAGTCAAAAGTTCTGTTAGCCCTTACTGACCATCGCGACATATGTATATTTCATCTTTTTCTGAAACCGCGGCATATTGTCAGGCTAGCACACAGCCCAGTCGCTTTTAGTTCCTCAACATTAAGTCAGGTACCCATTGAAAGTTGGGTGTATTGGGGAGACTTTTAACCAACATTCACCAGGGCCTGGTAGATTACAAAATGTTTTGGTTATAATCTATTTTAATGGCAATGAACCATTTAGGACGTACCGGTACTTCCAGTGTTTCGCTTCACGATTTATAAGGCGCTGATTCACGTCATCAATAGTTTTATTATTTGTTATCCTCATTTTGGGTTCTTTCCAATCATGATAACTGGATTTGGAGATTTTTCATGATGCTGCAATTTACTTGACATATTTTTCCAGTCACAACTGCCATGTGTTGCTAAGGCAGATTTACTCCTGTTATATATTCTGCAACAAAAAACAATATACATTATCTACTGGCGTAGAATACATCAACCATTTCTTTTAAAGTTTCTCCGTTAGCCAGTTTGCGTGTATAGATGTAATTAGAAAATTGTCTCCCACTTTCATCTTTTGATAACCAGACTCAATTTGATCTGCTTTGGATCACAAGTTGAATAAGAAAACAACGAATATTATCACTTATATCTGTCCATTTAGCAGGATCATCCATTATATCTGGATCTAATTTTGTTAAATGCAAAATAAGAAAAATAATTTTGAAAATAGTGATGTCATAATATTGATATCCCACATCCATCGTCGTCGGCATCCGTCCGTCTCGAGAGACGATGGTGTAGCTAAGATGAGTCTACAAAACACCGCCGGGAATGGCTGTGCAGTCCGACTTGGGAGTGGCAATCCCTGCCGCACTTGTCACACTTTAAGATAGTTGGTTGTTGTTGTAGTTGTTGTAGCTGTTCTTTTTTCCGCTTCCGTCTTGTTCTTTTCAGGGCAGCATTATCCTGTCGCTCAGCCTCTGCGCGCAATGAACCCTGCCGGACAGCGAGCCTCCATGAGTGGCGGTCGGCTGCTTGGCTCTCCCAGGAGTTGGGGTTAATGGAGCACTCTTTCATATCCTTTTTGCAGGTGTCTTTGTAGCGCATTTTAGGTCGCCCTGTTTTCCTCTGGCCGGTAACTAACTCGCCATAGAGTAGTTCTTTCGGGATGCGGCCTGCGTCCATTCTTTTGACATGACCGAGCCATCTGAGGCGTCTCCCGCTGAGAACTGCAAACAAGCTGCTCATGTTGGCCCTCTCTAGCACCCCAGTGTTGGGGATCTTGTCTTGCCACTTTATCTGCAGTATACGTCGCAGGCACCTCATGTGGAAATTGTTTAGCTTTCTTTCGTGCCTCGCGTAAGTGGTCCACGTCTCGCATCCATAGAAGAGGGTACTAAGTATGCAGGCCTGGTAGACGCGCAATCTGGTATTTTCGGTGAGGCTGGGGTTTTCCCACACACGTTCCTTTAGTCTCGCCATGACTGTGGCTGCCCTAGCGATTCTGCAATCGATCTCCGGGTCTATGGATAGCGAGCTGGAGATGGTGGACCCGAGGTAAGTGAAGTTCTCGACGACCTCTAGGGTGTGCCCATGCTTGGGGGTGTCAATGCTTGGGGGTGTATCTGTACCCTGTGCCATGACATTCGTCTTTTTCAGGCTGATAGTCAGTCCAAACTCCTTGCATGCATGGGAGAGGCGGGTGACAAGCTGCCGCAGTCCGTCTTCAGTGTGTGATGTCAAGGCTGCGTCATCAGCAAAGAGCAGCTCGCGAATTAGGACCTTTGTGACTTTGGTCTTTGCACGGAGGCGGGCTATGTTATAGAGCTTGCCATCGGACCTTGTATGGATGTAAACACCCTCGCTGCAATCCTTGAAGGCGTATTGGAGGAGCATGGAAAAGAAAATGCCGAAGAGTGTAGGTGCAAGGACGCAGCCCTGTTTTACTCCGCTGCTGACTGGGAAGGCCTCGGAGATTGCGCCGTTGTAGCAAACCGTGCTATGCATGTTGTCGTGGAAGGACATGACCACTGCAAGCAGGTGTGGGGGGCAGCCAATCTTTTGCAGCAAGCTGAAGAGTCCACTTCGACTTACTAGATCAAACGCCTTTGTGAGGTCGACGAAAGCGATGTAGAGTGGCACCTGCTGTTCCTGACACTTCTCTTGAAGTTGACGTAGTGAGAAGATCATGTCCACTGTTGATCGGCCAGCCCTGAAGCCACACTGTGACTCTGGGTAGACTCGGGAGGCGAGGGCCTGCAGGCGGTTTAGAGCGACGCGGGCGAAAGCTTTGCCGACGATGCTGAGGAGGGAGATGCCCCGGTAGTTATTACAGTCGCTCCGGTCCCCTTTGTTCTTGTATAGTGTGATGATTTTGGCATCCCTCATGTCTTGGGGGATATAGCCCTGTTCCCAGCATCGACTTAGGAGGTCGTGCAATGGCTTTAGCAGTGTTGGTTTTCCGCTCTTCAGAACTTCTGGTGGGATTCCATCGCTACCGGGTGCCTTTCCGTTTGCAAGGCAGTCGATGGCTTTGCTTAGTTCATCCACGGTGGGTGTGGTGTCTAGCTCCTCCATGACAGGCAGATCTGGGATAGCGCCAAGAGCGGCATCAGTCACAGTGTTCTGGGTTGCGTATAGCTCCAGGTAGTGTTCGGTCCACCTCTGCATCTGTTTTTCCTGGTCCTTGATGACCTCTCCTGTTTTGGATATAAGGGGGGCGGTTTTGGAGGGAGTTGGGCCTATTGCCTTTTTGATGCCCTCGTACATCCCTCTTGCGTTTCCTGTATCGACAGCTGCCTGGATGCTGCTACAGAGGTTCAACCAGTAGGAGTTGGCGCATCTGCGGGCGGTCTGCTGGGCTTTGCTCCTGGCTGTCCGTAGGGCTTTTAGTGTGTTGGGACTGGGCCTGGCCTTGTAGGCCAGTAGGGCTTTCCTTTTTACCTCGGTAACGGGTTCCATTTCCTCCCAGTGGGCCTCGTACCAATCGGCGTTTTTCCGCTCTATCTTTCCATAGGTGGTGATGGCGGAGTTATATACGACATCACGCAGACGCGACCACCTAGAGTCGATGGTGTCAACTGCTAACTTTCTTTCACTGAGTGTAACTTCCAGACTGCTGATAAACTGTTTTTTTTTTCGGGATTTCTGGCACAGTTGATATTGATGCGTGGGCGACCTTTTTTCTTGGAGTGATGCAGTTTCTTCGGCGTTATGCGCACCTTGCTTGCCACGAGGGCGTGGTCCGTGTCGCAGTCTGCACTGTGGTAGCTGCGGGTGAGGAGGATACTGTCGATATTCCCTCTTCTGGTGAGGACGAGGTCGAGTTGGTGCCAGTGGCGGGAGCGTGGGTGCCTCCATGACACCTGATGTATCTCTTTGCATCTGAAGAAGGTGTTGGTCACGCACAGGCCATGGTGGCACGAGAGCTCAAGCAGTCTCTGGCCATTTTCATTTATCTTTCCCCTCCCAAAGCTTCCGAGACAGGTGGGCCAAGCCACATGGTCAGCTCCTACCCTTGCGTTGAAATCACCAAGGAGATAAAGGCTATCGGTGCTAGGAATCTTCAATAGCGCTTCATCTAGGGACTGGTAAAATTGATCTTTCTCCTCGGCAGTGGAGCAGAGGGTTGGAGCATACACGCTGAATATGTGAGCTGGGCCAGAGGACGTTGACAGTCGGAGGATTAGTAATCTCTCAGAGCCGTCTGTTGGGGGCTCTATGAATCTGACAAGCGTGTTTTTCACCGCGAAGCCAACACCGTGTTGCCTCGGTTGGTCTGAGGACTTCCCTTGCCAATAGAATGTGTAGTTAGCTTCTCTGATGGTGCCGGTTTCAACCAGCCGGGTCTCCTGTAGAGCGGCGATGTCGATGTTTAGTCGTGAGAGTTCCCTGTCGATGACAGCGGTCTTCCTTGCGTCATTAATCTGCTGAAGGTCAGATGTGAGTCCGGTACACATGGTCCTGATGTTCCAGCTTGCGAATCGAAGAGCTGAAGGCTTCTTGCTAATTCTTATCTTGAATTTGCCTGGTGCGTGTGTTTTTTGGCCCACTTTTTGAGAAGTGCATCTCTAATCCCCACGCACCCAGTAGGGCAGGTGAGCCATGGCGAGACAGCACCCAACTGGCTGGAGGCTGCCCAGCTTGAGGCGGGCGGTAGCTGTCCAATGAGGCGCGATGACCTCTCCCACCGTCGAAAGAGACCCCTGGCGCTCGTTTCCTTCGCCAATCGGATGAGCTTAGAACCGGTAACTGTCCCCTTCCGTGTTGTATCGACATCGTGCGACGACGCTGGAGTATCCTCTCCAGTTTAGCTACAGAGCCTGGGCAGGGTAATATGGAGGGATAGCTGTTGCCCGTGCAGCAGTCGCCCCCTCTTCGCGCAACTGAGGGATCCAAGGGAAAGACAGAGTCGATACGGCTTGGCTTCAGCTGCGCCGCAGGAGTTGCCGGCGTTGACAATATAGGGTCTGGCCGCCTTGGGGACTCCAGCTCCGGATTTCTTTTCAGGGTTTACTCCCTTAGCCTATCCTCGTAGGAGGTATGCCGCTAGGCAGCGGAGGTTTGAAAACATAGTTTTCCTTCTCCTAGATGAGCTACCAACCGAGGTTGACGAGCCCCATCTGCCCGAAGCGGCTGGTTTTGAGGCGCCAGTGAACCGCCTTCGCCCCTTCTCCTGTCAGTGGAAACAGTTTCGCCGGGCTTAGTAGCTAAGCCGCACGAGAAGGCCAGGAGTTGAACTTGGTTGTCAGAGGCTATTTGAGACGCACGCCATTGGGAGCATTTTATTTGTTAGTGGGAGCTTATCCCCGCTACCAACCCCCGGCAGTAACAACCTTGAAACTTGAAAATGTAGTGCAGCGATAATCACTCAAAACATATTTTTGTTGAAATGTAGTGCAGCAATAATAACTCAGAACATATTTTGTTGAAATGTAGTGCAGCGATAATCACTCAAAACATATTTTTGTTGAAATGTAGTGCAGCGATAATAACTCAAAACATATTTTGTTGAAATGTAGTGCAGCAATAATAACTCAAAACATATTTTGTTGAAATGTAGTGCAGCAATAATAACTCAAAACATATTTTGTTGAAATGTAGTGCAGCAATAGTCACACAAAATGTTTTTTGTTAAAATGTAGTGCAGCAATAATCACACAAAATATATTTTGTTGAAATGTAGTGCAACAATATATTCCAACTACTGAATACTTTTTATTTTTTTACCTTTATATTATCCTTTTATTACATTTTTTTTTCTACAAATCGTCTTATTCAAAACTGAATATATTCTGCCTAAGTAGGCTATTTTGAAGAAATATAGCAAACCTGAACAGATGTTGGAGACAGGCTTTGGGCTAGTGTCAGGCTAGACCCACGCCCGTGTCCAGTTGCTGTTGCCTTCTATAATCTGTGGTCACCATCCCGAAAGGCCACCGCTGACCAGAATGCGCTGTCATTGACCTCATGCGTGTCTACCACTGCTCTCATCCATGACAATAAACTTTGAAAGGGAGTGCTCGCGAGATCAACTCTAAATGTCGTCATCAGCTGGTGCATTGATGGGTGTAGCCATGACATAAATAATGCAGGAGGCATGTTATTATTATTAAATCGTTTAGTAGACACAGACGTTTACCAGATTTTCATAGCAGCTCCAGAGATAAACAAGTATGGTTCTGAATGTAGGAGGTAAATTGTACGTTTCTTTTTAATACTACAGTGTTGTTGATTTGAGTCTTCATTTTAACAATTGCTTACACACACACACACACAAATCAACATTTTAAAAATATTTTTTTATGAATTTTTTTTAAATACACCATTTTTTTAAATTTAGAATTATTATAAAGAGTGTTCATTATAAAATAACAAGTAGCATATTAAGGTTAAACAAAACTAATTTATAAATCAGTGTTCGCCAATGCGCATATTGGCTGGATTAATGATATGGCTATTATTACTAGTGCAGGATTTACGTACACAAGCTATAGCTTAGCCCCCCCCCCCTCCCCCCACTTTCTTTTGTCCGAGTGAGCGATTTTCATATATACTTAAACATTTGGCACGGGCATAAAATATCTGGACATATAACTACGGAACATAAAAAACAAAAAAAAAACATAAATAAATGCTATTTTTTTTTTCTAACAGACATCTCAGACCACAATGTACAGAGAAAATTTTCCGACGGGAATCCGACAAGATTTATTCGGCAGAGGTCTGGTGCACGCTGAATCTGGAGACTCATTGCATTCAACAGGCGAGGCAAGTCATTTAAATATGATTGAAATATGGAAGTGGTCCTCAAACTTTTACGCCTCAATACAGTATATCAGATTTGATAGGATTTGCACTAGGAGGGTCCCCTTTTTCGCTCCTCTTCCTGGCATATCTTTAAGAAAGGTTTTTATACTTATCATCACCAAAATCATTCGCCCCTTTAACAAGTTTCGTCTTTGGGGGGGGGGGGGGTTACCTTAGGGACATAGTCGTGGATAGATCTCTCCATTTCTCACTTTGTTGTGTGAAAAGTCACTACATCGTATCCAAGGTTCATTACAATGTTCTTTTTATTTTTATTTTTTGAAATAGCGTATCTAAATCGAAATTAGCATGCACGTGTTTCAACATTTAGGCAAATTTTTTTAGTTCAGTATTTTTGTCTTCTTTATATTGCTTTATGACTAGCAACTTGGCAGAAATTTTTTTTAAACCGGTCAGGGCCGGCCTTACTAATTACGGGCCCAATTTAAAAGGTTGCTTACCATACACACTATTACTATTAATGCTGAATGTAAATTGCGGGGCCCCTGACAGGAGTGGGGCCCAATTTGGAGCGATTGGTCAAATATACCCAAGGCCTGCACTAAAACAAGTAATATCGAAATCGCTCTTGTGTGTAGTAAAATTAAGCGTTCTAAAAAAACCGACAACAACACATCAACAAGGGACCGTTCACATATTATGTAACGCCGAACGGGGAGGGTTTACTTGCTAATGTGTGATTTTTGTTATATTGGGGGAGTTTTCTAGTGTAAAATAATGTTATATGGGGAGGGGGAGGGTCAAAAATTGACATTTTTGCTTTATATAGGCCTAATATGTGAACGGCCCCCCATCAACAACGTATGAATTCTATACCGATAGAATATTGTAATAAATGATAACAGTGATTAGTAAAACGCAGTGGCTACGGTACCATCAAGCGGGACTCCGTATTTTTTTCCAGGTACCAGCAATAATTGCTCCACGCCCTAACCCTAACCCTAATCCTAACCCTATTCATAACCCTAATATAATTGCTGGTACCCGAAAAAAAAATACGGGCACCAGCCATATTCCTAACCCTAATATAATGGCGCTTGATGGTACCGTAGCCACTTCGTTAGTAAAAAGTGTGGATAACGCTGGGTAAAATACATCAGTAGTATGAAAACTATGTGTATGTGTGTGTAATTCTGCACCAGTGTGATTACAAGGATTGTCATTGGTTGATCACACAAATGTACTCGGAGCAAAACATATGCTGTGTTATAAAAAAAAACGAAAAAAAAAAACGAACGAACATCATCATTAAAAGACAACAACAGCCACAAAACAAACACTTCAAGTGAAATATTTTTACAGTAAAAAGTTGACAAAATTTTATTTATAACACGGTTTTAAGCCCATATAGGCCACAGATTATATGAAATAGGCTAGTTTTAAAAGTTATACGAGGAAAAAAGCTAAGGTTTACAATTTTCACTGCCAATAAGTTGCAAAAAGGGACCAAATAGATTGGCCGCTTTCATCTAATCATTCTAATGTCCTTACATTGTATTACGTTTCTTGTTTTTTTCTTCCTCGTAGACCTATAACACTGTTATCTATACACCTAAAAAAAAAGTACCAACAACATTAAAACAAAATTCTTTTACCCCCATCCCATTCCCTCATTTCAAACCAGTTATTATTAGCTCAAGAAGAATTCCTCCAAGCCTCAGAGATAGGCGATGTACATAATGTCAGCAGAATACTGAAAGAACATTCAGGACTTGACATTGAATGCAGTGATGCACTGGGACGTACGGCTCTAAGACTGGCGATCAAAAATGAACACTTGACGGTAAATACACAACCCAGAATAAGTTGTTGCTATTTTCTGCTGTTGTTGAGATTGAGATATTTGCACGACATAAATTAATTTGAAACTGCCAACTATTCGGGGCAGCCATCTCTCTCTCTCTCTCTCTCTCTCTCTCATTCTCTGCCTCTCTCATTCTCTCATTCTCTCCCTCATTCTCTCTCCCTCTCCCTCTCTCTCCCTTTCTCTCTTCTTCTCCCTCTCTCTCTCTCTCTCTCTCTCTCTCTCTAGCCTTAGGTGATGGGGCTCTAGAGTATATGTCATGAAGGGATTATGCTTAAGGACGACCACTGAATGTGAACAAAACGCCATTTTAATGTGAATTATTGAAAATCTGAAGTAAATTTAAAAAAAATTGAAATTTGAATAAAGGCGGAGAGTATTTGTCAAGCTAAAGTGTAGCCTAAATAATATTACTCTTTTGGCACCTGGTTCGATTAGGAAAAATCGCTCTAATCTGTTTAAAGCCTGCTCTGGCTATACTAGGCCTACATGCATTGCTATATATTTCGAATGTGTGAGCCGTAAGGTTCTGAAGTTTCGTGCGTGCAAGAAAATAAAGTAATTGAGATAAAATTGGGTTAACAAATTATTAATCCTTTTTATCAATCAATTTTCCAGTAATTTAGGCTTAAAAACTATACAAAAAAAATTATAATAAATTTATTTTTATTCAAATTGCTTGAAACTACTTTGCCTATCAAATCTACTCAAGTTCGACTTGAAAATGTTTGGAAATAGTATTTTTCTGTTACATATTGTTATGAACTTGATTTATCTATTTTTTTTAAAACTAGGTGCATTATGTATCCCCCCCCTCAAACCCCCTCCATCCGATATCCTCTTGGGGGCCGTCCATAAAGTACGTCACGCTATTTTTACCATTTTTGACCCCCCTCCCCCCCCCTTGTCACAAAGTGTCACAAATCTCGGGACCCCCTCCTCCTAAAGTACGTCACACTGTCAAAAAAAATTTTAATTAACAACCAGTTAAAATTTAATCGAAAACTTCAAACGCACTTCACTATTAAAATGCCTTAAATATTAATATTAAAAGAACTATCAGATTATTAAATGACTTTAATAGTAGAATAACTAATTGTAAACAGTTGTCACAGTTATTCTTTGAAACAGTAACTCAATCAATTGAATTTGAAAAAAAAAATTGCAAAAATTAGACTTGACAATTTTATAATAAACATTACATATCTGCTACCTTTTCAATTACAATGGGTGAGGTCAACTTTGAGATAATCTTCCGATTATGCATTCTAATGACACAGGATAAGAAGTAGATTAGCAAAACTTGACCTCAATCAGTGATTAAATAATAAAAATGGAAACAAAACAATGCAACTAAAAAAAGGACTAGATTGACAAATTATGTGAGCAGCTCTTGTGCTATATTGAGTATGTTTATAGTGGACCTGTAAATTGTGTTTCATTAAAAAAAATCCATCCATGGTGAAGTGTTCATCCATAGTTACGACTGACATAAATCTTTCCCCAGCATTGTTTTCTGGAAGAATAATTGCAGACAGATCAACTTCATCCTCTTCTAGCCACTCAGCATCTTCTGAATGTGCATTTTCCATTCTGCCAATAATTGCCATGAGTTCTCTTTGCCTTTTAGCAGCGATTCTCAAAGGACGGATGCGTTTTATCTGAGTTGATTCTGGAAAATTTGGGGTTGGCACATTCTTCTGCGCCCGAGCTCTATGTTGTCCTGTATGTTTCTTCAACAGTGTTTGTGAGGCAAAGTATAAGTGACACACTTTGCAAATTCGATCATGTAAGCTGTAACCCCGTAGCCAAGGGGGTGGGCACTGGGGGGCCGTGCCCCTACGCTAGGTGTGGAGTGCCCCCCGCTTAAAAAAAGAAGAAAAAGAGGAAAAAATAAAGAAAAAGCTAAGGTGCCCCCTTGCTGGGTATTGGTGCCTCCCTGCTTACTTTGACCTGGCTACGGGCCTGGTAAGCCGGTCTGCAAAGATAGACGATAAAGATCATATGGTTGTACTTTTAAAGCTCCTGTTGATCTTGTCATAATGTCATCAAATTTGAGAGTTTGTGCCACAAACAATGAAGGAAATTTATGAGCATCGGTATCTTCTCTTTCTGAAGCTCTGAGTACATCAGTTCAGGGCCGTTGTAAGGTCATCGTAGGCCCTAGGCACTTTCAAAGTCGTAGGCCCTCCCCATCTTCATTTTTAATATTTTTCAAGAATGCACCCGCACTTCTTTGCGATTTGAAATCTAAATAAACTTTTGAAAACGTCATATGTGACTTTTCTAAGACAAAGAGCCGAAAAGTTAACATTCTATAATTTACTGATCTGCAGCTTGACGTGCTCATCTCACAAGGTTATATATATAGCTACTTTAATACAAACATTATTAAATCTTATTGGCATTCTGAACTTGTTTTCACTTTATGTTCTGGTTTTCGAAGGCCCTTGAAAAGTCCGTAGGCCCTGGGCACAGTGCCTACTGTGCCTAGTTGATAAAGTGGCTTTGCATCAGTTGTTTGGTTAATTGGGATTGGAGGAGGAAAGAATCTCAAAGGTAAAAAGTTGAAATATGAACTCCTAACTAGCATGAGGCATTGTGAACAATACATTGAAATGATATGCATCTCATGCTATTTTAACAAAACTAATTTAAATGTTTCACAAAATTTTTGAAAATTATTTTTAAAACTATTAAGTTTTACTAAAAAAATAAAAATTTAAGTTAGAAATAAAATAAAAAATATATATATAAAACTGTGACGTCACATTTGGCCTGACCCCCCTCCCTCCCCTCTGTCAAAACTGTCACACTTTCTTACACCCCCCCCCCCCCTTGGAGTGTGACGTACTTTATGGACGGCCCCTTGTCACCCAGTCAAAATTCCTTATTAAATGCTCTGTACCTGTTTACCAATACAGATCCGCTCAAAGCGGTCATACTAGTCAGGTGACCACGTAAAGGGAGACGATACTCACAATAGATACAAGAGTTCATTGTTGACTTTTAAGAAGTATGTTCTGTTCGGTAGAGAGGGGTTTGTTTTTAAACTGAAGATATGATATAGTCGTCAGTGATCATATGGTAAACTAAATGTACGGATATATTATAATATTTGTTGAAAACATTTAGTTTAGTGGATTGGAATTTTACTTGTGCCTGGTGTTTTATAATACAGGTAAGCGAATTTCAATTTCATAATGATTTTTTTTCCACTACAAAAGTATTTAAAAGTATAAAGCGCTTAAGTATCATATGATAATAAAGGAGACGTCGCATGCAACCATTCAGAGGCCGATGTCAGTGGCGTCGTTAGTTATTTTCGCCCCAACATATGAAGAGCTCGGCAAAACCAAACTCTACAAAACTCTACAAAGGCAATCTGACTTTTTCATGTTTCTGTCTTTAAGGGCCCTATATTTATTAACTACTTTTGCGGTTATTAGCTAAGTCCTTCTCTATGACGACCACTGTAAATTACTAAATACGTATATCTATTTATAGAAGAATATGTCCTATTTGTTTTCTGTGTGTTTGTAATTGTCCATATAGGCTACTTCAGCTAGAACATCAACCTACCTCTTCCTATCTATAAAAATGACTGCTTATTTGTTGCTTTAATACTTCCTTTGCTAAGTTATATTTGAGTTGTATTATATAAATACACATATATAATTTTAAAATGTTAAATGTTGCCTTGCACTTATATACTTCATCAGTCTTATCATTTTTGTTTTGCCCTAGGACCTTTGATTGCCCTATGACCTTTGATTGCCATGTGGTTTATATAAGTATGCAGTATATGGGTTGATGTACCATACCATTCATTTACTGACTATTTTTCCATGTGTTCTATACATGCATATCCAATTAAAAAAAATTAATTTCACCCAGATAGTAAATATCCTACTAGAAAAGTTCAGCCAACATCATATTTACGAGGCTGTCCTTCAGGCCATTAGCGATGGATGCACACAGATCGCTTACACCATTCTTAAACACAGGCGGTACTTGGAGATGTGGATGGATAGAAAAAGACTAGGAGCAACTGGTAGATTACTAAGCATAAGCTTGCAGTTTTCTTTTATTTATTAGAGCATTTTCGAAAAAAAATGCTCTATTGTTCCCGTTTTGTCTGTCTGTCTGTCTGTCCGTCCGTCTGTCCGTCTGTCCGTCATCACCCTAGATATGTATATATCATTTTGTAGGTCTTGGCCTGCCAAGAAATGACTTTTTTCCATTTCGCGATCTGACCTTATAAAGTACCGTTTTTACTATATAAGCTATATTAATAATGGACCGCCCTATATCTCAGCAACCATAAGTCCCAGACCCATGATGTATATATCATTGTGTAGGTCTTGACCTGCCATGTGTGCAGCAAAAGTCCATTTCGCGATTTGACCTCTCAGGGCCAAAATATAAGAGTTTTTTATGTACCGTTTTGCTTATATTTTAAATATAAATAATAAAAGCTAATCAAAGGGGCGTAATCATTATTTATTTTTGTAACAGTTATTCAACATGACTTACTTCCCGTACTTTATATAAACATTCAACAATTGACGGAGTTTTCGGACGATTAAATGACTACAATTTAGAATGTTTCAATTATGAGTCCTATTTCAGTGACCACAAACCACTTGTAGTTAGATTTAAGAGAAAATAATTTTGTTTTCAAATATAAAGAAACGTCCTTTTAATATCTTTTTTCAGATATATGCATTACACAATTGAATTTATAAACATTTCCAAAATTTACAAATATTTACTGAAAGATAACAAACGTACTGATACATAACATGAAAATGCGCTAACACGTCCTGTGTCCAGAATGGAACAGGCTTAATTGCTTGTTTTTTTTCTGTTAAGCACTTCAAGTTTGAAACGTTTCTTAGTCATTCCGTTTTTTTAGTCTCATAATTCTTCGACATATATTTGTTAACTCACAAAAGTATTTAAAAATGGAAAAAAATCATTTTCTTAGCTATTTAATAATATTGCCCTAGCCAATCTTTCTAAAGATTAAAACCTGTGCCACACTTTACTACTATTTCATAGCAAACACATTATATCAATAATTTTTTACTTTAAAATTAATTGTTTCAAATTTATGTATAATTCAGATGGATTCTACAAGACAGCATTTCCAGATTCTCAATTTTCACCAGACATAACTCCATTGATCCTTGCTTCACAGAAAAATCAATATGAAATTGTTCAACTTTTATTGCTTCGAGGAGAGACCATTTTAAAACCTCATAAATTTAGTTGCGTATGCCAGGTGTGTTCATTTATGAGATGATATTTACATTCTATTTTTTAAAACAGATTATTGCATAAAATAAGACCATAATATTTCTTCATTTCAAATATTTAGGAATGTCGTAATAAAATCAAATTTGACCAACTTCGCTTTGCCAAATACAGACTGAACGCCTACAGAGGACTTGCCAGCGAGGCCTACATTTCACTGTCAAGTAGGGATCCTATTCTGACAGCATTTCACCTGGCGGATGAACTAAAAAGATTGTCAAAGGAGGAGAAAAAATTTAAGGTTACTCCCTCTAAAATATCATTATTTATATCTTGTAATTAATGATTACGATTTTTAATGTATCACAATAATCCCTATAATATGATTTTTCAATGTGGCACTACGATCCCTTTAATATGCAGTAAGTGTTGCAAAAATGAACTTTTTACATTATAAACCATTAACGTTATTTGTTGTCTTCTTCACTTTCATACATATCCTTGTTAATTGCTATTTTTGTATTTATTTACAGCGCGAGTATCAGGCGCTGGCTGACCAACTAAGTGACTATGTGGTCAAACTACTGGACAGAATCAGAACACAGAAAGAACTTGAACTTGTGCTCAACAAAACTGGAAAGCCTCATCAGGAGAAATTTAGCAGTTTGGCCAGATTTAAACTTGCTTTGAAACTAAGACAGAAAAAGGGAGGCAATTATTTTAGTTTTGATTGCTAGAACTTTTTTCTCTAATTAAACCTTTTATAGTCATCTTCACCG
Source organism: Bulinus truncatus (assembly GCA_021962125.1). Taxonomy (NCBI): domain Eukaryota; kingdom Metazoa; phylum Mollusca; class Gastropoda; family Planorbidae; genus Bulinus; species Bulinus truncatus. The sequence goes on from JAGDYQ010000076.1 coordinate 1,837,118, forward strand.
AAGTGATTTCATTTGGTATCTATCTAATCATGATAAAATTCAAGTTTAAAATAAAATTAATTATAGTTCTATTGATGAATATAGACAAGTTTAAACCAAAAACTAATTTTAGCACTCAGATTTATAATGCATGCAAGACACGCTGTGCACTAAGCTTTACATTGATAAAATCTATTAAATGTTCTGAACTTCATGTTGTTGTCTGCATTAGTGTTTTGTATCTGTGATTGCTTTTTGGTAATTTATTGTGAACAGAAATAGTCAAGAAATAATCAATCCTTTGTTTTTTAGCTCTTTCAACACCTATAAATGTAAAAAAAAGTAAATGTTTGACTTCATAAGAATAAGGATCCTAAATTATTAAAAACTTATTTTAAATAATCAGTTCTGAAATATTTAAGATGTTTTAAATAATTCCTTTCATGATAGTTGGCAGCTTTAAATCAATGGTTGTTTACAACTTAACATGGTTGGTATAATTATTTGGGTGTGTGTGTGTGGGGGGGGGGTTAAGATAGAATTAAAATGTCATTCTTACTTTTATAAGTATATTTTGATGCCATAACCTACTTAATAGTGTGCATAGATATTTGTGGTGATGAGATTCACTGACATACTCCATTAAACAGTTTGTGACCCACCCCAGCTGCCAGCAAGGCATCACCAGGGTGTGGCATCATGGGATTGAAAAGTACATAAGAGCTGGGTGGCATAATCAAGCTCTTATGCTGTTGGCATTTGTCTTGGCGTATCCAGCCCTGGTCTTTGTACATATTGTTTTTCCACACAGAAAGGTACGTTTCTATAGAGCTCTTCCTCCCAGTATTATCTTTAACTTCACCAAACAGAAGTTTCAGCTTTTGTATATTGAAATACAAGGTATAAAAAGTTTCTCAAAATTAATTTCTGTGGGGATTTGTCGTCTGATGGGATTGGTAACCCATTTTGTATTTATTTTGAAAAGAAAAAATCGGAAGTTTTGTTTGTTAAGACTTTCAAAATTTGTATTATTTAGGTAATATTGAGAACTTCCCTGCCATCCCTTTTTACAGTGTTATCCTGGGCAGACCATCCCTGCTTCCGCTCATATATTAACTGATACCAGGGTTTACCCTGGGCAGACCATCCCTGCCTCCACTCATATATTAACTGATACCAGGGTTTACCCTGGGCAGACCATCCCTGCTTCCACTCATATATTAACTGATACCAGGGTTTACCCTGGGCAGACCATCCCTGCCTCCACTCATATATTAACTGATACCAGGGTTTACCCTGGGCAGACCATCCCTGCTTCCACTCATATATTAACTGATACCAGGGTTTCTCCCTAGAAGGGAATCCAATTAGTTGTACATTTTCATTTAGGTATCACCCCCACCCCCCAAAAAAAATTATCATGATGTGCTTTTTGACTTTCAAACAACAGCTGCTAGTTGTATAATGTTTAGTTTTAAGTCTTCCATTTATCCATCCATCCAATTACCAACTGACCGACTGTCATTTTTCTTTATTTTTTTTTGCCCATCTTCTTAACTTCGACTTATCTTCAACCTGTATATCTATCCGCACATCTACCCAATCACCTCTTTTCCTACTTACAATCTCATTCTAGCTCTATCTTTCAATATATCAAACATATATATATATATATATATATATATATATATAATTATATATACAATAACGTATGATAAATCAGCTATGTATATACATATATATATATATATATATATATATATATATATATTATTTTTTTCAGGAAGCCAAAATCTTATCCTATCCAGCTGTGAAACTTTTTTGTCATTCACTTGCCTTCCTGGGGCTTATAATTGTAATTCTTAAATCAAGTAGTCAAGCAAGTAACAGACTATCAAAAAACAAAACTCTTTCATCTATGTATAACTCGACTATCTACAAAAGGTCAGTTAATTAACATATGTTAATTAACATAGGCCTTGCCAAATAAAGCACAGTTCTTGTAACTTAATATATTACATTCTGTTTGTAATCAAATAGTCACTTATACTTAAGACAAAAGAAACTAACCATTCATACACAAAATATGTCTGAGGATTGTGACATTCCTCCAAGGCAAAACAAAGAGCACGACAATTTACGTTTGAAAAATTTCTTGATTTTTTAATAAACAAAAAATGATGTAAAACAAGACATTTTTTTTAGAACCTTAAGTCAAATCATTTGTTGAAGATTATGCTGTAATCTCTTCATAACTAACTCTCAGGTACTCAGAGTGCAGAGACAAAAGTAATGATTCTTTATTTGGTAGAGACTTTCCTTTGAGACCAAAATATCCAAGTGTTGCCAACATATTACTAATATGGTTTTTAATTGGTAAATACTAAAACATTTTTTTTTTGCTTTGAGCACCATCTTAACTGACCATAGGGATTAATAAAGCTCTTTGATGATTTAATTTTAATGCTGGTATTTAATGAGATGATAAAAAAAAATTCACATTTACAGTGTTTTGTATTGTATTGTATTGTAGGGAATCTGTACCAGATATCTCTTAACCTGTACCAATCTGCAGTGAAGGAACACACAACTTTCTACAATGCTCTGGATTTTTTGCTTCTGTGTGCCTACATAGCTGCCTTGACTTTACGATATTTGTTGCTCATAAAAGTGAGTACAAATTAAAATATCATGAAATGACTCATTGTTTTTTTAAAACTTGAGAATTGTGGGGCACAGACATATCAATCATCCTACCACCTTGAACTCACTTTAATTCTAGTTAAAACCATCATCATCATCATCCGTGGCACTACAGCTCATGGAGAGCTTTGGCCTGCTCCACTACTGCCTTCCATTTGGGTCTGTCCCTGGCTTTCCTCCGCCATGCCCGCACTCCCAGCTTTTGTAGGTCTGCCTCTACTGTTTCGATCCATCTCTGTCTTGGCCTGCCTCTAGGTCTCTTCCCTCTTGGGCTCTGATGGTATGCTATCCTAGCTGCCCGATCTTTGGTCATTCTCTCTACATGACCTGCCCATCTCAGTCTGCCCTTCTTTATTTCTGTCACTATTGAGGGATCTTCATACAGTTCATAAATTTCTTCGTTTGTTCTTACTCTCCAGCCATCTTTGTCTTTCACAGCTCCATGTATTCTCCGCAGCACTTTTCTCTCCCAAGTATTTAGCATATTCTCAATAGTTTTTGTTGTAGTCCATGTTTCGCTGCTGTACATGACCACTGGTCTTATTATGGTTTTATAGATTACTTTCTTCGCTCTCTTTGAGATATTTTTGCTACGGAATACATTTTGGAGACTGTAGTAGGTACGGTTTCCTGCAGTTATCCTTTCTTTTATTTCAGGCAGTAACTCGTTGTTCTCATTAAGGTTTGATCCTAGATATTTAAAGTTCTCAACCTTTTCAAAAGTGTGGTTTTTGGTTTTGAGGTCTTCCTTATCTTCTTCCTTTGTATCGGCCCTTCTCATTACCATGTATTTTGTTTTGAGGTCATTGATTTCGAGTCCTGCCAACTTGGCGGCATCTTCCAGCTCTGTGAGGGCTTGTTGGATGGCATTACTGTTTTTTCCAAGTAGGGCTATATCATCGGCATAGGCCAGGTACTGTACAGGTTGGCTATAAAGAGTTCCACTGGTTTGTGTGCTGTAATTGTCTCTATTGAAATATTCCTTTATTGTTCCTTTAGTGTCTATTTTGATGTTTCTTATGACTCTCTCTAATACTAGGTTAAATAGCAAGCATGATAGTGTGTCTCCTTGTCGGAGACCTTGTTGTGTAGAGAATTCTCGTGAGTATTCTCCTTGGACTTTGATTTTACTTTTAGATCTATTTAAGGTCATGTGTATTAGTCTAGTTAGCTTGTTAGGTATCCCAAAGAACTCCAATGTTTCATAAAGATAGTTTCTGTTTATACTATCATATGCCATTTTGTAGTCGATGTAAAGCTGATGCACTGGTATATCATATTCATAGCATTTTTCAAGAATGCATCGGATGGTAAAGATCTGGTCATTTGTTGATCTGTTAGGTCTGAATCCGCATTGGTAGTCACCTAGTATATTTTCTGTATAATATTGTAGCCTACTTGCTATTAATTTGGACATAACTTTATAAGTAACATTCAGAAGGGAGATTCCTCTATAGTTTGCACAGTTAAGCTTGGATCCTTTCTTGTGTATTGGTGTCACTACTGCCGTTTCCCAGTCTATAGGCATTTTTTCTTCTAGCCATATTTTTTCTATTAGCTTATGTATCTCTATGTGTAGTTCTTTCCCACCATATTTAATTAGCTCTGCTGTAATCAGGTCGTCTCCTGGGGCTTTATGGCTTTTGAGTGTCATTATACCTTTTAGTGTTTCCTCTAGAGTTGGTGTGTTTACAAGAGGGTCAGGTCCACCATAGGGCAGGTTATACTGTTGTGTGTTCTTCTCTGATATACTTGGTTTGTTGAGTAATTCCTCAAAGTATTCTGCCCATCTTTCGAGTACTCTGTTGTTTTCTGTTATTAGCTCACCTTGTTTATTTTCGCACATGTGAGGTCTTGCTTGGAAGCCATTTTTTTCATCCTTTATTTTCATGTACATACCTCTCACATCTTTGTTTCTTGATAGCTCTTCTATCTCTAATAGTTTGGTTTTTTCCCACTCCCTTTAATTCTTTCTACACAATTTAGTGGCTTTCTTTCTAGCTTCTTTGTATAGTTGTCCGGTATTTCTTGTTTCTCTTTGCATCATAGTCATTCTTGCTTTGTTCCTGTCATCTAGGATTTGTCTGCACTCATCGTCGAACCACCCTATTATTTCTTCAGTTGTGCTCTTTACTGCATTTTTAATTATGTCCCAGTGTTTGTTTATATCATTGTCCATATCCTCGTTTTCTGTCCTTCCATTTATAAGTTTTTGCTTTAGTTGGATTTTAAATTTGTCTGTGACTATTGGATCTTTCATTAGTTTTTGGCTGTCATAGCACTTCTGTCTCTTATTTTGTTTGTTGTATAATGTAGATATTCTTTGCTTGTATTTGATTTTAACTAGCATATGATCTGAATCAGCATCTGCTCCTCTACAGCTTCTAACGTCTAAAATATCTGACCCATGTCTCTTATCTATTAGCACATGATCCATTTGGTTTTTAGTACTGCCATCCGGTGATGTCCATGTAATTTTGTGGATGTTTTTGTGGGGGAATTTTGTGCTGCTTATACTCATTCCTTTTCCTGTGGCAAAATCGATTAGTCTGGTTCCATTGTTATTGCTTTGTTCATGCAGACTTTCCTTGCCAATGGTTGGTCTATATGCTTTTTCTTTCCCGATTTTTGCATTGAAGTCCCCTAGTACTATTTTCACATCATGTCGTGGAGCGTGATCGTATAGTTTTTCTAGGCTTTCATAAAAGCTGTCTTTGTCACATTCCTCTGAATCTTCTGTCGGGGCATGTGCATTGATAAAAGTTATGTTAAACATCTTGCCTCTTATTCGTATGGAGCAGAGTCTTTCATTTACAGGTCTAAAGCCTATCACCTTATCTTTTATCTTATGGCTGACTGCAAATCCGGTTCCAAGCGTATTCTTCTCTTTGTTGCTATAAAAAATTGTATAATCTTTTGTTTTTAGGGTGTCTGAGTTTTTCCACCTAATTTCTTGTAGGGCAGCTATTGTGATTTTATACTTAGTTAGTTCTCCCACGAGGCAAGCAAGTGCTCCGGCTCTATAGAGGCTTAGTACATTCCAAGTCGCAATCCATAAATCATGTCCGTGTTTAGGCCTGGGTCGTAAACCATTAAGATCAGTCCGTTTGTTAAGCAATAGTGTATTGGCTTTCGTAACAATGTTTTTTAGTGTGGCAGGGTTGTTAGCCCTGTGCACAACCTTCTGGGGGATTGCCCCTTACAGCGCTCTGGGTAGCTGCCTCTTTGTTCGGGTGAGGTTCCCTAGCCTTTGTGGGTCCTTCCACTAGCTGCAAGGCTGCAGCTGCTGATTTTGGTCCGCCCCGGGTATTTTATTTCCCCGGTACCCGTCATATCTGACGAGCGTTCCCCTATCCGCCACCTGGGGTGGCGCCCGATGGGAGATCAGCAACTCCACACGAGGGTTAAAACCACCATACTGATTTTTAATTAGATTATTTACCTAGCCTGGGCCTGTATAAAGATTACATATTTAAGTACGGTAATCTTTTATTCATGGCTTACAATTATCCCTCACCTATGGCTTATTGCCTATGTGTATCCGTGATTAAAAATGGTTTGATTAAATTAAATAAGAAGTGAGAACCACTCTCCCCACGGAAGCTTCCCATTCCAAAGCCTCATTCGTGCTTTTTTTTTTTAAATGACAAAAATCAGTTGATTCTATAATACCTGATAGTATATAATGCATTAATAATATTGTGCAACTTTATTTTAGTAAGGAATGAATCTCGAAATATTCAAAATATAGACACCACTGCGTCACACCACATTCTAAGAAATTTAGTAGTTTCATAAACATTGTTCACACTTTGGAGTGTGATTTTTTCTGGTGGGAAAAAAGTTAACTTCATTTCAATTTTTTTTTCTGACTTCACCTGTTTTTTTACCATTTTAAAAAGATTGTGCTGCTCTGCAGTAAAAAAAAATATCCTAAAAATTGTTAAAAAATTAGAAGTTATTTTGCCCTAGGTATGCATCTTCAGAATTAGCACTTAATATTTTGATAAAAATGCTAATAACAGATGCTGAACTGAAAATTAAAAAGAATCAAAACTATATTACCCTAAAAGTGGTGTATGTATTTAAAAAAAATTATGAATCTATCCCATCTTAATGCAAAGGGCAAATTAAATTATTGTCAATCATTCATAAAAAAAAAAACGAGGAGTTTTAAATATTCATACCAAAATTTGTGGGCAATGACAAATACTTCTCACTATATCACCATTGAAAAATTATGATAACTGACATGGTAACATTAGTGTTTCGAAAAAAAATGCTCTATTGTCCCCGTTTCGTCTGTCTGTCTGTCCGTCATCACCCTAGATCTCAACAACCATAAGTCCTAGACCCATGATGTATTTATCATTTTGTAGGTCTTGGCCTGCCATGTGTGCAGCAAAAGTCCTTTTCGCGATCTGACCTCCCAGGGCCAAAATATAAGAGTTTCTTATGTACCGTTTTTGCTTATATTTTAAATATAAATAATAAAAGCTAATCAAAGGGGCGTAATCATTATTTATTTTTGTAACAGTTATTCAACATGATTACTTCCCTCTCATTAACAAGGCTCTAAAATGTCCTTTGTTTTATCTAGTTCTATGTGGCTGTCAACATGCTGAGTGGAAGCTATGTTGATCCTTGCAGTGATATACAGTATGTATACTGGCTCAATACAGGTATGTAATACAATAAACTCCCACCTCATTTTTCAAGGCTTTATGCTGACATTTAATCACCCAAAAAAAAAACGATCACATCCCCCATCAGACAAAAGTAAGCTTGCTTACCTTGGATTCAGTACGTCTCGTACACTTTTTATTCATAAACTTCTTAACAAGAACAACACACTAGACTTTAGTTACATTTTTTTTGCTGCATGCAATGACTTTGTTAATAACTCTTTTTATATTTATTAAAAAAACTTTGATTTATTTACTGCACATACCATTCTGTTTATTTTTAAATATTTTAACAGATCGTAAATACTGGCTCTCATCCGACCCACGGAACGTCTCTGAATGTTTATTTGCCTTTGCCAATCTGATGACCTTTATCAGATTTTCTTATATACTGCCATCCTTTAGAATGCTTGGAGCAATGCAGATTTCAATGCTTCATATGCTAAAGGTACACATATATCTTGTAGTAATTAAAAACAAAAAACAGGGAACTAAATGTACTACCAAATATTCATAGGACACAGAACACAAAATACCTCCGATTAAGATTGCTGTGTTTCAAATCCATATATGCACTTTGAAAATTTTTTTTTTAGATATGAGATTTTATTAAACATTAAGAGTTCCAAGTAATTTTTTTTCACACAATGGTCAATTGGGTGTCATAAAGAGTTTATTTATTAGCAACTCAATTGCTTTAAAGGCTATGGTCATTTTAATGTGTTTGTGCTAAATGTATAAAACGTAAACAAGCCACCATAGTTCCTCTATTATTTCACAGAACACAGTAATTCTACTTTTTGTCTGAAAAGTGGTTCTAAAACTTTGACCAATTGTCACCCTTCGTGAAAACTGTTTATTTTTTTAAAACTACCTGTCAGCAGTAATTGAATAAGAAAAAGAGTTGCAATTATGCACACATCTATTCACAATAAGTTAGTGTGGTTATTTTCTTTAGCGACCCACCTGAAATTGGCCATGGGTCACCACTCACACAGCTGGTCTAAAATATCGAATGTTATTTTGCAGGACATAGCCAAGCTTGCTGTTGTCTTCATTATAGTTATGTTCGCATTTACTGTTGGCCTGAACAACTTGTACTGGTACTACAGTGTAGGGAACACAATAGAACTGAATACTACTGTGCCTGTCATGGCCCAGAAACATTTCGGAAGGTAAAGTCAACAAAAATATTTTTTATATAAGAACTCACACTTTACTGGCCTTGTTTAGTTTACAGGAAAGATATTAGAACTAGTAATGGGACAATGCCAACAATAAACAAATTCTGGTATGATTACAAACTGTTTTTTAAGCTGCAGGTTCCCATTCGATTTCCTATTCTAATATATAGAATTTATAAACTTTATGGAATGTTTGACAATATGTTTAATGTTTGGGTCTCATGCATTGGATGAGAAATCAAAATTTAGGTAAAAATTCTCTGATTTTGATATCCCAAAATGTAATATTTCTGATTCCTGATTACATGAATCATACCGTAATAAGAACACAATTTTGTATTATTATTTAATTTTTCAGTTTTTTTTATTGTTATTTGGTCTTTCAGTGTTGTATTATTATTTGGTCTTTCAGTGTTGTATTATTATTTGGTCTTTCAGTGTTGTATTATTTGGTCTTTCAGTGTTGTATTGCTATTTGGTCTTTCAGTGTTGTATTGCTATTTGGTCTTTCAGTGTTGTATTGCTATGTGGTCTTTCAGTGTTGTATTGCTATTTGGTCTTTTAGTGTTGTATTATTATTTGGTCTTTCAGTGTTGTATTGCTATTTGGTCTTTCAGTGTTGTATTGCTATTTGGTCTTTCAGGGTTTTATCGATATTTGGTCTTTCAGTGTTGTATTATTATTTGGTCTTTCAGTGTTGTATTATTATTTGGTCTTTCAGTGTTGTATTGCTATTTGGTCTTTCAGTGTTGTATTATTATTTGCCAAATAATTATTGTTTTGAGTTTAGGTATTTCATTGTTGTATTGTCAATTGTTATTCGGTCTTTTAAGTGTTTTATAGTCATTTTAGTTTTGGATTGTCCTTTTGCTGTTTCAGTATACTTGTAGCGGGCCTATTTCTAATTGCTCTTTTAGTGCTGATATTTATCTATCTCTGTGTTGTCATTAGCTCTTTACATTCATCTGTTTTTTCAACTTATCTCTAACAGTGTGGAGTCATTACTGAATACAGCCTTCTGGACACTATTTGGACGTGGAGATCGCTTTATTGTGGAGTTGGGAAACTATGATGCTGCCACAGTACACTTTGGTTACTTCATCACTGGGGTCTACAATATTGTTACTGTAACCGTTTTGGTCAACATGCTGATTGCTATGATGAGTCGATCCTTTACGCGAATAGCGGTTGGTGTCTATCATGCATGTCTGAAATGTGTGTGTGTGTCAGAATAGTAGGGATGTGTGCCCCCAACATTTCTGATGGGATGGGTAGTAGTAGTAGTGAGGTGCAGATCGCTAGACTGTCAACCAGAAAGTATTGAGTTTGAACCTCAGTTAGGGGGAGTAAAGGCAGCTGGCCATTGTGCTAACCACACAATTCCTTTATATGCAGATATTACTGAAACAGATGAATTCTACACTTCATCTGCCCTGATGAGCCCTTAGGGGCTTAATGGAACTTTACTTTATCCAGCATCTCTGCATATTCTGTTCTACTGAGGTCCTAGGCGATGAAGAATATATTAATCCGTTAAAAAAGAGATAAGGGTGGATACATGTTTACCTTTTTTAAGTGCAGTTACATTTAGAGGTATTCATTATTTACTAGCCGTACCCTGCAAAACCTTTGCATAGAGTTATGTCCCCTTAGGCTTGATCGGTAGGCTAGGTTATTTTTTTCGGTTTCGGGCAGATCCGATTTTTTTCATGGTTGTATTTTAAACTGAAATACTGTTGTATTAATTCTTTACTTTCGATTTAACGCACACTGGAAACGGGTATTATTATATATGATAATTACATTTTGTTTGTGATCCTAATATCCATGCTCTAGTATGATCTGCTTGCTTTAGGTTGTGGGTTCAAATACCTATGTTTTCCGATTAATAGATAAACAACTCATCCTTACTGGGATCTTAATTAATTTTCTTAATTGAATATTTAAAATCAAACTAGGTGTAAAAAAAACACATTGTACAGTGCCCTGCAACTGGTGTGCCCACTACTGGCTCCCTATACTATATAGAGTGTGTAGTACTGAGGTGTAGTATATATGTTGTACTTGATCATTACTTCCAACATGTTATGTTTTTGTTTCACATCAATGTTGCACTAAGTGTCTTCCAAACTTGTGATATTTCTTGTCATTCATCAACTTAAGATTTTCTTTCCCAAAACTCACATGAATGTGCCTTCCAAAAAAAAGTAGTAATATTAACATGTTCTACGTTATACAGCCGTCTTTAAATAAAATATTGTATTCCACATACTTTTTGAATACTCAATCCTTGCATTTAGCCTCACAGCTATTACTTTTAAAAGTATTATATTCTGTGAAGAAATGCACCATAAGTCTATACATGTTGTGTTCATCACACAGGAAGACACGGATAGGGAGTGGAAGTTTGCTCGCAGCCAGCTTTACATGGACTACATTGGAAACAGGTCATCTCTGCCTCCACCATTGAATGTTCTGTTTATTCCAAAATCTATTTATGAAAATTTAAAATCATCTGGACAAGACAAAACTCCAACAGGTTTTTATTCTATTATACAGTCTCTGCTCAGTTTATTATTAGGAAATAATAAAAAAAAAAAACTATTTTGATGGACAGGCCAAATGAATTTTAAGATGTATGTAATCATTAATTCATTTATATGCCCCTTTAACAAGGTTTGACTTTGGGGGCGGGTCCTCATGGATGGTTCAAGGGCAGTGATGTAATGGTAAAAATAAGAAGTAAGGGAACGCGGTGCAATCTGCGCTAACAGAAGTTTTAAGTGGGAGTTGTCGGGACATGAAAAAGTTGGAACGCGTTCCAGTTCTGAAAAAATGTAAGTGGACGTCGTTCCACCGCATTCCCTCCCAATACACCACTGTTCAAGGGAAAGGTTTCTCCATTATTATATTTGTCATGTGGTTGCCAGTAGAGTCACTACATTTTGGCCTGTCCATAGACTAACAATTACAAATGCTTTGAATATAATTCTAAATGATTAAGTTTCAAAGAAGTTCTCTGGAAAATATGTGAAGGATCTAGTTCATGTGTCTATTGTGACGGATCTAGTTCATGTGTCTATTGTGAAGGATCTAGTTCATGTATCTCTTGATGTTTTTTTTTTTAGATCCAGTTATAGAGCCTGAGAACTCCAGCATACTCACCATTCACTCATTGCTGCAAAATGAATCAAAAGATAAAACATTTCAGGTAAATAAGGCATCTCTCAATTCATATATAAAAAAAGTTCCCTTAGCCCTAACAGGCCGCCGGGGCAGATGAAGTGCAGAATTCATCTGTTTCTATAACCTCGGCATATGAAGGGGTTGTATGGTTAGCACAATGCCCAGTCGCCTTTACTTCCCCAACTAGAGTCAGGTACCCATTTAAAGCTGGGTGGACTTGTGGGACGATTTTGAAACAAATTTCACCTGGAAAATTTCCCATGAACCTCACTGACGATCGAACCCAGGACTCTCAGTTCGACAAACGAGTATCTACACCATTCGGCCATCCGTCCCACTCAATTCATATAAAGTATAGCTATATTTAGGTTATTCATTAACTGATCATCTGGACTCCGAATTATTTATCTGGCCTAATAATTTTCTTCGGAATAAAAAGGGTAGTGTTTGATAGTATGTATGGAACAGAAAATTAGTATTTGAATAACTTGGCTTTAATATAATTATTCAATTTGGGCGTCTAAATATATTAACTTCCTTACAAAAATCCATCAGTTCAGGCTTGACCAGGGATGAGAACATTTTTCAGATGGCAGGCCACATTGTTAAATTTGATAGAAATGTCAGACCAAGAGCATATGTATGAAGTGTTTATGAGTAATAATATTCATTATATTTAAAAATCACCGATAGGAATGAGTACATGAGAGCATAGGGTGAGCTGGATCAAGCAGCCTGATGGCCCAGACTTGACCAACGCAGCTGGAGTTTTTTCCATATGCACTCAAAATGTTATTTACATTTTTGAACCAATTAACTTAATTATAGTCCATACAATTTTATTTTATTTTTTTAATCTTTCACACAAAAATCATTTAGTGGAGCAGAACCTCTATAAGGTAAGTAATGGCATTGGCACAGAGGCTGATTTAGTTAGATGCACATAAATTTACAAACCAACCACAGTAAAAGATCCACCCTTCTTTTTCTTCATGTGTCATTTACATATCTCCAGACAACCAGCATTTCTTCATGTGTCATTTTCATAGCTCCAGACTACCAGCATTTCTTCATGTGTCATTTACATATCTCCAGACAACCAGCATTTCTTCATGTGTCATTTACATAGCTCCAGACTACCAGCCTTTCTTCATTTACATATCTCCAGACAACCAGCATTTCTTCATGTGTCATTTACATAGCTCCAGACAACCAGCATTTCTTCATGTGTCATTTACATAGCTCCAGACAACCAGCATTTCTTCATGTGTCATTTACATAGCTCCAGACTATCAGCCTTTCTTCATGTGTCATTTACATAGCTCCAGACTACCAGCCTTTCTTCATGTGTCATTTACATAGCTCCAGACTACCAGCATTTCTTCATGTGTCATTTACATAGCTCCAGACTACCAGCCTTTCTTCATGTGTCATTTACATAGCTCCAGACTACCAGCATTTCTTCATGTCATGTACAAAGCTCCAGACAACCAGCATTTTGGTAAATCCTCCAAGACTTTTTACAAAAAAAAAAGGTCTCATACAACTTGTATTAAGGCAATAATGTGTTAACAGTGCATATGATTGGATTCTTCACACACATAAACCGACCATACTATATCTGTGATTGCAGAGAACCAGACCAACTGAGCCACTGTCAAAACAGATTTCATTAGATGACCCTACTGATACTGACACTGTCATGTCCAGTGAGTCTAATCCAGGTAACTTTAAACATGTTCACCTGGCTAGAGTTCAATCTGAGAATGAGCCATTGACCTATGAGGTAAGTGACCACTCTAGGAGCTTAACAGAATGCAATAATTTTTAAATTAAAGGATTTTTATACAATCTTTTGCCGATATAAGAATGAAAATTTATGATGTAAAGTCAAGATTAATATTGCTATTCTCAATTTTTTTTATCTATGAGGATTAACTTTTTTTCTTCTGCAAAGTTAGTTAATTTGGGCGCTCTACAGTAATGGATGGATTCAGGAATAAGAAAAAAAAATATTATTGTTTTTTAATGAAATGTTTATACCATATTGGCCGGAGGGAAATGCAACCTTTACAAAAATACAGATAACTGTATAAAAACAATTCTGAATCCATCCCTTGCTAATCTATAGAGCACCAGTTTTTTTTTTTTTCTTTTTTGATAACATTTTTGTTTATTTCAGCAAACAATGTGTAGATTAGTTCAGAGATACATATTTGATCTACAGCGTCAGGTTGAAGTCATTGAAGGTGAGTTACTTGAAAAGTTACGATATTTAAATATTTCGACATGTGTAATATTTCTGCCTACTATAATTGTACATTTGTCGACATGGGCGTCGCTAGGAATTTTTCCGGGGGGGGGGCAACAACTTTCCGGGGGGGGGGCAAATAACAACTTTATGACATTTTTTTTTAAATATAAGGGGGGGGGGAGCAAATGCCTCCTTCTTATATGACATTTTTTCAAAATGAATACGCCCATGTTTGTCGATATTAATTTTATTGTTGAAATTGATGCTGTGAGGCCTTTTAATGAAACACTATGTGGCATACTCATATTGTGTCATTGTTATTATTGACATTGGGCTCATTTTAGTTCGCTTCATTACAGATGATAAGGACATCATCAAAAAAGACATTTCAAGCTTTCGATACGACATTGACAAGCAGCCTACATCGTCGAGGTTAAAGAACGAGCTACAGAAAGATTTAATTCACATTCAGCTTCATGTTCAGGTAATAAACTAAAACTTCTGCTGAATAAAAAAACTCCACACATAACATACAATATTTATAAAATATTTACACACATAACTAACTCTCTGTCACATTGTAGCCCTCTTATATAATAAACTATTTACACACATAGAATCATATAACAAACTGGGTATACTATGCAAAAAAAAAAGAAAACTATTTACACATGTAACATCTATCACATACTTGCATGGGCGTCGCTAGGAGTTTTTCCAGGGGGGGGGGAATTTTCCAGGGGGGGAGGCATATAACAACTTTATGACATTTTTTTAAATGTGTGGGGGGGGGGGGAAAATGCCCCCCCCCCTCTTATATGACATTTTTTCAAATGTAGGGAGGGCGCATTTGCCCCCCCCCTTTTACCCCCCCCCCCCCCCCGTATGAATACGCCCATGCATACTTGGTCTATTGGATAAACAGCCCCCTCTTTTTAGCTTTGTATCCCACACTGTCTGTTTAATAAAATAAACTCACATGTAGCATCCATAACATCAAATTATGAATAAAAAATGATTTTTTTGTTTTTGGTTGAACAATTTCCTGATTAAATGAAAATGCAAGTTATAGTTTTTACATCTATAGATCTTGAGTAAATGTACTAACGCCATATGTTTTATATGTGACCTTCTGAAATAGAAACTCAAAGAGAAGAGAAAAAGGGAGAAGGATGAAGCAAAGGAAAAGCAAATGTGTTTCACAGGTGATAAGTCAAAGGTCAGCTTTAGCAAAAACAAGGCAAGATAAATTATTACATTACAGAGGACTAAACTGTGCTCTGATTGGTGTAAAAAAAAGATGAAAAAGATGACAGATGAAAAGTGACCTCCCCTTAAAACAAATATACACAAATTGTACCTTGATTTATGTTTTAAGTCCCTTAGTCAATCTTAATCCTTGTACATTTTAGATTATTTTTACCTGTCACATAATTGCCCAGGAATATTTTATATCACCATAGATATTCTTCTCTTTAAATTAGCATAATCTAAACAAGTTTGATATTCATTTAGATGTTACAATGTCTAAATTTTGTATGAGAATATTACAAATGTGCCATTTTAAAAAATAGATACATTGTTAAATATATATTTCTGTAAGCTTGTTTGTTTTTTATATTTTAATTTGTAATCTTTTTTTTAAAAACGAAGATCTTTTATTAAAAATAAATTGCATCACTCATTCAAATGATGTTCACTTGAGATTTATCTAATATGCAAATTATCAAATATATTTTAAAAAAAAAGGGGGTCTATATATAGTCAACACTTATACATGACTACATTACCTTACATTACTACAAAGCTACCAGCAAAGGGTTGCATATTCTTATGTGGCATTTTAAGATATAGACTCTGCGTAACTATGTCATTTGTGCTAGTCTAGGATAACCGCACAAGCAGTAGCTATTGGCCCTTTAGGAATTACATAAATGACATACAATTTTAATGAATGGGTAAAGGCTTGATAATAAAGTGTTCAAAATTTTGAATTTTAACTGAAATTGTAGAAGTATAAATACTCACTATTATGCCTTAATATCTGTTCAACATTGCACATTTTTATACATTTTTTTTTCTTTTCACATTAATACCATTATTTAATCAAATACTTTGTAAAAATAGCGTGCTTGTTGAATGTTTTAATCCTACTATATAGTGTACAATTTTTTAGTGTAATGTAAACATATATAACAGTAATTAAGTTTTAAAAACGTTATTTACCAGAATTATACATAATTTGAAGTTTTGTGTATGGATGTATAAGTTAATATATATCTGTGCAACAATATTTAATACTTATAAACATTTTTATTGTTATAAAAAAAAAACAGGCGTATATTTTTCGTAAAACTCATGCATGAATTGTCCAGAGAACTCTTCTGTGTATAAAGTTATCTCCCTTCAGCTGTTATATTTTTATGCCTTCCTTATATCTACCTAATATTAAATTTTATATTAACTGGCATTTTTTTCTATATTCAAACACTCAAATGATTTTGAAATATCTACTGAGCTTTGTTTGTTAAAGTAAATCTAACATAAATGCGATGAGGTGATATTAAATATGGCACATAATACTATCTCTTGTTGCATTATTGGCATATTATTGATTCCCTTGTTATTCTTTTGTTCCGCAATCATAGAGACAGCCCCCCCCCCCGACAATCTCCAATTACACGCACATACTAATGGCTTAGCAGATAACTATACCCATACACAGGCCCGTAGCCAGGTCAAAGTAAGCAGGGGGGCACCAATACCCAGCAAGGGGATACTTTCTCATTTTAGTTACTTTTTCTTTATTTTTTCCTCTTTTTCTTCTTTTTAAGCGGGGGGGGGGGCACTCCACACCTAGCGGGGGGGAGGGCACGGCCCCACAGTGCCCCACCCCTTGGCTACGGGGCTGCCCGTACAGGGTCCTTAAAGGCAGGGGCATCCTCACCTCTTGCGGTGACCCCAGTTAGAGGTATTAAAACCACAGAACAAAGACGCATCACATTTTTTTTTCATTCCGTTCATTGGAAACAAAACAATTCTTATTTGTAATGCATCGTCAAAAAGAGTTCTTCAGCAAAAACATTATTTATCATTGATTCTTGTGTATTTAAAACATTTTCCTTAATGCAGACATAGTCACCATTTTCTTTTTTCACCAGAAACGTTCCCCCATTAATAAATAAATAAATACAGTAAATTAGCACAGAAAAATATAAATACTGCACCGAGATAAAGTTTTAAAAGAAATGGGACAGTACGTGGGGCATATACATGTTAAACCACTGTCCATCCATTCAGCGCTCAGTGAATGCAGAGGGCATTGATCCATTGCTCACCGAGTGCACGCATACAAACATCTTACAAAACGAGCGCACATTCAAGTAGCTCCTGTTTCCCTCCAAGCCGCACGCACGCCGGTGCGCGCAAGCAACTCACCGAGCGCATTTAATAAACCGAGCTCACAAATATTTCATCTAGACATGGGGACATAACAAAAGTATCGGGCCCTAAAAAAAATGGTCCATAGTGCAATGATGGGTTCAGTGCAAGATCAAGAGATAACGAGTGATCCCTGACAGGGGTCTCCTGGGATGCTTCTGTGTTGACCAGTTTTTTTTCTACAACAGTGGTTCTCACGAGAGATCAAGTCTTGTAAAAAAAAAACATACTTGTGGCCTAAAAAAAAACAAGGTTATTTTCTCGTTGATAGAATATCGCAAGCAATTTTTTTTTTACAACGGTGAATCAATGGTGGTGAGAAGATGTTGAGCCCATTGGGAATGATGGAGGTCATGGTTTCAAACCTCATCAGTCTGTTACTTATTATAGCCATCTCTATATTGAACTAGAGAACATTACAATATCCAAGAATCACAGCGATGGTCAACATTTTATCTGTCTATCCAAGAGTTCATCCTCCCGTTCGTCCGTCCGTCTGTTGTCTATCTATCTATCTATCTATCTATCTATCTATCTATCTATCTATCTATCTATCTATCTATCTATCTATCTATCTATCTATCTATCTATCTATCTATCTATCTATCTATCTATCTATCTATCTATCTATCTATCTATCTATCTATCTATCTATCTATCTATCTATCTATCTATCTATCTATCTATCTATCTATCTATCTATCTATCTATCTATCTATCTATCTATCTATCTATCTATCTACCAGTTCGTCTGCCTGTCTATTCGTAAGTCGGTCTGCCTGTCTACTAGTTAAACCATAAATCAATTATCATATATATTAATGTTATCTACCTAACAACTTGTCTTTAAGTCTATCTTTTTTTCTACCTATTTACATATCTATCCTCCTGTTTCGTCCATACGTATCTCTGTTGAAGTGGCTGTCTGTCATTCTGTGTTTAGCATATTTTATGTCACTTTGTCTGTCTGTAGTTTTTTTTTATTTATTAGTTTGTTAGTATTTTCATCTACTAGTATTTGTGTCTATAACATTCATATTTTCTTCATTAATAAATCCATTTATCACAAAAGTCGAAATAGTCTCTCTGTTGTCTCTAACACATTGACATTGCTCCCTAGCTAGGAAAAAAACTACTGCCAAATAAATAATGCAAAAGGGCGTTGCCTGGAACAACATGCAACTGGTGACCAAATCTGGCACTAAAATACACAAAAGTATCGGTATTAAACTACACGACATGAGTCTCGGTAAACTATTGATGGTCCGTGCTGTACTAGTGTACTCGTGTTAATTTGTTGTGTAGTCAGGGTTATTGTTTACTGGCTCCTTCTACTGTTACGAGGTAATAGGTTATTATTATTATTATTATTTTTATTTAACTGAAGGTGATAGTAGTTGAGGGAATACTAAATTACTTTATATCTATCATACATACGATGAATGAATTTAATTAATTACAGAATATAATTCTTTAGTTAATGTTTATATTTTATGACAAAAAAATACCAACTTAAATATTATTATTATGTATTTGAAATCATATCAGGACCGTACTTAGTATTGTTGGCATATCATAAATAAAATTTCTTAGAACACATTCACTTTAGTTGAGATAATACTTGGGATTAAAATAAAAAGTGTTATATTTCTTCCCATTACAAACATTCCCTTTCGTTTTCTTCGTGTGGGGCACTATTTACGTGGCCCAATGTAGGGCACTATTTACGTGGCCCAATGTAGGGCACTATTCACGTGGCCCAATGTAGGGCACTATTCACGTGGCCCAATGTAGGGCACTATTCACGTGGCCCAATGTAGGGCACTATTCACGTTGCCCAATGTAGTGCACTATTCACGTGGCCCAATGTAGGGCACTATTTGCGATGATCTCACACACGTTACCCCCCATGCTGTATAGTTAGATGATCAGGGAACAATACTCTAGCCAAATACTTGTAGCCTACACAACACAAATCTTGTCTATTGGCCTAGAGGTTTTCATTATAAATAACACAGATTTATGTTTAATACATATATCAATAAAACATTGGTTTGTTCTTAAAGAAGAAAAAAGATATAAAACATTTGATAATAAACAAAGAATCAATTATAGATTTTTGTGTGAGGGTATTTAGACAATCTATTAACCTCGACTTTAACACTACAGGCTAGTTGTCAAATGAGAGACAGATAGAATAATAAGTAAAGTTCCCTCATCGGGGCAGATGGAATATAGAATTCATCTGTTTCAGTAACCTCGTCATATGAAGGGATTGTGTGGTTAGCACAACGCCCAGCCGCCTTTACTCCTCCAAATTAATAGTCGGGTACCCAATTTAAAGTTGGGTGGACTTGGGGACTTTCACCAGGACCCGAAAAAGTCCCGTCTCATTGAGATTCGAACCCGGGACCCTCAAGTCGACAGTCAAGCGCTCTACACCACTCGACCACCCATACACGTTACAATAGAAATAAAACACTCATAATCGATTCGCATAGGGCAAAAATGTAATCAATAGAATCCCCACTCTCCAGGGGAATGTCCATTGGGCCCATGCGTTCAAACTTCAGTGATTGTATTTATACATCAGACCAGGTTCTTATAAAAAAAATACGATATAAAAAAGATATTTTGAGGAAATTTGTAATGACATTTTTGAAACTTTTAAAATGAAAAAATCTAGTTTTTATCCACATAGGGGTAGTCATAATTTAGAAAATCTGGTTTTTACCAACATAGAGGTAGTCATTATTTAGAAAATCTGGTTTTTACCAACATAGAGGTAGTCATTATATTTACTTTTTCACGGCTTTCAGCATAGAAAAAAATAACAAAAATGTCCAATCGAAGTCGATCAAAGATTCGACGAGCCGGAACCAACCGACAGAGTTTGATGTCCAAGGCATCTCAAGATTCTTTCTGTTCTACTAATAAACAGGTCAGTGCAATGATATTGACTATCATTTCACTTATCATACTATCCTGTTAGTAATTACAGGGGTACCTTGGAGTACGAACTGAATTCGTTCTAGATCTCGGTTCGTCAATCGAAACGTTCGTATCCCGAGCAGTGAAAATCAATGAAATAAACACAGTCCGTTTCAAGATGAAATAATTTTTTTTTTAAATCAACATTTTGCCCTGTTGACAACAAATATTTTTGAATGATGGTTCACAATTAAGTTTTAGACGTCTGCCCACTTGCTACAAATGTCTATCTTTCTGGCAGTTGAAACGGTCTCTGGCTCCTCATAATTGGACGACAGATCCTCATGGCCTTTGTTTGTAACCCAAATGTTCGTTACCTGAGACGATCGTAACCCGAGGTAGCACTATATAATGCGGTCATGCAAGTTAATGCGTATAATTTAACTTGTAACTATTATTGCACACTGTAAGTTCATTTAAAAACCCTTTATTAAGCAATGCAGGGCCTACTTATTAACGAAAATAAAATGCACAAACATTGTCATTTTTAATAAGATTCATTTTTTGAACAACTTTTTGTTAACAGAAAAAACTCAAAACTTTTCGAGTTTGTAGCGCTTTATTTATTTTTATTTTGTAGTTCAAAATTATCTGCCATCGAAGAGTCAATATTTATAGGCGACTGGATTTATATTTTCGTCAGCAGCATCATTCTTGTATGCTAGTTACCCATGGGCTAGTGTCTCCCTTGGTTCACAATCAGGGCTCGATTTACCGCCGGGGATGCCGGGGATTCCCCTGCACTGAGAACTGTCATCACCGGCTCTGCTTTTGCTAATAGATCCCAGCCGGGGATGAAACCATAGACATTTATCCCTGGCTCTGCAGAAAATTTGTTTCATCCCCGGCACTGGTTTTTTCTTAAATCGAGCACTGTTCACAATGACCTTTCAGCGACTGTACCTGGATGTAATAAAGCTACTCCAAAACAAAACAAAACAAAACAAAACAACAACAGCAGTCCATCAGATGTTTTCATACGCTGCTCAATAGATACACATGGAATAAGTCCTAAATGAAAAACTCTTTTTTTAAACTTTAATAATATTGTTATGGCTCCCTCGTTGCCCTCGGTGGTGTCTGGGAATTCCCTGTGTCAGCGCACCGTGGAGTTTGTAGTTGAACGCGGTGACGGGCTGCAGCGATGACGTAGAAACAGCAGAGAAGAAAGTGATGATGGTGATGATGATGAATCCGGCAGAAAATAGAGTGGCCATTATTGTTTTATTTTGTTGTCTTTGTTAAATAATTCATTAAATGATCTTGTATGGAACCCGTGCCTGTGCGTTCAGTTATTAAACTGTGAGAGCATATAACAATATCAAGAATTTTTTTTTTAGCATTAGCAAATGACGTCACTAATAATGGATGGGCCCTCTCGTAAAAAGTTTGAGGGGGGGGGTTACTAAAAAAACAATCTCCCCACCTTCCCTGTTGGAGACCTCTATAGTCCAGTGACCTCACCCCCTCACCAGAGGCGTAGCGAGGGGGGCAAGGCAACTTGCGCCCGGAACATTTTACCTTTTCAATACCTTTTTTTTAGCGCCCCCCCCATTCGAAAACCATATAATATTATATGTAAAATATACCATTTGGCTCCCCTAAACCTCGGCGCCTGGGGACATATGTACCCCCGCCCCCCTAGCTACGCCTCTGCCCCTCACCCTACAATGCGGGCCCTGGGTCTCCTACATCTTGACATTTCGGTTACATCTCACAGGTTTTATTTTTTTTTTCATTGAGAAAATTTTTTTTAATCTTACAGGAAACCTTTTCTATTTTAGTTGATTTTATGTCTCTATTAATACATTTTAAGATGGCTAGAATGCTCCTAAGCGAAGTTTTGTTTTTAAAATTTTTCAACTGGACAGTTCATGGATGTCGAGGAAGAGTTTCTTCACGCTGCAGAGTTTGGCGATGTCCACAACGTGTGCAGGCTATTGAAAGACCATTCAGAGCTGGACACTGAGTGCAATGATGCGCTGGGTCGCACTGCTCTTAGACTGGCGGTTAAAAATGAACACCTGGAGGTGAGTGGATGGCCTTGGGTCAAGGGTGAACATTTTAATTTATGCGATGAATGAATTCCGTTTCATATGTTTGTTGTGGTGAAACTGAAGCAATAGGGTCAGTGGCAGAATTATTGACTATTTACGAGGCCTTGTTGATGTGCACTTTGTAACTGTTTGATTTTGTAAAGTGTGCTTTGTTAACCATTATTGGTATGCCATTTTTTAAACTTTTAGAAGTGTGTTATTTGTGATACATTGCAGGTGTGTGTTCTTTGTGATACATTGTTGATGTGATATTTGTGATACCTTGTTGATGTGATATTTGTGATACATTGTTGGTGTGCTGTTTGGGATACATTGATGATGTGCTACTTGTGATACGCTGTTGATGTGCTATTTGTGATACATTGTTGATGTGCTATTTGTGATACATTATGGAAGTGCTATTTCTGATACATTGTTGAGGTGCTATTTGTGATACATTGTTGATATGCAATTTGTGATACATTGTTGGAATTTTTTGTGTGGGATAATTTGTTGATGTAATATTCATAAGATTTTTGTGATACATACGTTTTCGGTATTGCCCCGCTAAACTATATGTTTCATTTATTAAGATCGTTGAAGCTCTGCTGGAGAAGTCCAGCTCACATCACATCTATGAGGCTGTGCTGCAGGCCATCAATGCCGGACACACCCAGATAGCTGAGACCATTCTGAAACACAAAAGATATTTGGAGATGTGGAATGAAAAGCGTAAACTTGGAGCCACAGGTGAACGAGTTTTATTGGCTTCCACCAGAAGTTCCATAAAATAGTTGGTACTCATTGTATTAACCCTATACAAAACACCTGTCTGAAATGCACCCACCTTTTGTTTAATTATCTTTTTATTTAAGATGTTTTAGAATTTTAAATTATTTTAGATGCAGCGGAATAAATGTAATTTTCATTTTTAATGAATTAGAAGGCTGATTTGTAATATCATCTGAGTTCCCCCCTCTTCCTCTCCTGGAATAATTGTGTAATAATAAGGAACTAAACTAATCTGTTTTTCCTTTCCGATTGTCTTAAGAGCCTTTAAAATGATTTTCTGTTTTTTTTACACGGCAGAGGCAAATATCAAAAGATCAAACACGAATATTATGTATAAAGGAAAAAAAAGGACTATCCGCTTTACACAAGATCCTATTTATGTTTTAAACAAGCTGGCATACTTTATAAATAAAAAGTTCCATTGATACAGACTTAAGAAGAAATGCTTCTTAACTGTGTTGCTCTGTAAGAATTCATGATTAATGCAGCAATTTAAAAAACACAGTTCATTCCGTTCTACTAAACATTAAAAACAACAACCTTACTCTATGAAGAAGTCCTATAAGTCCCTTAATTTAGAAAAGAATACGCAAATTGACTCTCAAAGTACCCAAAGTCACTTCGACTAATTTGTAACCTTTTTTTTTTTTATAAAACATATTCTTGAGTCTTTGAAAAGCTCCTTATTCATGAAACAAGTCCTACAACTCGTTTACGTTTATTCCTTTTTTATACACTATTATCTCTCGTACATCAAATTCTGGTTTAAAAATAATTTTATAATTCTAGCACATTACTTGAAGGGAAGTATATAAAAAAAGTCTCTTTAAAATATAACAAGTATAAAAAAAGGGGAAATTTTATTTATTTTTTTTTACTGAGAAGTACAGTCTTTATTGTTAAATGAATATCAAAACTTTATTTTTGCAGACGATTTTTACAAAACGGCGTATCCAGACTCCCAGTTTTCACCAGACATAACTCCATTGATCCTTGCCTCACAGAAAAATCAATATGAAATTGTTCAACTTTTATTACTTCGTGGAGAAACTATAATGAAACCACATAAATTTAGTTGCGACTGTCAGGTAAATTATTATTTCCAAGAAAAAAAAATTACACTGTTTTTTTATGTCCAGATCATGACGTGCACATCAAAAGTTTGCATATGTATATATATTGCGATATTTTTGTTCAATTAGGAATGCCACAATAAAATCAAGTTTGACCAACTCCGCCTGGCCAAGTACAGACTGAACGCGTACAAAGGACTTGCCAGCGAGGCCTACATTTCACTGTCGAGCAAAGATCCAATTCTGACCGCATTCAAACTGGCAGCTGAACTACGAAGGCTTTCCAGCGAGGAAAAACATTTTAAGGTTTATTCCCCCTTTTGTTTGTCTCCCCTTTTATTATGTTCGTGTAAGATGCATGAAAACAACAACAGGAAATTGAAGTTTATTCATAAGAAATGAACGAAATTTGTAGCCAAATAGAATTTAGAAGATATACTAGTACATGTATAGTTTTACAAATATCGCACAAATAAATATCTGAGTAAACCCGACAAGAGTATTTAGGTAGAGATGTTCCAAGTACTGAGTAATCGAGTACAGGAATTAGGTAAAATAAAAGCACCAAGTACTACATCCCTGCATTAAAAAGATCAATGTTACAAAATTATAAAAAAAAATAAATTATAAAGTTAACACTTAAATAAATAACAACAACAGTCATATGATATTTATAGAAGGAAACTACATGATATATGATAATAGTTGTAAGTCAGTTGTAATTAATTGTTTACATAATATAGTTCCGAACAATCAGTGTTCAACGAATGATGATGTCATACGCAGACTATAGATGCACTGTGGTAAACGCCTTTAACACGGCCTCTTGGCTACTTCGCTTAGTTACGTATATCAAAACTTTTTTGTTTGTTTTCGACTTCAGCGCGAGTACCGAGAGCTGGCTGACCAACTGAGTGACTATGTGGTCAAACTACTGGACAGAATCAGAACACAGAAGGAACTTGAGCTTGTGCTCAACAAAACTGGAAAACCTCATCAGGAGAAATTTGAAAGCTTGGCCAGATTTAAGTTGGCTTTAAAATTCAAAGAGAAAAAGGCATGTTATTTTAGTTTGTTTTAATCTGTAAATTGACATACATAAAGTTTAACAGACCGTGTGTTATACGAACCAACTGTGAATGTTTGTAGAGCAAACATTTCAAGAGCTTTAGATATTTTAATATTAGTAAACTTGAATTAGATGGGAAAAAAATTAAAGTTTCCTTAAGTAGGAAATTCATCAGGGTTGATGAACTGTTGAATTCATCTGTTTCTGTAATAAACGATTGTGCTGCTAGCACAACGCCCCCAGCCGCTTTTATTCCCCCCCCCCCCCCAACTTAAGTCAGACGATATCCAACTCACTTTCCCCGAGACCAGGAAAAAATTCCCTTAGTTCTCACCGAGGTTCGAACCCGGGGCCCTTGAGTTCGACGATCAAACGTTCAAAACATATTGCCCATACTTCATGAAATATGATTGCATTAAAAAAAGTTTAGTTTCTTGTTGTAAAATAAAGCTTTTGTTTTTTTTTAAATGAGTAAAGAACATTTAAAAAAAATAGTTTTTAACTCAGATTATAAATTATACAGAATGCAATTCGTCAATTTGAATAGCCTTTTCCGTTCATCAACAGTTCATCGCTCACCCCAGTTGCCAACAGAGAGTGGTCAGAACCTGGTACCACGGGGTGGGCAAGCTGGAGAGGGCAGGCTGGCCACTTCGTTTCCTCATGCTGCTGTTGTTCATACTGGTCTACCCAGGTCTGGTGTTTCTGCACATATTCTCGCCCCACAGCAAGGCACGTTGTTGTTGACACTTTGCCGAATGTTCTATTCAAGAGTTGTTTAAACGGAACCAGTTTCATTGTGAAAGTATAGTTTTAGAAATAGAGCGAATGATAATGAATTAATGTAGAAATAAATGGCTACAACATAAAATCTCATGATAATAGAATATGAAATAACAAGCAGTGAAGATGAAGGGAGTATTGGGGGTTGGAGGGGGGGAGGCAGTGGTCAATGTATTGTGGTTAGCTTTTCAAGTCTGATAAAAGTGACCCAATTTTCAGGTCTGTTTATAACAGCATTACGCCCCTCCCAGCCCCGTAGCGTGAAAATTCTACAGTAGGGGCCAGGCCAATAGCGGGGGGGGGGGCAGGAAATAAATGTTACTAAGTAGATCAAACAAGTAGAGGGGGGCCAGACAAAACGTAGGGAAGCCTGGTCCCTACCCCCCGCACGCTACGGGCCTGCCCCCCATATCCTCAGTTAAACCAGTGTGCCCTGGGCCACTCCAAATAATAAAATGTAAGGGGTGAATCAGCACTTGGGGCCCATATACTGGTGTCCTTTGTGATATGGCCCTGGTAAGCCCCTACCTAAAGACTGTCCTAGCCGATAGTAAGCCCCTACCTATAGACTTTCCTAGTCGAATCTGCACATATTAACAATTATTCTACACAAAAAAAATGTCTCAGATTTTATTTTCAGCCAAGCTTGTCTCAGGTTGATTAAAAAAAAGTATGAATTAATGATCTGTTTTTATACAAAGTATGAATTAATGATCTGTTTTTTATGCAAAGTGTGAGTTCAGATTTTTTTTTCCCAATGAATATTCCAGGGAGCTAAAATTTTGCAGTTCCCAGTAGTGAAGTTCTCCTGCCATGCCGTGTCATTTTTATTATTCCTAGCGTTGATCATAGTCTCCACATGGGAGTCGTCCCAGTCTGTCAGTAAGAACATAACACTTGGGACTACGTACAATCTGACGCTCAAATACAGGTCAGTGACAAAAAAAAAACCCTCAGAGATTGAGGCTCATTTGTATTACAGCAAGTATTTACTCGTAACAAAAAATGTATTTCGTTATAATGTTTTCTTACAAATTAATACTTTGAAACTAAAGATTGTCTTTAAAAAAAAGGGGTAAACATAAAAAAAAACACATGGAGATGAACACGTCAATAAAAGATGCAATCGGCGATAGTATACTTTTGGTGATGAACATTTGATTGCGTGCATAAAGTTTAATATGACATTGCACAAACAACTGTACATTTGTGTATCTGTGAGTGTGTGTGTGCCAGCTGGCGTAAGTGTATCAGTGGCGTAGCTGGAGTGGGGCGAGGCAGGCATCTGTCTGAGGGCGTCAACTTTGTTTATTTCCTTTCGGTTTCCAATTAGCTCAAAGTGTACAAGAAAGATGCCGCAAATCTACTCGGCAGGCCGAGCGCTGAACATCCTAGCTCAGCGTTTCTCAACTTTTTTCGCGACTGTTACCCTAACGGGTGCGAGAGTACGTCCGCGGGTACCTCGCACACGTAGATCGCGAATACATGTACTTAGTTTCATAACGGTATGCACGGTATCTTTCTAGTTTGATACGTGGGCATGTGGTTTGGTGATGAGTCACGCAGCAAACAGCTGATATATATCTGCGCACCCCTACATAACCTTTTCCGTTCCCTCTTGGGGTACGCGTAACACCTGTGAAGAACCGCGGCCCTAGCTAAGTATATATATATATATATATATATATATATATATATATATGGGCGTATTCATGAAGGGGGCAAGGGGGGGCATTTGCTCACCCCCCTTACATTTAAAAAAAATGTCATAAAGTTGTTATTTGCCCCCATCCCTCCCCATTGAAAATTTTGCCTCCCCCCCTGGAAAAATTCCTAGCGACGCCCATGTATATATATATATATATATGTGTTTGTGTGTGTGTGTGTGTGTGTGTGTGTGGGGTGTGTGTATGTGTGGTGTGTGTGTCTAACGATTCACAAAGCTATAATGTTGGATATCTCACTATGAATGAGACATTTCTTGCTCATCTTGGATTCATTAAATCGACAAGTGTATATTGTATAAATCCTTACACTAAAGATACTCAGAGCTCATGAAACGGTGTGATGATAAACTGTACGGTGATGACTTTCCTTTGAGGCCCAGCCAGCCGAGTGTTACTGACATCTTACTGACATTTTGGATTGTTGGTAAGTTGTATTTTACATTTATAGATGATTGAAACAATGTTTGATACATGTATGTATATGTATGTATATATATATATATATATATATATATATATATTCAAAGCAAAGCTCTGCGGCAGAGAATTTTAGAGAGATTTTTAGAGAACATGACTAGCAAACAATTTTAGAGAAATTAGGGGTGGGATCATTTGGACAATGCTGACCCCAGGTGTTCGCGTAGAATGGCTATGGGTCAGTTTTATTAATGGAGGCTTAGGACACATCTGATGACCATAATTAAAAGTCAACTGAAAGTAATACAAAAGTAGTTAACCGCACCGGCTTTTAGAAGCATTTTAGCCAGTGCATACATCATAAAGCTGCCACTTGGAGATGACTTTTAACAACCAGTCCCTCTGTGACAGTTATCAAACAGCTGAGGCTGTATCTGGTGTTATTTGAGATTGGAACCCGTGTCCTTGGCCATGCCAATATCAATTTCAGATTCAACGCCACCTGACCGGTCTTTTTCTATATCGTCCATGGCTTTCCATCGTTTAGGTACCGTAGCAAGCGACTTGCCACTTTTATCAATCAGCTCAATTTGGAGGTGGGCGCATTGACAAAAAAAAGCCAAAGTTATTTAATGTGTTCAATTCAAGTTCTGTTATATAATGTGTTCAATTCAAGTTATGTTATATAATGTGTTCAATTCAAGTTATGTTATATAATGTGTTCAATTCAAGTTATGTAATATATTGTGTTCAATTCAAGTTATGTTATATAATGTTTTTTTTTTCAAGTCATGTTGTTTAATGTGTTCCATCGCAGGGATACTGTGCCAAGAATGTACACAACTACATATGTCCGGTTTCAGAGAACACATCAGTTTGTATAACATGCTGGACTTCCTGTTGCTCTGTGCATACATTACAACGATGTCTTTGAGATACTGGACCATGGCCAAAGTCAGTATATATAGATACATAAAGCTCTTTATAATTATAAATTGAGAGTTTGGTCATTAAAATATATAAATAAAAATAATTCTAAATTCTGAGTGTCTGGCTTCATTGTTATTAACATCATCTGTATATTTGCCACCCCCTCCTCTTTTACTTGCAAAAAAAAAACAACAACAAAAAAGGGATAATTTTTGTTATCGCACTAAAATATTGCTTCCCAAATACACATGAAGGGGAATGGTGTGAGAGATCTCAGTTCGAACCTCGGTGAGAACCTTGGAATTTTTTCAGGTCCTGGTGTAAGTAACTAAGTCCACCCAGCTTAATTGGGTAGGAGTTAAGGCGACTGGACGTTGTGCTAACCACACAATCCATTCATATACCGAGGTTACAGAAACAGATAAATTCTACACTTTATCTGCTCCGATAAGTTTATGGAGAACTTGTTTTATATACACATGAATATCTTTTTAAAAACATTTATATGAAATCACTTCACTGGAAATACAACATTAAATCAGGCCAAAATGAGAGCGAGAGAGGCAAATCAATGAATAACAACAGGAGAATAACAACAGGAGAATAACAACAGGAGAATAACAACAGGAGAATAACAATAGATGGAATGTTTCATTGATTTCTTAAAGAGGTTTTTCAAGGGCTATGTATCTGCGAGAGACTTTTTTATTTTCATCTCAATGTAGGGACAAATAGTTAAAAATTATGAGACCTGGGAACTTATTTACATAGACTGGTTCATCGAGAAGTAGATGCTAATAGGTGGTGTAGAAATACCTTAAAGCCATAGAAGTTAGAGAGTGGAGGAAGAAGACAATGAATCGGGAAAAGTGGAGAAGAGTAGTATGGCAGGCCATGACCCTAAATGGGCTGTAGAGAGTAGTATGGCAGACCAGGGCCCTAAATGGGCTGTAGAGCCAAAGGAAGAATAAGGTTCATCTCAATGGGGAGAAAAATAGGTGAACAATTTTTCAAAAACAATCATTTTGTTTACCCCCCATTCATATCCTTCAGTTGTAGGTCATTGACGTGTGATTGTGTCAGGGAGTGTAGCCAGTGACGTGTGATTGTGTCAGGGAGTGTAGCCAATGACGTTTGATTGTGTCAGGGAGTGTAGCCAGTGACGTGTGATTGTGTCAGGGAGTGTAGCCAGTGACGTGTGATTGTGTCAGGGAGTGCAGCCAGTGACGTGTGATTGTGTCAGGGAGTGTGTCTTTGATTGCGCGTTAGTGTTTACAATGAAGTTTTTTTTTAACATCAATAATTAAAATCAACTTAATCAATCATGCACGTAATCAACTAATTGATCCGTGATTTTGTCATGTGTGTTGTCGTTTTTGTTTGTTCTAGTTTCACCAGGCAGAGGATTTGTTGAGAGCAGGCTCAGAGACATGCGCAGACATCAGGAGTATTTATTGGCTGAATACGGGTGAGTCCACACCATGTTGTTGGATAACCAATAGAAAAAATGCTACATTTATATATCTTAGGTCACAAAAACGTTTGATATAAATTGACTGCACATTCTTTTTCATGGTTGCTCTATGTTGTACATGGTTCATGTTCTACATTTTACGGCACACATTTTACGGCACACATTTTACATCTATCTATCTATCTATCTATCTATCTATCTATCTATCTATCTATCTATCTATCTATCTATCTATCTATCTATCTATCTATCTATCTATCTATCTATCTATCTATCTATCTATCTATCTATCTATCTATCTATCTATCTATCTATCTATCTATCTATCTATCTATCTATCTATCTATCTATCTATCTATCTATCTATCTATCTATCTATCTATCTATCTATCTATCTATCTATCTATCTATCTATCTATCTATCTATCTATCTATCTATCTGCCTGTCTGTCTCTCTGTATGTTTATGCTTATTAACATCTATCCATTTTCAATCTATCTCACTAACTATACGTTTATAAGTATCTTACTAACATTATGTCTTGCTACCAAACCTCTCCACCCATATATCTACACAGGCAATGTTTCACATGACTTTCTTTCATTACTCTGACCAGATCGTATTCGTTGGTATCCCACCGACCCAATCAATGTCTCGGAGAGTCTGTTCGCCTTGGCCAACATCATGAGCTTCTTCCGTATATCGTATCTACTCCCAGCCAATGAGGTTCTCGGCCCTCTACAGATATCGCTGGGGCGAATGCTAAAGGTGAACCTACACACTAAGCCGTTCTTACATTTTTTTAGGATCCCCTAGCTAAAAGTATGCTTGGGGGAGGGCGAGGCGGCTAGACAGTTGTACATTTGGGGGGGGGGTCCTTAAACAAAGAAACATTACTGGGCCCTGCCCAGTCTGAGCTTCGGGGCCCTAGGCGAAAAAAGTACTCAAGGTCACTAATTGCAAATCCTGAGACCCTTTGAACCCAAACTTTTCAGTAAATTTATTAAGGCCCCGTTACACATTGCATAAAAAGTATCTATATTATATATATCATATCGCGAATTCAGTGACCGGAAATTTAATTTACCGTAACACAATATGCAGTAATTACTAGAATTTATATGACATTTCAACTCTCTGCCAGAGAGTCTCTTATCGCATTATTAAATGTGGATCGGCGATGTATTGACAAAAAAAATGGATTCAAAATATCTTTGTAGATTTGCGAAAATGCACCGACGCCGACGATGGGGGTCAAGCATTATTGTCAAGGTCCACAGATTCAGAACTCATATAAATTTAATTTTAACGTCATTGCTATCAAGTTTAGGTGCGAAAGCTGGAATTAAGCGCCCGAAATTGGGCCGTCCGCTGCCGTAGTTTGCCCAGCCCTGACCAAATTGCTTCCTGTCTATTAATGTTTACCATTAATAAATGTGTCAAAATGACATTACATAAGCATAATTTTAAACGATGAGTGATTACAATTCTGATACTGGCAAAGATAAAGTATATTTTAGGTAGCGAAAAAAAAAACAGTACTTGTATCGTGCATAAATTAACGTTAATCTATTTTTAATTATATTAAAGCGATTGTTTCCAAAAGAGTGAACTAATGTATTAATAAAACGTAGGACCTTATTGTAAAATTTATTTTGCCTCATTTAAATCTTAAATACAAGTGGGGAAACACACGCGCACACACACACACACACACACACAAACACACACACACACACATATATATATATATATATATATATATACATATATTTGTGTGTGTGTGTGTGGTTGTTTTATTAGACACTGACCAACCGTTTTTTTTTTACATAAGGATGTGGCTAAGTTTGGAGCCCTGTTTCTATTGGTCATCTTCGCCTTCATGGTTGGCCTTCACAACCTGTACTGGTACTACAGCGAGAGGGTCAACATAGAACTCAACACGACCGTCCACCCTACAGAGGTCAAGGCA
The DNA here is from genome assembly GCA_021962125.1 of Bulinus truncatus. Taxonomy (NCBI): domain Eukaryota; kingdom Metazoa; phylum Mollusca; class Gastropoda; family Planorbidae; genus Bulinus; species Bulinus truncatus. The sequence goes on from JAGDYQ010000076.1 coordinate 1,869,814, forward strand.
GAGAAACATTTTGGGGAGTAGGTCGAAATCATTCTCGGGATCACTGCATAGAGACATTTCTATTTATTTATTTATTTGTGTGTTAATCATCCCATGTTGTCATGTGTGTTGTTGTTTGTTTTGTCTGTTCTAGTTTCACCAGGCAGACGATGTGTTGAGAGCGGGCTCAGAGACATGCGCAGACATCAGGAGAATTTATTGTGTGTTAATTTTGGTAAACTGATAATTTTTTTTGGTCTTAGTTATTCTTTATTGAAAAGATAACATAATGATAGGAATAAAACTAAAGTTCAGCGTGCATGAATTTTGGTTTAAAAAAAATAAAAAAAAACGATATTTTTATATGCAATAAACTGCATTAATATTGAGAATAAATATATTGTGTAAGTGGAGAGCATAGTGGAAAGGAATTTTGATTGGTCGACTAAAGTAAAATTGGTTAATAATTTATTAGAATAAAGAAAAGATGTAAATAAATGAGGTTTGTTTTCGCTAAGTGTCTGAATTTCGAACTTGTGTAGGAACACTCCGGTCTATGATATCATCAAACTTGATTGGCATATATGCTCGGTGGTAGCCCTTTGGCAGGGTGGGTTAGGGGTATGGTAGGGGGGGGGGCTAGACGATTGCCTACTTTCCCTGTGCCTAAGAACGGACAGCCGGAATATAATGCTCTCAGAACATGTTCATTTCGTTATGACTTTACTGGTGAGTTTCAACAAACTAAAGCTAAAGGTAATTTTTTTAGGTGTTCAGTGTTCTAATTGTATTGTGTTTCAGTCTTCTTCTTGCATTGAGTTTCAATGTTCTAATTGCGTTTCAGTGTTTCTAATTGTGTTGTGTTTCAATGTTCTAATTGTGTTGTATTTCAGTGTTATGGCCACATTCCGGACTGTGTTCTGGACGTTGTTCGGTCGTGGAGAACGCACGGCGGTAGAACTGGGGGACGACTACGAAAACATCACGGAAGACATCGGTTACTTCATCTACGGGGCCTACAACGTCACCATGGTAACGGTGCTACTGAACATGCTGATAGCTATGATGACCCGGTCATTCACACGTATAGCGGTAAGAAGAAGCAGAAGAAACGTAATTTAGTTCATTGTATACCTCAACAACGGTTACCACCTCCTTAATAAGATATTTCAAGTCGTGTGTGAGCAGTGGTTCTTAACCTTTTTAATATAGTGGAACACTCAACCTTAACCCCTCCCACCCCCCCCCCGCCCCACCCATTCCCTCCCTGCGAAATACTAAAATAAGAAATTTTTCTCCATATAATGACTAGACCAGGAGTGCGCAAACTTTTTATTTTTATTCCCGGGCCGCATGGAGTTCGTAAATTTTCCCCGTGGGCCGGACCAAGAGCATATCGATGGACAAAGTTAAATTACATGTATGAGGCGTGGCATGAAAGCCTGGAGCTATGCTGCACCCTGAAACAAGTGGCGGGAAGCAGCTGGCACACGGATGGCCTAGACCAGTGGTCGGCAAAGTGCGGCTCCGGAGCCGCATGTGGCTCTTTGGCTCTTTAAGTGCGGCTCTGGCATTTAGTTTTATTTAGTATACAACTTATTAAGTGTACCACTTATTTAGTGTACTTATTTAATGTAATAAAAGTTTACTAAACAAGCAGATTTGGATCCCAATTTTTTTTTAAATTGTTGTAATGTTCATATTTGGCTCTTTGGCTGATAAGTTTGCCGACCACTGCCCTAGACCGATACCTCTGATAAGCCCCTCCCCCCCTTCCCACTACATTTCCCGAAATACAGACTGCTCATAATATACACACATTTGAATCAGGGATGGCAAATCATTTTGCAATCGATAACGAAAAAAAAACAAGAAACAAACAAACAAACAATAACGTAGCAAGCAAAAATAAATCCATGATTGAAAAAGAATGGGACGGATGGCCGAGTGGAGTAGATACTCGACTGTCGACCTGAGAGTCCTGGATTCGATCCTCGGTGAGGCCCATGGTAATTTTTCCATGTGAAATTCTGTGCAAAGTCATCTTACAAGTCCACCCAGCTTTAAATGGGGGTACCTGACTTAAGTTTGGGGAAGGAAAGTCGGCTGGGCGTCTTGCTAACCACACAATCCCTTCATATGCCGAGGTTAATAGAAACAGATGAATTCTACACTACATCTGACCCGATGGCCCGTTAGGGCTAAGGGAACTTACTTTACAGGTGCGCGTTTCGTTTTTACAATTTTGTTCCTTTTATTCGATTTTTTTTTAATTGTAAATTTAAAATGGCTACACGAAACACAAAAATTATTCGCACTGTCCTATGTGATATTACAAAACACAGCAACAGAGAAAATTTTTGTTGACATATGTCTGTGTCACATATAGGAAGACTCAGACAGAGAGTGGAAGTTCGCTAGGAGTTTGTTATACATGGACTACATCGGACACGGGTCAACACTGCCCACTCCGCTGAATCTGCTGACCATACCTAAGGTCATATTTAAATTTATGACAGAAGATAAAGACGAAAAGCAATTTTCTGCACAAGGTGAATTATGATTTAATTATTTTTTATTTCTTCTTTTTAACACAAAAAAAAAAAAAAAACAATGCTTTCATTATTTTATTACTGAACAAGAGTTGTTTTCAATAGCCATTTTTAATGCTGAATGTATTCTTATTATGTATTAAGCTATATTAGTGAAAAGTAAGTGAATAATACAGAGAACGTAATGGCTGCTAATAATCGTAGCTTCCATTAATGATATACATTTCTACTAGCTTCTATAGTGGTTGTTTTAGTAGCTTGTCTTTGTGTGAATTTAAAACATTATACCTGCACTTCAAAACCAAGAAAATAATTCACTCAGATTCCGTTCACTGAATCACTCACTAGTTTTATAATGTAGATCGATCCAGATAAATTATGTTACATTCTTTGTTTCTGTATTTATTAGATAGCGTAGTGATAGAGCCAGACGAATCAAGTATACTGACCATATTCCCAACATTCAAAAAGGACGTGAAAGAGAAAACTTTAGGGGTAAGTCAGGGCCGTCTTTAGAACTCTATTGACCCGCGGGCACGCCAGTACGATTGGGCTCCTGCGTTATCCACATAAAAAAAAATTAAATGATCAATTAATTAATATGATGGGCTCCTATTCTTTTGGAAGCCTGCAGGCAACACATTTTCCGAAGGCTTTGAGCAGAGAAAGATGTTGGCTGTGCAACTTTGGAAGGAAATTAAAATATTAGTGCGCTACAACGCGTTACATATAGACGTACAAAACAAAGCATTGCTGGTGTATTTGTGTGCGCGCTTTGTTAGCTGTGTGCGCTTACATACGCGCAAAGCCAACAGGGGACACTGTACGCGGGAAAGTACCAGTGCTGATCTATGTGTCAATACAGACTCTAGTTAAAGTGAAACTAATGATATGTAATGATTTGATTTCTACACGTATTGAAGATTTTCTCAGTAAACAATCAGCTTTATTTAGAATGACCTTAAGCTGTTTTTTTCCCCTCCACTTTAAGAGCTGACACAAAAATTTAGATATAGCCTAAATATTTTTGTTTCGAATGTTTACAAGAGGATCATCCAGAATGAGCTACGGACAATGTCCACTAGACTGGACGAAGAGAAAAGCGAAGACCCCGGCACGTTCGAGCGGTCTCCAAACTTCACCAGGCATCTACGTCTAGTCGGCATGCTGGAGGAGTCAGAGAAATTGACATACCAGGTGCCAGTCGTTTGTTGTTTTAATGTTTGTGGGGACGGGGACTATACATGGACTTGAATTGTTGGGTGTTTTTGTGTATTAGTGGACAGATCAGTGACCAGCGACGGCTTAAGAACCTGTTTGGCGAGATTGATGTTTAGTGGGTAGTGGGAATTGAGAGTTATTGACAGGAGGGGGTAGAGAGTAATGACGGGACAAGGGTGTGACGTGACCAGTGACAGGGCCGGGGGGGGTCAGAGGTCAAAGTCGAGGATGTATAAAGCATTATGGAAGATTGAAGTTTCGTTATATTCTATTGTATAAATAAAACATGTCAGTTCTATTCTAGTTAATAGTATCTGTTCGGCTTATGAAGTGTGTATTAAGATTGTCATACGGTGCAATGAGCCCTAATATATGAACTTGATCCTTAACAGGCCGTTGTCTCATTCTAGTTGCCTGAGACACACACACTCATATATATATATACACACACACACACACACAGGGTGCCAATCTGTTGTTGTTTTATTTTTAGCCCCTGTAAAGATAAGATTAAACTACTATTGAACGATTTTTGCAGTGCCCGCTTTTATCCCTACCACAGTCGAGGGTGCTGTAGTGGACATAGAACTAGCTAATGCCCCAACTAATGCTCCGACTAATGCCCCAACTAATGCCCTTACTAATGCCAGTTACACATTGGTTTGGTCTTGAAGACAAATACAAGTAAAATTGTTTCATTCAATAAGAGAAACGCGTTGGGTTGGTAAGACCGATGAAAACATGCTAATAGACAAACAATTTATTATAGTTGTTAATAGGGTATTCAGACATTAATTAACCTCGCCCTTTAACACTACAGTCATATGTCGAAGGAAAGTCAGATACAATAAAACAGAGTGACTTTAACAGAATTAATTGACCTCTGCTAAACTTATGAACTTTCAACAGGATCTCACAAAAATCTAAAAAAAGAAAATGATTTTAAAAATCTCAGTAATCGAAGCTGTATCAATCACGGGACCTTCAGGAAGACAAGCTCTTTAACAACCCACCTCATCTATCCGTATCTACGCTCGTCTGTCTTCTATTTGTCTATTTATTTTATTTCAGCAAACAATGCAGCGCATAGTCCAGAGATACATATTTGACATTCAACGGGAGGCTGAAGTTACCGAAGGTTAGTTTGAGCAACTCATTACAAGTTGCCATGGCAACACTAACCCGAGCTTGATTAACAATTGTATAAAAAAAAGTGTTCTTTTTTATTTTCTCTTTTCATGGGGCGTACAATTTATGTTAATTTCGTTTATTGGACCGCTGAATAAGACTCTTATTATCTCCATAGTAAAAATTTAAATGACCTGTTTCACTCCAGATGACTTTGAAGAGATTAAGAAAGACATTTCTAGGTTTAGATATGATATCGACAACCAAATGTCATTGTCATCAAACGTGCAAGATGAACTCAAACAGCGTATTGTGGACATGAAAAACGAATTTCAGGTAAATGTCTGTGTCATCTAAAGGTGAAAACCTATTAGCGTCATTGATGTCACTGGTTTCATTTGAGTCATGGATGTCACTGGTTTCATTTGAGTCATGGATGTCACTGGTTTCATTTGAGTTATGGATGTCACTGGTTTCATTTAAGTCATGAATGTCACTGGTTTCATTTGAGTCATGGATGTCACTGGTTTCATTTGAGTTATGGATATCATTGGTCTCATTTGAGTTATGGATGTCATTGGTTTCATTTGAGTCATGAATGTCACTGGCTTCATTCAAGTTATTGGTGTCACTGGTTTCATTAGAACCGTTGATGTCACTGGTTTCATTTGAGTCACGAATGTCACTGGTTTCATTTGAGTTATGGAAGTCACTGGTTTCATTTGAACTATTGGTGTCATTCGTTTCATTTGATTCATTGATGTCACTGGTTTCATTTGAGTAGCAAAGTATGTATAGATATATTATTGGTGTCAGGGTGTAGATTTTAAAGTATATCATTTTGTAGGAGTATGTAGGCCTATTAAAGGTGCAGTATGGTGTCTTGAGCGAATGTCAAATGCGAATGGGGGGGGGGGAGGTTGAGGAAGAATGGAGAAATTTTATTTCTGTTACAGCTGGGTGACGAAAGAGTTTCACGTCTCTCAGCCCCCTCCACCCCCCAGTCCCCCGGGAAGTTTTCTCTAGGTCAATTTTGTACAATTGTCTGGTGCATAGACACATTTACTATTAATTCCTAAACATATCCACAATTTTTTCCACTTACTGACATATGACAAAGATGTCATCACTGTATGATTATTTAAAATGATATACTCGTTATACTTTTCGACAGAAATTGATGCAAGAGGTCAATCAAGTGGACGCAAGTCAGGAGCAAGCCAAGTAATTCACCAAGGGGAGAGGACAGAGTGGGAAAAAAAAACAGAAAAGCTTACGTTAATTTCCGTGATTCTTTTAATACGACGGTGGTATAATTTACTTAAACATTTCTTTTCTGATGTACATTAGACCTGCATTAAATGATTTTTATAAACAGCAAAACTATGTTTTAAATGTATGCTATTTAAAAAGCTTGCCTATTTATTTAATTATGTAGTAATCAATCTAGTTGATTATCTGTCAGTCTGTCTGCATGTCTATCTATCTATCTATCTTCTAATCTATTTATCTATCTATCTATCTATCCCCATCTATCTATCTCTATCTATCTCTATCTATCTATCTATCAATCAATCTATCTATCTCTATCTATCTATCTATCAATCAATCTATCTATCTATCTATCTATCAATCTATCTATCTTCTAATCTATCTTCTAATCTATCTATCTATCTATCTATCTATCTATCTATCTATCTATCTTCTAATCTATTTTTCTATCTATCTATCTATCTATCTATCTATCTATCTATCTATCTATCTATCTATCTATCTATCTATCTATCTATCTATCTATCTATCTATCTATCTATCTATCTATCTACCTTCTAATCTATATATCTATCTATCTATCTTCTAATCTATTTATCTATCTATCTATCTATCCCCATCTATCTATCTATCTATCTATATCTATCTATCTCTATCTATCTATCTATCTATCTATCTATCTATCTATCTATCTATCTATCTATCTATCTATCTATCTATCTATCTATCTATCTATCTATCTATCAATCTATCTATCTATCTATCTATCTATCTATCAATCTATCTTCTAATCTATCTTCTAATCTATCTATCTATCTATCTATCTTCTAATCTATTTTTCTATCTATCTATCCCCATCTATCTATCTATCTCTATCTATCTATCTATCTATCTATCTATCTTCTAATCTATATATCTATCTATCTATCTTCTAATCTATTTATCTATCTATCTATCCCCATCTATCTATCTATCTATCTCTATCTATCTCTATCTATCTATCTATCTATCAATCAATCAATCTATCTATCTATCTATCAATCTATCTATCTTCTAATCTATCTTCTAATCTATCTATCTATCTATCTATCTTCTAATCTATTTTTCTATCTATCTACCCCCATCTATCTATCTATCTATCTCTATCTATCTATCTATCTATCAATCAATCTATCTATCTATCAATCTATCTATCTATCCCCATCTATCTATTTATCTATCTTTATCTCTGTCTATCAGTATATCTGCCTGTATGTTAATCTTAAATACAAGTTCAGAAAAAGAGCCATTAACTGTATTTATGACTCTTGAAAATAAAATAAAAATATCAATGTGTATCTGCACTAAGGTCAGTTTGAGATCGATGCATCAACAGTGTGGATCAATTTTTCTTCAGTCATTTACGATGGTTTTGTAGTATACCATTTTTCGTACACATGTATTGAACATAGGAAGGAATTAAAAATCAAAGGTCAAATCAGTCTTCGAATAAACAAAGTGTTGTTGTTTTTTATTGTTAAATATCGGTACAACTGGAAATAATAAATGAAAATCTTTGCTGCTTTGAGGATAATAACATTTGTGGAAAGAAAAAAGTAAACTACTGCAAAATAAAATAGTATTTAAATTACATTAAAAAATGACTTATATTTTGAATTGAAATACTTCTTCCCGTGATATCCAAGGATAAGAGCGATTCCCAGGGAATGGTTTAATGAACTAAACTTCACGCTATTCCGGGAGAGAAACCCTACTGTCGATATACTGTGACACACTGTGACACGCGCACTGATAATCTTTTGCTCGATGTATGATGTAAACCTCTCTTGCCAAGTCTGCAATGTTTGGTTCACATGTAACGCACTAGTTTTTCGCCCGCCAGTCCTCCAGCGATCAACATAACGTCGAGACGGACAAACAAAGTAATAGCAACCCATCAGATTCGTTCGTGAGTCCGCCATATTGAAATGAAACCGAGGCTGCATTCTGCTATCATTCGTACACGTCATTTTTCAGGCTAGGATTCAGACACGGCTTAACCTATTTTAATCGAACTATACCGAATATTTACGGTCATGGGCCTCTCGATCGAAGATCACCTAACTCTAACAAAAATAAATTAAAAAAAAAATTCTCAGTGCTCGCAAATGACACTCTCCGCAGGCCCCGTATATGACACTCGTTCTAGACCCCCCGCAATCGACAATCGTCATAGGACCAGTAAACGACACCCGTCAGGCACACGCAAATGAAACTCGCCCTATACCCCGCAATTGACACCCCAAACTCCCCGTAAATGAAAATCGGCAAAGGCCCGCAAATGAGACCCTCGCAGGGCCCCAGCGTACTGCTAAGGCCGCCGCTAACGAACACAAGCTGTACTAACCTACCATGAGCTATTCTGAGGCTTAAAAGGGCCCGGCCCTTGAGCCCTATACATAAACTTTCTGAAATATTTTGGGGCCCTACGCAAAATTCCTGATGGGGGTCCCAGGCTCTTGTGGTCCTTGGCTCTTGTGGTCCTTAGCTCTTGTGGTCCTAGGCTCTTGTGGTCCTTGGCTCTTGTGGTCCTAGGCTCTTGTGGTCCTTGGCTCTTGTGGTCCTAGGCTCTTGTGGCCCTAGGCTCTTGTGGTCCTAGGCTCTTGTGGTCCTTGGCTCTTGTGGTCCTAGGCTCTTGTGGTCCTTGGCTCTTGTGGTTCTTAGCTCTTGTGGCCCTAGGCTCTTGTGGTGCTTGGCTCTTGTGGTCCTTGGCTCTTGTGGTCCTTGGCTCTTGTGGTCCTCGGCTCTTGTGGTCCTAGGCTGTGGACTATAACGTCAAAGAGACCAGACTTGATTTAATCTGTTCAAACACTTTAGTCAAACAGTACAGGAGTGTACAGACAGAGTCGCTAACTATAAGGTCTCTGGAGACCCTCTTATACCTTACTCACTGCCTTAGCAGCAGATTTATTGGAATTAATACTCGATGGGAGGGGGGGGCGTGCTCAAGGCGGTTGTGGGGACTGCTGCCTATCAGTTACATCGGCTCTGTGTTCAAGCTAGAAACAGAAAAAAAATTGAAATAATTTGTTAACTGCCAGAGGCGATTTTAATGCCCTAGACCAGTGGTCCCCCCCCCACCAACCTTTTTCTCGCCACAGATTGGTCAACGTTTGATCATTTCTCCGCGGCCCGATATGGTGGGAGGAGGAGAATGACGTTAATTATTAATATTTGGATTGTTTTGATACAATACATAAAAATGAAATACTGTTATGTTTCTTGTGCGGCCCGTTACCGGTCCGCGGCCCGGGGTATGGGGGACCACTAAAAAAACCTATATATATATGATGGGTCACAGTCGATAAAATTTTCCCGTTAATCTTTTGTTTATAGCCAAAAGTCGAATAGTTTACATTTACTCTATTATGATTTTTTTTTAATAAATAATGTTGTGATTATTATAAATGTGATTGTTTACAATATTTTTTTGCTCATAACTAGATCTAAAAGACTACCTTACTTTAAATTTGATCGCATTGATGCAATTGTATTTCAAATTTAATTTTGGTCATATTGAGGCAATTGTACTTCAAATTTCAATTTGGTCATATTAAGGCAATTGTATTTCAAATTTCAATTTGGTCATATTGAGGCAATTGTATTTCAAATTTAAATTTGGTCATATTGAGGCAATTGTACTTCAAATTTAAATTTGGTCGTATTGAGGCAATAGTATTTCAAATTTAAATTTGGTCATATTGAGGCAATTGTATTTCAAATTTCAATTTGGTCATATTGAGGCAATTGTATTTCAAATTTCAATTTGGTCATATTGAGGCAATTGTATTTCAAATTTAAATTTGGTCATATTGAGGCAATAGTACTTCAAATTTAAATTTGGTCGTATTGAGGCAATTGTACTTCAAATTTAAATTTGGTCATATTGAGGCAATTGTACTTCAAATTTCAATTTGGTCGTATTGAGGCAATTGTATTTCAAATTTAAATTTGGTCATATTGAGGCAATTGTATTTCAAATTTAAATCTGGTCATATTGAGGCAATTGTATTTCAAATTTAAATTTGGTCATATTGAGGCAATTGTATTTCAAATTTAAATTTGGTCATATTGAGGCAATTGTATTTCAAATTTAAATCTGGTCTTATTGAGGCAATTGTATTTCAAGTTTCAATCCCAGACTTTTTTTTTTAGGCCGATGGACGTTCGTAGCCCCTGATCATGGTGCTCAGCGGCTCTAATGGATTAAAAAGCCCTGTGAGTTGGTTAGAGTAAAAACACTGTATATCAGTGGTCCGAACCCCCGGGCTGCGTATCTAGCCTGTACCGGTCCGTGAATCAAATGGTACCTGGGCCTCCCAAAAAAAAAAAAACCATTAAATTACGGTATTTCCTGTTTATTTCATGTTGTGTTTTTGTCTGATGATAATGTCTGATGATAATGTCTGATGATAATGTCTGATGATAATGTGTGATGATAATGTCTGATGATAATGTCTGATGATAATGTCTGCTGATAATGTCTGATGATAATGTCTGCTGATAATGCCTGATGATAATGTCTGATGATAATGTCAGATGATAATGTCTGATGATAATGTCTGCTGATAATGCCTGATGATAATGTCTGATGATAATGTCTACTTACAATGCAACTTACCATGGACGAGAGGATAACCTGGAGCTGAGCTGATGAGAGAGGCATTGGCTTTGTAAATCAAAACAAACTGAAACATAAATAATCAAGTTCCCCCCACCCCCGCCCCGGGGCCGCGGTGAGATTATCAAACGTCGACCGGTCGGCGGCGATAAAAACTGTACACTGTTTGAATTACAGTATGCCCCTATTTGAATTACATTACATTACAGTAATTGAAGTACACAGCAGTATTTGATTTACAGAAAAGTATTTGATGTACAGTACAGTATTGGAAGTACAGTACAGTATTTGAAGTACAGTACAGTATTCAAATTACAGTACAGTATTTGAAGTACAGTACATTATTTAAGGGCAGTACTTATCTTACTTATACTTTTTCAATAAACATAAAAACACGTAGGCGACCAAACTTCAATAAAGATCAGTTCTTATGTTTAACATACAACAGAATAACAACAATACAACGTATTGAGTTTCTCACATTCATTTAGTTTTTTTTTTTTATATTATTGGTCACGATTCAAACCTTTTCTTTTAATCAAAGCAGAAATATTATTTACAATTATAGCAGCTATTCTCCTTTTTTTCTCTTCCCATAAACTTGGTTTTTTTTTCTGTGTCAAACAAGAGAGATGTGAAGTAGTTGGTATTCAATCCATTATCGTCTGCTGTTAAAATTTTTTATGTACGTTTAATTGCTGGCACGTTTCGAGTTTCCATTATATTCGACTGTTCCTTTGACATTTGAAAAATATGTGGGCAGCGAGAAACATTTTCTTATGGGAGAAAAGGATTTATATATATATATATATATATATTGGGTTGACATGCATAATGCTAGCATTTAATAATATGTACGATTAAAAAGACAGCAATGAACTGTGCAGCTGCTACAAAGCACTGTTTGGGACGTGTGCTTGTGCAGTGTAAAGAGCTCGACTGTAGGTAGACCTTGGGCTCTAGTCGTGATGAAATTTCATCCACCTTAAAATGGGTGCCGGACCTCGTATGAGGGGAATATAGGGCCAGGGCGTTATGCTTCCCAAACTCTCTCAATCTCTCAGGGCTCTACTTACCGCCGGGGATAACCCCGGCATTGAGAACTGTCATCCCCGGCTCTGCTTTAGCTGATACATCCATGCCGGGGATGAAACCATCGCCATTTATCCCCGGTTCTGAAGAATTTTGTTTTCATCACCGGCACTGTTTATTTTTTTTAAATCGAGCACTGCTCTCTCTTAATATTCTAATAGCTACTGAAAGAGAAGAATTCTACACTTCATCTGCCCTGATTAGCCCTTTTTGTTAAAAAAAAAAACAACAACAGACAAACGTTTTACTTATTTATTAATGAAGTTTCTGCTGTAATAAATGCGCAATTTTCTTAAGCTGCTTTGAAGATTGCAACTGCGCACAGTGAACTGTACACTTGCTGCAAAGAGCTTTGCACCTGTTACTAAAAAAACCTATGCCTACAGCGCGAACCTCACCAACATGACATTTAAAACTCCTAAATGTAATGAAACTTTTAAAACATTTTCCCCTCAATTATAGGCATCCATTTTGTAAACAAAGACATCAGGCGTTATTTAATACAAATAGTGTATTGTATGTCATTGTTCCAGAGAACTGAAGGTTATTGAAACCTCTATTATCGTCCTAAGTATTTTGTCTAATGCTGATATCAGCGATAGTTAGCCATCTTTACTTACTAGCTGTTTAACAAATTCATCAAATACACGTATTTAGATATATACCCTAATGACTTTAAAAATAATATAGAATATAAATTATTTGTATTTAACATACAATAAAGATGATTCATCTAGGGATATATACATATATTTAATCTCTTATATATTTACGGCTATAAAGATCTAAAATCAAATTCAATACTCAACAACTTGAACAAGTACATCTGATATGTAATGTGTGTTTACATTTGGTACAGAACTGTGCAAGTCGAATCAAGTGATGCTCGGTGTGCGCTTAAACTGTTTATTTATTGACACGGCAGGTTTTTGACCTCAAAAGAGCAAACAATCATAATCAATAGCAAGTCACTCCTCTATGTATATTGACATCACATCACTCATGACGCGCAATACACATTTCTGCCACTTTGACTGCAGCAGCGATAAAGTGGTTAAGATCTTTGTACGGAATTGTGAAAACCTGACTAGAAACGTCGCTTTAAAAGGTTGGACTGTGAGATGAACAGTTGAAATGGTTGGACTGTGAGATCAACAGCTGAAATGGTTGGACTGTGAGATGAACAGTTGAAATGGTTGGACTGTGAGATCAACAGTTGAAATGGTTGGACTGTGAGATGAACAGCTGAAATGGTTGGACTGTGAGACCAACAGTTGAAATGTTAAACACACCAGGAGGTCAACCGTTAAAAAGGAGGACACACAGGAATATAATTATGCAGGATGAATATGAAGTGAAATAAATGAAATCCCAGATATCGTTCCGTTACCTGCAGCCCGTTCGCAGTTCGGTGGAGGGTGGTGAGTTAGTTAATGCTACATATATATTGTGTAGGTGTCGCGTTCGAGTCTCAGCGACGTCTCAAGTTCTTCTACCACTGTGTAGCTGTAGGCAACGCCTTGACCTCTTCTGTTCATAAAATACCATAGACGCCTGATTGTTTTTTTAAAAGGTAGCGAAGAACACAAACAGCGAAGTGTCTCTACTCGTAAAGGTCGTGTGCATGATACAGAATCGATAATACAGAGATGTAGTTTAGTGGTATGACTAGACCATTACGAATGATTGTTCACGGTGAATATCGTGGACTTGAATGTCGAATGACTCGGTGTGTATGGGATTGAACATTTAGAAGAGGATGACAGCAGTGAAGGCGATTAGAATAAGAATAATGATTGGCTGGGTGATTGAGTTTTATTAATCGTTGGACTATAAGTTGGATGAATGGTTGGATCTTTGGTTTGGTAGGCAATTTGATTGATTGGTAGGTAGTATGATTGGTTTTATGATTGAATGAATTATCCGTTGGCTTAATTGTTGCTGAACGTTTAGATGAATGGTTGGGTGAGTGGTTGGGTGAATGGTTTGATGAATGGTTGAGTGAATGGTTGGATAAATGGTTGGTTTGATCTTTGGGTAGTTGGATGAATAGTTGGTAGTGTGTTGTATAAATAACTGGTCGGATGCTTGATCGGTTTAATATTAACCAGATTGGTTAGATAGGCAAATAGTTTGATAATTGGTTGCTTAACTTAAGTTGTTTAAGGACAATAGTTAGGCTATTTGGTTGAATGGGGCGCTTGTTCCAATGTTAGCTGGATTGTTGGTTGGATGTATGTTGCGCTGGTTTGATCTGTGAGAAGCTGGTTGGATGAGTGTGGCGCTGGTGGGATGTGTGTGGCACTGGTTGGATATGTGTGGAGCTGGTTGGATGAGTGTGGTGCTGGTTGGATGTGTGTGGAGCTGGTTGGATGTGTGTGTGGTTGATGGGATGGTAGGCTGGTGTGATGAAAAAAAAGGTTAGTTGGCTAGAGGATAGATATTTAGATGTATCTAATTATATTTATCGTGCATAAGTCATCCTTAAATGAATAAATAAAACATTATAAAACGCCCGCGACCTTAACCGACCTGAGACAAGAAGATGACTTCAGCTAGCTATTATAAAAATACAATGCTTAATTGCTAGAACAATGTAAATCTTATGCAAATAAGTAAAAATGTATCATATTGTGTTAAATTGTGTAAATGTTACTAGTGCACCTTTTTACAAGTGTCACCAGTACACCATTGTACCAGTGTTACCTCTGCCACAATGTTAACAGTGCAATACTCTACCAGTAGTACCAGTAGCACCACTTTACAAGTGTGACCAGTGAATCACAGTACCAGGGTAACAAGTGCACCACTGCAGAAGTATTACCAGTGTAACATGTGCACCACAGCGCAAGTGTTACAAGTGCAAAACTGCACAAATGTCTCAAGTGCACCACTGCCACAGTGTTACCAGTGAACCACTGTACCAGTGTTACAAGTGCATCACTGTACAAGTGTTACCAGTGCCCCACTACAAGGGTGTTACTAGTGCACCACTATACCAGTGCACCACAGTACCACTATACCAGTTTACTTTGGGTCTAAAAATGGCATACTGTCACAAGCTCTTTGTCAAGACCCGACACACAGTATGTTAAAACGAATTTTTCTAGCCTCACTCACACACATAACTCTTACAAACACACATGCACGTCATAATTACGAAGCTTTTTCAACTGAACTACGTTCAAAATTATCGTTATAGAAATATAACTCTTATTACAGTACGGGTATAATATTAAAGAAAAAAAGAACATATTAAATCAAATCTATTTGTATTAAACAACCGGTTTAGCCCGTTAGCAAAAAACATAACGAAATATTAAAATAAAAACAGACACAAACAAACACAGTACCCAAGAACACAACACACAAGAACACAGCACACAAGAACGCAGCACCCTCGAACACAACACCCAAGAACACAAGAGACAAAAGAAGACGAACGAATAATAAATAATACATACATATATATATATATATATATATATATATATATATATATATATATATGAGTCAGGCGAAAAAAAACAAAATTATTAACCATTGATTGTGAAGAGCTGAAGATAAGTCTCTGCAAAAAGAAGGTAGGCAGTCGATAAAAACGTGAGCAACTGGTGGTGCGGTGATATTTAATCAGCTTCTGACATTAAGATCTAGAAATATGAGCGTCACAGGGAAAAAAATACAACATTAGCCTCCCAGCATCTCCCTATGACGTTGTTCTATTGTTAATGTAGTTCTGTGCACGGCTTGGACAGGCGCAATACTATGTTTTGTTTGATTTCTTATTAACATTTATTATAATGAACAGTTTTTTAAGAGCCTGATGAATAAGATTTAAAAGATTAATTTTAACGTATTTCTATGTTTGCCTAATAAGCTTTGATGATACAATTCAAAAAAATTCAAAAAAAAAAAAAGTAAATTTAATGCAACGAATTTTATGCATAATATACGAATCGGAGTTTAAAACTTTAGCTTTTGATACATTTTGTTAGAAATTTTGGAAAGTAGATGAAATATTTCTTTCATTTTGCTTACAAGAAAGACTAGTGTGTTTATCTGTGGCCAGGTTTTTATCTCATTTTCCAGCCAAGCAAGCGCGAGCTTGTTATTTTGTTTATGATCTCATCTTGACCAATGGTAGAGCTGACCGTATTTAAAAATGTACCAGGCAGGGCTGCAAGTCGCTTTCATCAACCGCCTCAAGCGAAAACGACGCATGAGGTTGGAAGCCATGGCTGCCCAGGGTCCAGTCATTAGCCAAGTAAGTCAGCAGACGATTTTTTTTGTTTGTTTTTTTTTTGTTTAGTCAGGTTTATATATTTACTTTGCACATAATTTATTTATTTTAAATTTAAATCTTCGTTTAGCTAAAAAAAATTGTACAAAGATAAAAATACAGCTTTAAACCAATGTACTATAAAATGAATCTTTAGATACAATTTTGTATGCTTTAACTGCAGCGATTAAATAGTGAGATTAGGAGAGATAACTTTAAAATTGAATGAATCGTTTAAAAAAAATAATTTGAATGAAGTGAATATTTAAAACTAGCACAGGGGAATTAGAGAAAGAGGCCCGTTATAAGACAAACCAAAAGTAGATCAGCGACTTAGGCTTGCAGAGCATTGGACCGGGCGACATTAAACGAAAATCGGCTAATATCTATTATGGACGTGAAAACTAAACTAAAATTCACTTGAACAGAGTATAGCAGCATGAACTTTTTTGTCGCCCAGTCACTGAATTTCGATCCTACTTGGTGACAAACCGAGCAACACAAATGTCGCACAATTATAAAATCAAAGTAAGCTCTTTAGGCCTCTACAAATATCGCCCAGTTAAAGTAAGCTCTTTGGGCCTCTACAAATATCGACCAGTTAAAGTAAGCTCTTTGGGCCTCTACAAATATCGCCCAGTTAAATAAGTTCTTTGGGCCTCTACAAATATTGCCCAGTTAAAGTAAGCTCTTTGGGCCTCTACAAATATCGCCCAGTTAAATAAGCTCTTTGGGCCTCTACAAATATCGCCCAGTTAAAGTAAGCTCTTTGGGCCTCTACAAATATCGCCCAGTTAAAGTAAGCTCTTTGGGCCTCTACAAGTATCGCCCAGTAACACAGTTAAAGAATTCTCTTCCACAAATGGATCTCTTTCTTGTTTTAACGAACACACTCCTTTAAATTTTGCGCTCAGAACATACTACATGTATTTTGTAAACGGCTCTCCCTAAAATTTAAAAGTATCCCTTTCAGGGATATATACATGAAGCCAAAACTACCTTACTAAATACATCCCGTCCTTTTGTTTCTAGAGTTACCGCTGTACACTGGTTGAATAAACAAACAAACATGGCAAACTGACTTTTTCAAACAGATTTATTCTTTTGAACAATAAAGCCTTAAGTTTTTGTCTGAATCTATTTACCAATTACAGAACACATTATATTATTTATACAGAATGCGCATCCGCAGTTTAAATAAATATTTCCAAAAAAAAAAAAACCGCCATAATACATAATAGATATTTTGTGGATAGATCCATTCTTATGGATAGGACAACTAGGTGACCTACTACAGGACCCCCCTGTTTTAAAATGGGGTGGGGGGGCGGGGCGCTTAAAGTAATATTTCCAATGAAATCTGATGCTAAGAAAGCCCATCAGGTCATTCCGCCTTAGGCACATCTTCAAAAGTCTCTGCCTAGAGCCCCAGAATGACCAAGGAAAGGTGTAAACTTCAGACAAACAGCGTGTACACTCATTTACAACATACATTACACCATACACAACACCAGGGACGAGGCGTGAGTGTTGCCGGTCATATTTATAAAAAATTTACTATAATGGTACTGTGTTTACTGAATATAGTTAATATAATAATTCATAATAAAATGACCACAAGTTTAAATATATATGTATATATATATATATATATATATATATATATACACACACACACATATATATATATATATATATATATATATATATATATATAACTTTCATTTATATATAAGTCATATTTAAATATAGTCACTGTTTATTTACTTTAATCGCCATGTTTAATTTTTGGACAATTTATTGCGTAGGCGCACAAGGTATGTAAACTTTTCATTTTGATCGGTTTGAAATCCCCCCAATGCACGTTACCCCCCTTGGTGTTTTAAGTTTCTCAACAAGAATGATTTATTTTATTTTGTTTTATTATTTGAGTTTGAAAAGTCTTTTAAATGCATGGCCGTCTATTAATACTTTCCCTAAACCCTGAACCCCCAACCTAAACCACAAAAATGTGTTTATGACCCTCCTCCCAACTCATGAAAAAAAAAATTAATAATTTTATTTTTTTCAAACTTCTCCAAGACCGCTGCCGGGAAGGTTCTATCATTGATATTCCTAAAGTATCACGTGTGATATTTCTTTTAGCGCTTTATATAAGTCAATGTAGTGTTATCTGTTTCAGAGTGTCAAAATAATTAATGGTCATTAAATCTATCAAAATGACTTTGTTTAAAAAACAAAACAAAATCTATTTCTGACATCTATTTTTTTAATCTGCTAATTTTATCCGCTTTATGATTTAGGAAAGAATATTTTTTTTTGTTAAAATGATGAAATCAGTTATCACGTATGATGTCTTCACGAGCCGTTATATAATCATGGCAAGTGAGCTGCACAAATGAGTACATAGGCTGGAGGCACGACGGGATTACATTCCATATCGATGCTTCCCTCCCCCCCCCATCTCCCCCAAATCAGTCTCCCTCCCTCCCTCCCCCCTCTCAACGTGAGCATGAGTCAATTATTTATCCTGCTTTAGGCCAATCAGTCAGTTATTCCTTCCCTTGATAATGACAATGGATAATGCTCGAGCAATCATTTTCCTCAGAGGTCATAGTTCATTATGTAACCCAAGCCTGACACACTGGCAGGAGGATTGCATGACCCGGGGGGGGCAGGAGTGGGGAAGGGATAGAGGGGGAACCACGGCGTTTGACTTTCTAGAGACATTAATATTCAGTTCCTCCGTCAGTTCCTTCTTTCATATTTTTTTTTGTATTAGCTCTTTCCCTCTGGTTACAATATATACATATATCTGTATCTGTGTGTAAATGCCCACTCATCCAATGAAGAGCTTAAGGGAATATGTATTCATTTCGTTAATTATTGCAGAAGGGTGGGGGAAATGCGAGGATGTGAATGGTGAAATATGTTCCCAAAATCAACACGACATCTAAATGCGCACCACAAAGACGTGCGTGTGTTTAAATATATGTGTTACGTCAGTTATAAGCTCGTTTTTTTAAACTAGATTAAAATATAATATATAATAAAAGCGTTAAATCGAAAGTAAAGAGTTAATACAACAGTATTCCAGTTTTAAATACCATCATGAAAAAATCGGATCTGCCCGAAACCAAAAAAATAACCTAGCCTACCTATCAAGCTTAAGGGGATATAACTCGATGCAAAGGTTTTGCAGGGTACAGCTAGTAAATATATATATATATATATATATATATATATATATATATATATATATATATATACATACATATATATAATTGGAATGGATTCATTAAACTAAATTTTTTATTAATTAATCCCAAAAATACAGCTTGAGGGAGGCGACTTTGATAGATATGTTAGAGCATTCAACCCACATTGGAAATGGAATGTTAGGCAGTGGGGTCGCATCGAACAGTACAATAAATTCTATATCAGAATAATGTAGATTATAGGCCTACGCATTACTGCTACAAGTGATCAAGACTTAATCATCAATAAGTTGTATTTCTCAGCTATTTCTTCAATATGTATATTTTAGTTTTAAACTAGTTGTTGGTGTATTTCATTGCTGAATACAAATAGCCGCTCACAAAATTAATATAGGTGCATACAATGATGTAAGCGGTGGTACTGTTTTGATATTGATCCCTTTGGAGATAATCCTTTTAAGAAATTTTTTTTTTTAATACACGTGAAAACGTCTGAAATAATACTTTCTTTTTTTTTTTTTGGTGAAAAAATTTTTTCCTGAATCAAATGAGAAATCATGACTTACGTCTTTCATTATAATTTGTTGAGTCAATAGATCGAAAGGCAACAAATAGTTTTTATTTTTTTATTTTTGCGTTTGTCATGAATTTTACAATAATCTTATAATGCTATACAGAGACATCTCTTACTTTTTTTTAAGGGTTGGGGGGGGGGGGAAGGGGGGGGCTAAGAAAAGATAGATTTTGAAGGGAATCCTTGGAGAAAACTATCCTTAGTAGACTACCGACAGTAAATATCGGCATCCTAATAATCTTTGACTAATCTGACCCCTTGATTGTTTTATTCTATCTTTCCCGGGGGGAGGGGGAAGGCCTGAAAAGTGCTCATGTTATTCTTCCTTTGAAATTGATATTGTATAAGGGCTAGTCCATTGATCGCGTCAACAAATTTTAACTCATTTTATTCCCCCCGGCCCTTCTTTTTAACAAATGTCCAACTTTCGGTGACCAACTGATAAAAAAATTACGTCACCCAAATAAACAAGTTTATAAAAACGAACAAAAAAAGTATAACCCACACACACCCCTTCTTAAATATAACGTTAAATAACTAACCTTAGACCCTAAATTTGACAACGCAGTGGCTACGGATACGGGGTACGTGATAGATGTGCGCAAGTGCGGCAGTCGGACTGCATTTTATTGCTAATTTTTGTTTTCGGGGCTAGGGTTAGGGTTAGGGTTAGGAATAAGGGTTATGATTAGAGTTAGGGTTAGGATTAGGGCTAGGGTTAGGGTTAGGCGCAATATCTACAGCCGTATAAAAAAAATAAAAGTCCGCCTGGAGCGCTAGAGCGCATGCGCACATCTATCACGTACCCCGGAAAAAAAATAGGAGTACGTCTGCCGTATCCGTAGCCACTGCGATTTGACAATCGTAACGAAATCAACCAGTCCCCCCCCCCTCTTCTATGTGACGAGTTTTAACAAAATAAAAAAAAAAACTACAACTGGAGGTCATCTCCAGTCATCAAATATTATTTAACAGTTTGCGGCTTTTCATTGAGTTATGTGTGTACAGGATTGACTGTTTGGGTTTTGCAATCACCAGGTTACCACTCTATCCTGCATAGTAAACAATATGTATCCGCAATGAAATGAATGATTATAGATAGTTTCAGTAAAAGTAATGTCTATCTATCTATCTATCTATCTATCTATCTATCTATCTATCTATCTATCTATCTATCTATCTATCTATCTATCTATCTATCTATCTATCTATCTATCTATCTATCTATCTATCTATCTATCTATCTATCTATCTATCTATCTATCTGTCTATCTATCTATCTGTCTGTCTGTCTGTCTGTCTATCTATCTATCTATCTATCTATCTATCTATCTATCTATCTATCTATCTATCTATCTATCTATCTATCTATCTATCTATCTGTCTGTCTGTCTGTCTGTCTGTCTGTCTATCTATCTATGAATGTTAGCTTACAGTGTAGTACCGCGGTTCTCCTTCGGTGGTAGCTAAGCAGCGAGATAAAAAATTTATGTTTATAAGTAATCTCATTAAATTTCGGTCCCTCTGTGAAGGACTTAATCCTGAAAGTCGAAGCCCGAGAGTTGAACGCCCCTTTGCTTTAGAGAGTCATGTATCAAACCATTATCCTATCACGCTATACAAATTATTAATTCTTTTTATCTCTATACTTATAAGACGCATTTGTTGTCTGTCTGTTCCCTTATAACTCAAGATCCAGAAAACCAAATAACGTGAAATTTGTTACACATACACATAATTTCATGGGAAAGGTTATAGGACATGTTTCGTTTCATCTCGATGGGTAGTTTAATTGTAATTAATTATTTTAGTATTTTACTATATTAAAGTAATCTCGACGGCGCCATAGATAAAATTCCTCTGTGACGTCATTTCCCTATGATACAATTTTAAAAGCGGGGTAATTCCCGGAAACTCCAATTGTAAACAAGATGAAATCAATAGTCATTTCTATTTACCTATCGTTTTATGTATTCGGAAGATGAAAATTAAAGGTGCACTTTAATAAACCGAAATACGTTAATTAAAATGTTTCTGTGACATTATTAACATTATTTATTATCTCAATGGGTAGTTTAATTGTAATTAATTATTTAAGTATTTTGCGGGTGTTTTAAATGTTATTGCATTCAAATTGTATCAATGCACAGGGAATCCCCTGTATTCGCGCACCAAGTGACGGAGAAGAAAGGGTTAGGGACGGAAAAAAAAAAAAAATATTGTTGTTTTTTTTTTCATGCTGCAATTACCCGGCATTGGTCGGGATGGAAATAAGGTTTTCTGTTTATTTAAGAAGCGTAATTTGACGTTTAATTGTACAGAGAGAGGGAGGGGGGAGAGAGATAAAGAGAGAGGTGGGGCAGGGAGTGAGAGGGAAGGAGGGGGCAGGGAGGGGGAGAGAAGGAGGGAGGGAGAAAGGGAGGGAAGGAAAGAGAAAGGAAGGGGGAGTAGGGAGGGAGATAGAGGGGAGGGAGGGAGATAGAGGGGAGGGAGGGAGAGATAAAGAGAGAGGGGGGAAGGGAGGGAGAGGAAATGAGGGAGGGAGAGAGAGGGAGACGGGAGAGAGAAAGGAGGGAGGGAGAGAAAGGGGAGGGAAGGAGAGAGGGGGATGGGAGAGTTAGGGAGGGAAGGAGAGGGAGGGATAAAGGGAGGGAGGGAAAGAGAAAGGGATAGAGGGGGTAGGAAGGGAGAGAGAGGGGAGGGAGGGAGGGAGAGAGAGAGGAAGGGAGAGAGGGGGTAGGGAGAAAACAAAAAACTTTTTTTAAACCCGGGCAAAGCCGGGTACTTGCAACTAGTATATATATATATTAACCAGAAACGAACATAAATTTAGTTTCTTGATCCAACAATTCAACTGCATCTATAATTGTGTAAATATTTTTTGACATCCCTACTCCCCCTACACCCTATTGATGTCCTATTAGCTATATTCGGGCATTAGGTAATTCATATACCTGTACTTATTATTTTTAGATCTTAGCTTTTAGAGATGGGGTACTTGAACAGAGGCGTACCTAGGGTGAGGGGGAGAGGGGGGTCCAAATTCGAAAGTCCCCCCAGGGCCCCAGCTTGAAGAGGACCCCACCCCAAATTTTTTTTTAAATTAAATATTAAGTGCATTATCTCAAGTCATGGTGTCGAATGTCAAAATGCAGGGGGCCTACAAAGAGGCCAAGTCGCCGGGGCCCCAAAATTCCTTGGTTCGGCACTGGGTAATTGAAATTTTTTTTGCCAATTACTTTTATGGAGTACTTGTACTTGCACCTAGGGTCCGTGAACTGCAACTTGAATACTTTGTACTATTTCGTCGTACTTGTGATAAAATAAAAACCGTGTGTACTTGAACTCGTATTTGTACAAGCAACGTCAGTACTTGATACATCTCTGTTTTTTTTTATTTCATTTATTTTGAATGAAGTGTTTTTGTTCCAAAACTTCACTGGCATGTTTATATTTCATTCAATTTCTCACTTTGCTGATATGTTCCAGTAATTGTTTCAGTTTTGTTTCATTATTTTTTGTAACATTGCAAAGGTTGTTTTTTTTTTAATGCATTTCGTCTATGTAATCTTTTTTAGATGCATGTGTGCTTCTGGTAATTTTTTTTAGATACAGTTAATGTATTATATATTCAGATAATGGTTAAATAAAACTAATTTATATAAAAAAATGTTGCAAATATTTTTACTTTTCATCATTGATTATTAATTAAAATTTTGTAAAAACTTTCCTCAATTTTTTGGAAATTTCGAAAATGAAATAAAAAAAAAGTTCGCTGTTCAACGAAAAATAATATTTTAACAGGGTTAAGATAGTAAATGAGTTTCTCGACTGATATGTAGGCCTTCTTGTAAACTGGTTTCATAAATAATTCGTTTACAAAGGTAAATACTTAGTTTTACATCCATAACAATGAGAAAACGCGTCTTCAAGTTAAGAAGCTTGGGGCATAATTTTCTTGTTGGCCTCGGTTTTACCGTACAACTTTTTCTATTTATTCTTAGACATAAAGCTGATTACCTTATAATTAGGAACTCATTTAGTTTGTCCAGCGGCAACAATGATGAGATAAAAATACGAGCAATTTTTTTGTATCTAAAAATGGTAATAATTAGTTTAAACTTTATGAGAAATGTAGATTTTTTTTCTCAAATATAATTTGTAGCATAAGTTGAATTAAGTCGGTAATATTTCAAGCAAAAGTGTAACTACACCTCCTTTAAAAAATGATATTGTAGAAAACAATTACACTGTATTTAGCTTTATTGAAATTTTAATTGCCCTTTTAATGAAATCAGGGGAGGGTACTTAAACAAAAAACATCTCTCGTGGATGCCCTTGTTTTATAATAATAGTCATGCTGATGTATCTAAGTAAATGCTATGAAAACAAATTTATTTAAAATAAAAATACAAATGACATTCTCAATAGATTAAAAACGCGCTAGTGAGATTTATATGAAATCGTCGATTCTCCAACCTGTGTGATTAGTTTAATAAATTATAATTGGTGTGTGTGTGTGTGTGTGTGATTTCCTTTAGCTAATTAAGAACACCACATACAGCCTGAATGAATGAAAATAAGAAATTATTTCGTAATCCACTATTCAGGGTGGGACGGGTGGCCGATTGGTAGATTGGTAGATACTCAACTGTTGACCTGAGAGTCATGGGCTTTCTCCTCGGTGAGAATCGTGGAATTTTTGACATCCCATTATTTGGTCAAAGTCGTGCCATAAGTCCACCCAGCTTTAAATGGGTACCTGATTTAAGTTGGGGAAGTAAAGGAGGCTGGGCGTTGTGCTAACCACACTATCCCTACATATACCGAGGACAGAGGTTACAGTCTAAACAGTAGGGCTAAGGGAACTTTACTTTTACTATTCAGGGCTTCCGACAGCTGATTTAGGGCCCTTGAGAAATTTTACGAACTGGGGCCCAGCAAAGCAGCTTAATCACTGTGCTCGGATTGCAGCCCTTTGCTTCCTGCTCCCTAGAAAAAAATGAAAAAAAATAATACCAAAGAACAGTTGGTGAAAACGAAAATAGTGCTGAAAGAGAGGCAGAATAAAAAGTACATGAAAAGTTGAATAGAATGTCTGGAAGACAAAAAAGCACTTGAAAAGTTGAATAGAATGTTTGGAAGACAAGAGATGTGTGGAGAGATATTACATTGGTTAGAGAGTATCCTTGTGCACACATGAAGTATCATGATAATGATGATGATGATATTCATGAGGTACGGATAACACTTTACTGCACTCAGTTGAGTACTTCATTACAAAATATAAATACGGTCACACCAGTAGTTGTAGATGGTATATAGACACATCTGAATAAAAGATATTGACGTTACAAGTTGTAATTGAACTCTAACAAGACTAGTGTGGCTGAGAGTCACAAGAAAGAACCATGAAATAGCTTGACAACATAGATTTGCTGCATCTCTTACTCTCATTTTCACATCATCACAATACATAAGTTTGGAATATTTTTCAGGTATATTGTATATATGCCTACGCCATAAAGATAGCTCATCACCACTGACATTAATACACATACATGTATTTAAATAACAGATACATCTTTCAATCGTACAGTTACGAGGGAGGTGGGGGTGGGGGGAAGGGGGTTAGTGACACAAAGTAATTAAGAATTGTTTAAAAAAACAACAAATTTACTCTGGGGGAGGGTTTATAAAAAAAAAATTGAAAATTATTACGTAATAAGAGAATAACACCCATATTATCATACCACATATGTTTATTTATGTCATACGTATTTCATACATTTAAAAAAAATCACAGATAAACATATTAATAAATCATAGGTGTCCTGATAAAATTACAAACACAGATTAATAAATCACACACACACACACATATATATATATATATATACAAATATATATATTTACAAATACATAGATACACAAAATACAAAATAAGCGCGCGCTCATGTATATACATTGACGCATACAAACACCTGATAAGCGAGTCGGCGCACGCGCGCTCAACAGGGTGTGGTTCAATCAATACTGTCTCTCAGAATATCTCTGCCTCACGACCTGCGTGAGTCCACGCGCTCACATCCCCTCCCCGCCTATCCCCCCCCCACCTGTACACAATAACTGCTTCCTTTATCCTCGTCCGGTGATTTATAACGCAAAAAAAAATATCAACAAACCAGCACGTAATATATAGAAGAAGCTCAATCGCACAGATTATGTATAATATCTAATCTGTGCTCAGTCGTGTTACACATGATGAACATTTGGTTCCAGTTTAACGATAGGCTCAATCCAGACAAGAAATTTTTTTTTTTTAGATTTTAAAACATTAACTTTTTATAACCCTCACCCCTTCCCTCCACCCCCAGAATTTTTTTTTCGAAAATGCACCCCCCCCCAACTCTATATTATAACTTTATAAAACCAAAAGTCAGGATTATATATCTCATTATATATATATATATATATATATATATATATATATATATATATATATATATATATATATACCCATCCACCAACCCCCTTCAACGAAATGTTTGCGAATGTATGTAATTATAATTAGATGATTTATTAAACACACACACACACCACCTTGTCTGACAAACACCATCCTTGTCGGGGACATACACACACACAACACCTTGTCTGTCAAACACCATCCTATTTGACACACACACACACAAACACACAATCCTGTATGACAGACGCACCATCCTGTTTGGGGCCGTCCATAAAGTACGTCACGCTATTTTTGACGATTTTTGACCCCCGCCCTCCCCTGTCACAAAGTGTCACAAATCTCGGGACCCCCGCCCCAAAGTACGTCACACTTTCGAAAAATTTTTTTAAATTAAGAACTAATTAAAATTTTATCGAAAACTTAAATCGCACTTCACTATTAAACTGCCTTAAAATATAAATATTAAAAGAAATATCAGATTATTAAATGAGTTTAATGGTAGAATAACTAATTGTCAATAGTTGTATCAGTTATTCTTTGAAACACTAACTCAATCAATTGAATTTGAAAAAAAAATTGCAAAAATTAGATTGACAATTATATAATAAACATCATTTATCTGCTACCTATTCATTTAGAATGGGTGAGGTGAACTTTGAGATAATCTTCCGATTACGCATTCTATTGACACAGGATAAGAAGTAGATTAGCAAAACTTTACCTCAACCAGTAATTAAATAATAAAAATGGAAACAAAACAATGTGACTAAAAAAAGGACTAGATTGACAAATTATGTGAGCAGCTCTGGTGCTATATTGAATTTGTTTATAGTGGGCCTGTGAATTATGTTTAATTAAAAAAATTTCACTAGACATCATCCATCCAGGGTGAAGTGTTCATCCATAGCTAAGACTGACATAAATCTTTCCGCATCATCGTTTCCTGGAAGGATAGTTGCAGACAGATCAACTTCATCCTCATCTAGTCACTCAACATCCTCTGAATGTGCATGTTCCATTCTGCCAATAATTGCCATGAGTTCTCTTTGCCTTCTAGCAGCGATTCTCAAAGGACGAATGCGTTTTATCTGAGTTGATTCTGGAAAATTTGGGGTTGGCACATTCTCCTAGGAGACGGGTGGTCGAGTGGTATAGAGCGCTCGACTGTCGACCGGAGGGTCCCGGGTTCGAATCTCAGTGAGAACCTTAGGACTTTTTCAGGTCCTGGTGAAAGTTCCCAAGTCCACCCAGCTTTAAATGGGTACCTGACTTTATGTTGGGGGAGTAGAGGCGGCTGGGAATTGTGCAAACCACACAATCCCTTCATATGCCTAGGTTATAGAAACAGATGAATTCTACACTTCATCTGTCCCGATGGCCCTTTAGGGCTAAAGAAACTTTACTTTTTTACATTCTCATGCGCCCGAGCTCTGTGTTATCCTGTATGTTTCTTCAACATTGTTTGTGAGGCAAAGTATAAGTGACACACTTTGCTAACTCGATCATGTATGCTGGTCTGCAAAGATGGACAATAAATATCATATGGTTGCACTTTAAAAACTCCTGTTGGTCTTGGCATAATGTCATTAAATTTGAGAGTTTGTGCCACAAACAAACAATGAAGGAAATATATGTGCATCTGCATCTGCTCTTTCTGAAGCTCTGAGTCCATCAGTTGTTTGGTAGATTGGGATCGGATTTGGAGGCGGAAATAATCTCGAAGGTAAAAGGTTGAAAAATGAGCTACGTACTTTGGCGCAACATTTTATGTCCAGACATTTCACAATTTGAGTGAAGTATTGGCTGGTGAGAACATGATGGTCAAACCATTCTTATCCTTCGACATCAGTCCTGCTGCATCCAATTCAGATTTCTCAGGGTTGATTTATTCTGCAACTGTTGGAAATCGGTCAACAATCACATGCGACCAGATTTCACCTAAAGTTTCACCTGCAAACCTGAAGTTTGTTCTTTCCAAATCCTCATTTATTGTTCTGTCCTGCGAATCAAAGTGAATGCCATAATGTTCATTTGGCAATATGACACCAGACAGTTCGCTGCTAAATGGTGCCATTCGATGTTCCACGCGATTATAAGCACTTCTTCCTGGTGCACTGGTTGCAAGGAATAAGGCATCAATATTATTTTAACGAAGTGATGGATTGCAACTTCAATTACGGTAATTTTTTGTATTATAATACAAATTCAAAATTTCTTTATCAGTGATATAATTATGCAGCAGACAACAAAGAAATAATAACACTTCCGTAAGGCTACTGATAAAATAAGGCTTTGCAACAGTTTATTAGCGGTCCTAACTAGCATGAGGAATTGTGAACAACACATTGAAAAGATATGCATTTCATGCTATTTTGACATAAAACTAATTCAAGTGTTTCACAATTATTTTGAAAATTATTTTTAAAACTATTAAGTTTTACTAAAAAAATAAATAATTAAATTAGAAATAAAATTAAAAATATATAAATAATGTGACGTCACACTTGGCCTGACTCCCCCTTCCCCCCCCTGTCAC